>CM075968.1:13999826-14170993 GCA_038048745.1 Coluber constrictor foxii
CAGACCCCTTGCATCCTGGACATCAACTGTTTCAACTCCTATCCTCAAAATGAGGCTATAGAGCACTGCACACCAGAACAACTAGACAGAAGGACAGTTTTTCCCCGAACACCATCACTCTGCTAAACAAATCCCTCAACACTGTCAAACTATTTACTAAGTCTGCATTACTATTAATCTAATCGTTCCCATCACCCATCTCCTCCCACTTATGAGTGTATGACTGTAACCTTGTTGCTGGTATCCTTAAGATATATATTGACTTGTTTCCTAGTTTGATTTGATTGCTTATTTGTACCCTATGACTATCATTAAGTATTGTACTTTATGATTCTTGACAAATGTATCTTGTCCTTTTATGTGTGCTGAGAGCGTATGCACCAAAGACAAATTCCTTGTGTGTCCAATCATACTTGGCCAATAAAGAATTCTCTTCCTCTTCTCTTCTCTTCTCTTCTCTTCTCTTCTCTTCTCTTCTCTTCTCTTCTCTTCTCTTCTCTTCTCTTCTCTTCTCTTCTCTTCCCTTCCCTTCCCTTCCCTTCCCTTCCCTTCCCTTCCCTTCCCTTCCCTTCCCTTCCCTCCCTTCTCTTCTCTTCTCTCTTCTCTTCTCTTCTCTTCTCTTCTCTTCTCTTCTCTTCTCCCCTACCCTACCCTACCCTACCCTACCCTACCCTACCCTACCCTACCCTACCCCACTCCACTTCTATGTTCTGTTCTGTTCTGTTCTGTTCTATTCTTCCTTGCTTCATTTCTTTTTTTTCTAAATATTGCCTTTGGACTTCTTAGCATCCCTTCCTGGGATGAAGCCTGAATGCTCTTTGAAAAAAAGTTCTGTCTGGCACTAATGCATCAAAAGTAAACTAGAAACTCTTCCTGCTGCCACAATTCCTTGCCCTGACCACAGTAGCAAGGCCTCATGGGAGTTGAAGTCCACAACATCTGCCACCCACCCCCCACCCTTCAAGGTAGAGCACCTTCTGTCTCTCCCATTCAATTTTCTTAGAACCTCCAGCCTCCACATTGGAGGTCCATGTTGAGGCATGAAGAAGATTGTAAACAGAAGCACCAAACTGAACCCGAAACAAGCAGCTCCCATGACGTGCAGTTATTAGAAACTGACCAATCTATGTAAGAATCAAGAATCTTGACATTTTTTAAAAAATAAATCATATATTTAATCCACAGCTCCAAGGATCTTTTTACTCGGCCCTCCAGCCTCTGGGAAAACTACTATCGTGAGTATATCCCCCTCCTTCTTCTCCTTTTCCTCTTCCTCTTCTGTCAATATCTCCCCTTCCCCTCCTCCTCCTCCTCTTCCTCCTCCTTCTCCTCCTCCTCCTTTCTTTCTTCCTTCTCCTTCACCACTCCTTCTTCAATACCACTTCCCCCCTCCTTCCCTCTATAATTCCTTCTCCTTCACATAATTTCCTCTTTTTTGCCATATAATTCCTTCTCCTTCTCCTCCTTCCGTGATCACTACACAAATGGTTGTAAGTTCAAGACTGTTACTACTATCTTCTTCTCCTTCCCCTTCCCCTTCCCCTTCCCCTTCCCCTTCCTCCTCCTCCTCCTCCTCCTCCTCCTCCTCCTCCATCCTCCATCCTCCATCCTCCATCCCCATACCTAGCAACCCATAGTTACCCCTCCAAAAAACCCCACTCCTCTCCCATAGCTCCTTTCCATCATGTTTGGAGATAGTAAAACATCCTCTTTAAATTAGGAGGAGACCATCTAACTAACGACCAGTTAAGAAGCAGCAGAAGGGGCTTTCAGCCAAGTGTGAGTTCAGACCTTCTCTCACAGGGCTGTGTTAAGATTTTCAATTCCATCAGCTCTCTTTTGAGGATCTCTTCAGACCTTTGGTAATTAATGACCGGGGGCTTCGATTTATTTATCAATAGCTCTCGGCTGAAAGGGGACGTTGCTTACGGCGACACCATCACACTGTAACACCGGAAAAGGCCGTTGACGTTGAACTCTCTTTCCGTTGCACCGCACTTATCGATTTTTATCGATCTGTTTACCAAAACCGCATTAAATTCAATCCACATTAAAGGAGCCCAGGTTAAATAGGTGGCAGCCTCAGCTTGAAACCTCCAGGAAAAAAGAAAAACCTTCCATGTCTGCTTTTGAACAGACATGGGAGAGGACATATTTTTCCCGGGCGCCGTAAATGTCACCGTCCCAAATTCCCATCGTGTCAGATTTCTCCTTTCTCTCTTTTTTAACCAGCCGTTCCCATGCATCATTTTGACTTTTTCTTCTGAGCACCATGGGGGTCTTTTCCCTGCTAGCTCCCCTTTCCGAGCGGCCCCCTAACCAATGAAAAACTCATAGACGACACAGAGTTTTGTTTAAAAAAAAATATCTTCAAATATTCGTCGCAAAGACACATTTCTTCCTCCCCACAACCCCTTCCTCTCCTGTTCGCTTTCTCCCACCTTGTATCTCCCTGCAGGCGATGTGGCTGAGTAAACAATTGATAATCCCCCGGATTTCCCGAGAGACTTTGCTAGCCAGTGACTGGTCAGCCCTTTCCAGTGAAGTGCAAGAGCGTCTGGAGAGAAAGAAGGTATGTTTCTGGAAGTAACAAGGCCATCTCGGCGTGCGAGGAGGGAAATAAATTGCGGCGTTTGCTAGGGTTTTTCGGCAGGGCGCGCGACGAGGGGTCCAATTATCACCGTTCGTTTGCATCAAAAGGATGGCTCCCGTACACCCTTCGGAGTCGGGGAATAAGAGGCTCGTGGTGTCAGTCTTCTCAGGTAGACCAGACAGGAAACACAACCGGATAAACTAATTCTATTTCATTCCAAGGCTCAACAGAATCTTGCAAGTCTGAAAGTACAAATCTCGCCCACCCTTCTCTTTTACGGCCCAGGAAACTAGGGAGGGTTTCTTCTCAGTCTCTTGGCCCCCGTCCATTATGCAATCTCTTAAGGCACCAAGCTGGAAAGCAGGAGATTTTGAGATTCAAGTCCCGCCTTAGCCATGAAATCCAACTGGGTGATTTGGGGCAGGTCACCAGGAGATGGAGAGTTCTAGTCCTGCCTTTGGCATGAAAGCTGGTTCACTAACGTTGGGTCAATCCCCAGGAGATTGTGAGTTCTACTCCCGCCTTAGGCATGAAAGACAACTGGGTGACTTTGGGCCAATCACCAGGCGACAGTGAGTTCTAGTCCTGCCTTTGGCATGAAAGCTGGTTCGGTAACTTTGGGCCAATCACCAGGAGAGAGTGAGTTTTAGTCCCGCTTTAGGAATGAAAACCAGCTGTGTGACTTTAAGCCAATCACTGGGAGACTGGGAATTCTAGTCCTGCCTTAGGCCAATCACCAGGTGACAGTGAGTTCTAGTCTCACCTTTGGCATGAAAGCTGGTCAGGTGACTTTGCCCAACCTACTTTACAGGGTTGTTGTTATGGAGAAAATAGGAAGAGGAAGGTTCGTTGGCTATGTGGATTGCCTTATTTGTAAAAAAATAAAATAAAGGCAGGGTACGAATAAAACGAAAACTTATTTTGGGCTTCCTGGGTGTGCAGCTTTCTTGCTCCTTCCGTCATTGATCGCCCCAACCAATCTTGAGCCCTCTTTTTTTAAAATGGATCTCGAAGAAAGCAACCCAGAGCCTTTCTTATTCCTGGAGGCCAAAGACGGATTTTCGTTCCATTCACAATAAAACCTCAATTGACTTGGAGGATACACACACACACACGTGTGTGTGTGTGTGGGTGTTTGTGAGCAGGGAAAGAAAAAAAAATCCCCTTTGGCTTAATTACTCTCATTATTAGCATATTTCAGGCTAATCAGCGGCGCTTTCAAGGATACCCTATAGGATTTCCTTGATTATTACAGGGTAGGACATGAAAGGCATGGAGACCTGGCAAAAATCAGACATGGCAGGGTGGAGAACGGCTAATGAAATTGACACGGCCCACTTTAAGGCCTCCCTCTCTCTGGCTCAGCTGGCATCTGTGAAGAGCCGTTTCCCCCCGCAACTCGAGGCCCTTCAAAGGAAGCGGAGTCAAAAGTCCCAGAAAAACCCAACTTTCGAACCATATGGCGAGCGAGAACACAGTCTCTCTCCCCCTGTGTGCTGTCCGTGGTGCTGAACTTCTCCTTCGGTTGAGAAAGACGGTGGAGAAGTATTAGGGAAGGAGCTTGTGTTTATTTAATGGATGGGTGAGATTTTTTTTAATCCCTTGGTAAGTAACTCGAGGAGGTGAACGTAGACAATATTGCTTCTCCCTTCTGTTTTGCCCACCGCCACCACAACAACCCTGTGAGGTAGATTGCGCCAAGAGAGAGGGAGTGGCCTAAAGTCAACCAATGGCCTTTTTAATGACTAAGTGGGACTAGGATTCCCAGTCTCCTGGTGATTGGCCCAAAGTTACCCCACTGGCTTTTATGACTTAAGGCGGGACTAGAACTCATGAGTCTCCTGGTGATTGGCTCAAAGACAGCCAGCTGACTTTCATGCCTGAAGTATGACGAGAACTCACCATCTCTTGATGATTGGCCCAAAGTCACCAGCCAGCTTTCATGCTTGAGGCAGGATTAGAACTCGCCCTCTCTGATGCCATAACCACTAGGCCAAACTGTCTCTTAATTTGGGTCTCCTTCTCTCTGTTTGGAGTGACGTGCCCATAACTAGGCCAGACCAGTGATCAATGTTTATAGAAAATAGCTCTAAGCTTGATTGTTTTCTTGAGGACAGTTCATGACCCAACTAAGTCACATCATCAGTGCTAGAAAGAGTTTGCAGGGAGACGAGGGGGAGGAGGAGCAGGAGAAAGAGTACTGTGGGGTCCTCGGTGCTCTCTCAGCTTCTTCGTTTCATTGCACGCATTTCATGACTCAACTCGGCAACACCAGTGGTGCTAGTGAGTGCGATTTGCATTCTGTAGCTCTGAGCTTGGTGATTTTCTTGAAAACGTTTCATTACCCAGCTAGGCAACGTCATCAGTCCCCTGAGCTAGAAACATTCTCTTTCATTCTGTCCCAGATCCTTTCAGACCCATGAAAGATTGGCCTGAAATATTCTCCTGCCCAGTTGAGGCTGGGAAGACCACCTCCCCACTGCTGAAGACAGCTAGCCAGAGCCTGGGAACTGACTCCCCTTCCCCAGCTGTCCCTCCTTCTGTCGTCCCCTCCACCCAACCATCATCCCCTGCTCGGTTGCTCCGTCTCATCCTGTCGGCGACGCTGGTCCATGCAAGCTGGTCCAGCAAGCAAGCAAGCAGAGGAGAGGATGAGACTCCCCCGTTGTCGAAGCCGAAGGAGTTGAGACAGAATGGGGAGGAGGAGGAGGAGTGGGGGGGGGGTCTTAAATTGGATTCCACCACCCTTTGCTGGGCAGACCCCAAGATCTCTTGAAATGACACATCAAAGCAGGCCGAGAGAGGCTGGCGGTTTCCGAGAGCAGCATGAGGCACCTTTGTAAAGTGACAGGCTCAAAGCTGCCAAGGAATGCCTCCAGCCGCGAGAGGCTGCGGGAAGCTTTTGACGCGCCCGCCCGGCGAGACTCTCAGACTTCCAAGAAACCGCGGAGTTGTTTCTTTCCCTCCATCAGCTCTCGAATGCCTTAACGTGCCCTGCTTTAGAGCCGGCTTTGAGTCACCGGGGACTTAGGGAAAGGCCTAATTGGGTCATTTAGTCCACCCTTCACCTGTCTGCCACGGTATCTGTTCTCCGGTACCCCATCCTGGACAGCTTACATCCCGGCTCCTTTGAAGAAAAGCCGTTTCTTCTCGTCGGGGGAAGAGCGGGGAAAAGTTTCTAAGAATTATTAAAGACGCCGATCCGCCAACTTCTAGTTTTGTTTGCCGGCTGCTCACTTGGAGGGAGCACGGTTGACTTCCAAGTGGTTTTAGGGGTGGACTCCGGGGTCCTTGGTGCGGTCTGATCTGGGAGGTTTCGTTACCCAAATAGGTAACGTCATCAGGGCTAGAAGGGAGAGGGGTGTGTGCAGTGGAGGAGAAGGAGAAGGGAGCAGAAGAGCAGGAGGAGGAGGAAGAGGAGAGGAGGAGGAGGAAGAAGAGAAGGAAAGAAGAAGGAGGAGGTCTCTGAGCTATTGTGGTGTGTTTTTTTCTCCCTTGCAAACATTTCATCACCCAGCTAGGTTACATCAGCAGGTGTTTCCTGTAGCTACCCTATAAACCCCACTATAAACACTCTAGCTCTGCTTATGTTCTAATAGAAGAGAATATTTGTAGCTCAGGGTCCAACTCTTCGGGCCGTAAAGACACCCTTCCTTTCCGATTTCACGGTAAAAGGGCTTGGAGATTTATTTTGTTAAAAAAGTGAGAAGCCGTAGGAAATGTTTAAAAGGAGGGGAGGGGAAAAAAAGAAATAAGAAAGGGGTCGAAAGAAATCAGGAATAATGGATTAAGGCCGAGGCTGCTGAGACGCTGCATTTGTGGCTAAATAAAACAGTCGGAGATGGCCATGAACTCATAGTTTAGCGCAGCTCCAAGGAAACCTGGATGTATATTTTACCCAACTGATAAGAGAAGCTTTCTCTGCCGATAGCCTTAGGCTGGTTCAGCCGAATCCTACAGTTGCCAGCTGGAGATGCTTTAATGTAGATGGGTCTCTTCGGACGAAAACGGATAAAACTCTGGAGCGCAGCCCTTTCTATAGTGCCGAAGCTGGATCGCACAAAAACTAGAGACTAACGATCGAAGAGAATATTTGTAGCACGGGGTTCAACTTGTTGCTCTCAACTTGCTCTCAACTTATCACACCGTCATCAGTGCTAAGAGGGAAGTGGGATTTACGGAGAGGAAGAGGAAGATTATATCGGAGTTCTCGGTGCTCTCTGACTTTTGGTTATTTTCTTGGAGGGCATTTCGTCACCCAGCTAGGTAGCGTCATCAGTGTTAGAAGGGAGTGTGGTTTGCGGAGAGGAGAAGAGAGGGAGGAAGAGGAGGAGGGAGGGAAGAGGAGGTCTGCGGGGTCCCAGGTGCTCTCTGAGCTTGATTATTTCCTTACAGACATTTCTTCACCCAACTTGGTAACCTCATCAGTGCTAGAAAGAGTGGTGTTTGCTCTTGTTTTATATTCGGGGGTGGGGTGGAGTGGCTTGCCCTGTCTGTGTTGACAGTTCTCGCTAGTTGCTTAATTGGGATGTTTCTTGATTACATTGGCTCTAATTCTCTCTAACTCACCTGTCCCTTCTCTGTCTTTAACGAATGATTTTAGAGCATCTCGGAAAGTCTGTGGGCCCAGCTGGTTGAGGAACGCTTGAAGCTGGATGACTGCCTCTGCAGCGTACGTATGACCGAGAGCTTGCAAAGAGGGGACCTGAGATTTGAACTAGGGGAGACATCATAGCAGGGTTCCAATATCTCAGGGGCTGCCCCAGAGAAGAGGGAGTCAAGCTCTTCTCCAAAGCACCTGAGGGCAGGACAAGAAGCAACAGATGGAAACTAATCAAGGAGAGAAGCAATTTCCTGACCCTCAGAACAATTAATAGCTTGTCTCTAGGTGGGTGCCCCATCACTGGAGGTCTTCAAGAAGAGTTTGGACAGTCATTGGACAGTCAAGGATGCCTAAGCAGGGGGTTGGACTAGAAGACCTCCGAGGTCCCTTCCATCCCTCTGATTATCCTAAACCACTTCCAAACCACTTCCAAGCTCAGTCCTGTCACACCGAGGGAAATATATTAGCAACACTGAAGCGGTGGCCCTTAGCAATGTCCAGAAATGTCCTAAAAATCAAGGTGGGATAACAAATCTATTCTGGATCTATTCTGCAAGGGAAAATAACCACCGCAGATCCCGAGATTCAGGCTCCACAACGACCGGCAAGGCCCCACGTTCAATTTCCAACCCGAGAGGGAAAGCCAAGTTGCTTAAAAGCGGGAAGGAAATCTTGGTTTCCCTACAACCTCCAGCCAGATTTACGACAACGCGACTTTGGTAGACAGCTCGGTATATATTACCACCCGGAAGAAAAATTGTGTGAACTGGGCCTGCAGGCTACTGTTCCTTTCGCTTTTTCTTTTTATTTCTCCTCCCGGTGTCATTCGGCCGGCCTTAATTGCCCGGCTTTCTGTCCCACCTCTTGCCGTTGTTGTTGGCTTTCGTGCCCCGTTGTTGTGACACTCTGGGGTTTTAACGCTGTCACTTGGCGCCTCCTAGGAGCCCTTTCGTATTGATCGAGGGGCCTGCCAGGACGTCGGAGGGCTGCTTCCCCCTAATACAAATGCCGCTAGGATCACGAGCGATCACAACGTTGTGTGTGGTGTGTCTTGCTGCACAAGGGCCGCGGGCATTAAGTTTTGCAGCCGGCAGCTCGCGGGGCCAAAGGTTTCGGCAAATTTGCGGCATTACAGTTTGTCAGCCAGCTCTTCCTTCTCCGCGGCTCAGCAAAATAAATCGATAGGCGCCAAGAAAAAGTGGGTAGCACCAACTTGGTTTTGAAATAGACCAAGGAGCTGTTGTTGTTTTTTTTTTTAAATGGCAGGCAAAAGCAGGATATATCATACAGGTAGTCCTCGACTTACAACGGTTCATTTAGTGGCGCTTCGGAGTTACAGCGGCACTGAGAAAAGTGACTTACAGTATGACCGTTGGCAGCACCCCTCCCCGCAGTCACGCGATCAAAATTCAGACGATTTTCAAGTGACTCATACTTACGACGGTCACAGTGTCCCAGGGGTGGTGGTGGTGTCACGTGATTCCTCTTTTGCAACCTTCTGACAAGCCAAGTCGGTGGGAGGGGGGGTGGGGAGAAGCCGAATTCACTTAACGACCCTCTTGCTAACTTGGCCACTGCGGGAATTCCCTTAACCACAAGAGCAAGAAAGGTGGTAGAACGGGGCGAAGAAAGGTCGTAGAACGGGGTGAAACTCACTTAACGAATGTCTCGCTCAGCCGCAGAAATGCTTGCGGTCATAAGTTGAGGACTACCTGCCCCACTGCTCCCTCCCAATGGAAATCTTGGGCCTCTGAAGATGCTATGAATAACTCAGGTTATTCCCCACCCTGCTGTTCCCTCTCTCTTGCCCCCTCCCCATCCCTTCCTTTCCTCCTCCTCCTCCTCCTCTCCTTCCTCCCCCTCCCCTCTCCAACATCTGTTGGAAGTGGTCCCTCCTGTGATACCATTTCTGCTCACAGCTGTTTCAGACCTCCAGCTCTGCGCCAGGCGGGCAGCAGGCAGGCAGGCAGCCAGCCTTGGGGGGGGGGGAAGGGGAGCAGGCGGGCGAGGAGTGCCCTGAGCATACAGCCCTTTTGATGTGGGATAAAACAGAAGCCGGCCGCTGGGAGTGGGGAGGGTGGGGGTGGGTGGAGGTTCGGCCGAGGGAACCCAGCGGAATATCAATAAACCTGCGCCAAGCCGAGCGAGCGGGGCACCTTGGCGGTGGACGTTTGACTGAAGTGTCAAGCCGGTGGATAATGTAGTCTAATTAGGGATAGGCCAGGCTCTCGGCACGGAGAAACCTTGGCGGGGTGGGAGAGGGAGAGAGTGACCCATATATCTGTTCTAGAGGGGCTTATTTATAATGCATTAGCCCTGCACTTTGAAATAGGCTTAATTATAGACAAGTTGTTTGTCAAGCTACCTTCTATTCCCTCCACGCCTTCCTTCCTTCCTTCCTTCCTTCCTTCCTTCCTTCCTTCCTTCCTTCCTTCCTTCCTTCCTTCCTTCCTTCCTTCCTTCCTTCCTTCCTTCCTTCCTTCCTTCCTTCCTTCCTTCCCTTCCTCCTTTCTTATCTTCCCTCCCTCCTTCTAATTTTCTGTCTGTCTATCTATCTATCTATCTATCTATCATCTATCTATCTATCTATCTATCTATCTATCTATCTATCTATCTATCTATCTATCTATCTAATCTTATCTGAGTCTATCTACCTACCTAATCTCTCTCTCTCTCTCCAGCTTTCGTTCTGTCTGTCTGTCTATCTATCTATCTATCTATCTACCATCTACCTACCTACCTACCTATCTACCTGTCTATCTATCTGTCTACCTACCTACCTACCTATTTACCTATCTATCTATCTATCTATCTATCTATCTATCTATCTATCTATCTATCTATCTATCTATCTATCTATCTATCTATCTATCTATCTATCTACCTTCCTTCCTTCCTACCTACCTACCTACCTACCTACCTACCTATCTATCTATCTATCTAATCTGTGTGTGTACCTACTACCTATCTAAACTCTTGCTCTCATCTACCTATCTACCATCCATCCATCCATCTTTTTCTCTCTTTCTCCCTCTCTCCCTCCCTAACCTCCATCCCTCCCTAATCTATATTTATCATCTCCCTGTCTATCATCTGCCTATTTATCTGCCTGCCTGACCAGACCTTTGAGAGTGGTGGGGCTTCTCCTCTTGTCGACCAGCTAGCCTTCTGTTCTGGCAGAGAGACCCTCTGAGGGTCTCAAAGAATCTCCTGCTGAGAGACCCAGACTCATCCGGTGGGTCAGTGCTTGGCTTCCATCTGTGGGACGTTAATTAGAACCCAGAGTGTGTCTCCTCTGGAAGCCCTCTCTGCTCCTTTGTCGTGTTTCGCACCCATGTTCTGCAGACGCGAGAGATTAACTTTGCTTGTTTTATCCTCCAGGGTTGGATTCTCGAAGGCTTTCCTGACAACCGAGAACTTGCCAAGTGCTTACAAGTGCGGGGTATCATTCCCAGACATGTCGGTACGGATTTTGCCTTCTCAAATTCTCTTTGAACGCTTCCTAGTTCATCGCCAATAGCTTTGAACCAATAGCTGCTGTACATGTGCAGCGATTGACAGGTAGTCCTCGGCTTACGACCGCAGTTTTGAGCCCAAAAAGTTTCCGTTTCCGAGCCAGTCAGAGCTTAACGGAGTTTTGCCCCATTTTACGACCTTTCTTGCCACCGTTAAGTGAGTCACCTAACTCGATAAGTTAGTCACGCAGCTGTCAAGTGAATCGGAGCTCCCCCATTGATTTTGCTCGTCACAAGGTCACAAAAAGGGGATCGCGTAAGACACAGCAATGGTCGTAAGTACGAGTCGGTTGCCAAGCCTCCAAATTTTGATCACGGGGATGCTACAAAGGTTGTCGGTGTGAAAAACGGTCATCGGTCTCTTTACTTTCAGTGCCGTCGTAACTTTGAACGGTCACTAAATGAACTTTTGTAAGTCAAGGACTACCTATACCAGACCCAACACCTCAGTGTGTTTGGATCTGAAAGCACAGAGTTGTTGTGACCTAGGCTGACTGAGTCATTACAATACACAATTAGTCCTTAAAAAACCTATTTTATTGTAACAGCTGAGAATTACCTTCATTCCCAGCTGAGTCCCAGTTAGTTGCAAAACAAGTCCTTCGGAAGAAGTCCTTCGGGATAATCACCAACCTTTATCTTCTTTGACACCCTGCCAAAGACCTTACTTGGCAAAGCCCCACAAAGTTCAGAAACAAACAAGAGATGCCGACTGGAAATAGAGTTAGCAACGTTGCTTTCCTTCAAAAAGGCCCAAGTGCCTTTGTTTCACTTTTAAGACTTATGGAAGGGGCCAACCATCTCCTGGCCTTACTCCCGAGTTGTCCCTTTTGCTTTAGCTGCTCTTGCCTTCTGGTAGCTCTGCGCATGCCTGCATTAGGACCAGACTCCTCCTGTTCCTCTGTCTCTCTGCTTTCTGACTCTGGAGGCTCCGGAGTCCGCGCATCACTCCCAGATGACCCTGGCCCCATCTCTGCCTCCGACATAGAGCCCTCGTCCGGGTCTTCCCCAGACTCCAGGACTGGCCCATGTTCTTCCCCAGTCTTCTCACTGTCTTGACTCCACTGCCAACTCCACCACAGGGGTAAAACAACCACCAAAAACGCAACACACCAATTTTCAGTCCTGCATTGGTAACGATTTCCTCAAATTATTTTTTCCAGTGGTGCTGTACGCTCCCGACATCGTGCTGATCGAGCGGAATTTGGGAAAGAGAGTGGACGAACTCACCGGAGGTACATCTCTTGAGGGTCGGGGATTTTCCCTGTTGATGGTCATTGCGATTCTGCAAAAACTGGACATCCACAATGGAAAAGAAAACCTTTGGGGCCCAAGTTTCACTGTCTGATCTTGAAAATTATCATGGTCCTCTCAGAAGTTTGGAGAATAGATGTTGTTAATCTCCCCTTTTCTCATACCGTCACGCAGCCCTGCCCTCCGACGATTCTGGTGTGGTGGCTGAGATCTGGGTTTTTGGGAGTCAGCTTATTGCTCCCATAAACTGGGTCCTCAATTTACCTACCTTAGAAAGGATGGAAGGCTGAGTCGACCTTGAGCCTCGAACTTGTAATAATTGCAGACAGCTGAATGTTAATAACAGGTTATCTAGCCTGTTGAGCTATTTGAGGGTGGTTTATTTATTTATTTATTTATTTAGCATATGGCTGGTCACACACGGTATTAAAACACTTCATTTTTACAGGTTAAAACAATTAAAACAATAAAAAAAAAGCAGTAAGAAAACCTAAAAGGAAAACAGAAATAACATTTCTGTTTAATGAGTTTAATGTCGAGTTTGGAGATCCAGTCAGTAGCTGCCGTTGTTATGCAGAGGAAGTCCCTAGAATCTCCTGGGTACCTTCTGTTAGAACATTCCCTCACTATATGTTGGATAGTTTGTTGAGGGGCCCCGCAATTTAATCGTTAAATATTGTTTCAAACTTTGAAGCCAAGCCTGACTCATGTATGGTCTTTATCCCAGAGGTATATCATACGACTTTTGATTGGCCCACCGAAGACAGCGTCCGTTGGCGTTTGAAGGCACCTAAAGGCATATCGGAAAAGGAGACCTCTCAGAGGCTGCTGGAATATCACCGGAACTTCCCAGGAATAGTCCAGTCCTTTGGGAAATCCATCAAGTTAATCAATGCAGACCAGCCCTGCGCAGATGCCTTCTGGCAAGGTAGGAACAGGGTTGGACGCACCCAGGGGTAGGCTTCAAAAATTTTAGAAAGGGATTCTCTGCTCAGTTGCTGTGTGGGCGTGGCCATGGTAGGCGTAGCCTCGTCAGTCTCTTGCACTGTGGTGGCGGGGGGCATTTAAGACCTCCCCGGGCTCTGGAGGCTTTTCTCGAGCCTCCAGGAGGGCAAAAATGGCTGTTCTGGCCCCGTTCCCAGGAATAACCCCCCTCAGACAATCAGACTCTAATGAACTGGCAGGCAACCAAGTAAGCTGATAACCAAGTTTGGCAGCAATCCCCGCAGCTGCTTGCCAACGTCTTTATTAATAATTCCGTCAAATACACACCACCAAAATGTTCAGAACTGAGACGCAGGGCCGATTCAAAACCGGGATCCATGAATCTTTGTTTTGTTCGTCACAAAGATACAGGCTGCAATCCCTCTCTTATATAGCCTGTGAGGCGTGGTCCACCAGCTAATCACGACCACGCCTTTTCCTCTGCTGGGCTCTCCTGTCTCTCCGACGCTGGCAAGGATCCAACCAAAACTCACTCCCCTCATCAATGTCCTCCTGTGGCTGCGGGGACGAGCTTGGCTCTGGGCCTATCTCCTTCTCTTCGGTGTCCTCCGGAGGCATTGCCAGAGAGGAGAGTCCTGCAGAAGGAGGCCTTGCCAACTCCTCTCCCTCACTCTCAGAGTCCTCCCCTGCTGATGACGCAGGCTCAGGCAACGGAGCCACAACAATGGCCTCCCCAGGCTCTGGAACCTGTTGGCCTGTTTTTGACCCATCCTGAGCATCTGTGCATGCCTTGCACTTACCTGTATCCAAAACAGGCTGCGTGTCGACTCCTAGGAGGGGATGAGTGGGGTGGGAGGGGCCAGCCAGGAGTGGGAATAGGGGATTCTCCGAACTGCACAGAATCCCGAACCCCCAGCAGCGTATCCCTGGACACACCTTCACGTATGAATCGTTCTCAGAACTACCGGTCTTGGCTTTGAACACGGCTCGTTTCCTTTTGCTTTGGTTCTTCCGTAAAAAAATGGGAGAAATCGTTTGCTGTAAAGTCAGCCTTTTTTAAAAAAAAAATTAGTAATTGCTACATTCTCAGCCGTCGGGCGCTGATGGCCTCTTTACACAACCTCACTCTCGTGGTTGATGCGTTTCGGAAAAAAAGGCCTCTCGCCGATTTCAAGGCCTCTCTCTCTATTTTTTTTTAAGTTAAAAAAAACCAGCCGAAGTTTATATTTGGAGTTTACAAATTAATTACCTCTAAATTACTTAATTAAATTTAAAAGTTCACATCATCGTTCATAAACAATTCATGCCTCAGATTGCAAATGCAGGCGCGCGGCCTGAATATTAATTATCGTTAATTAATAATGCAGTGAGAGAAATTGAAATTGGAATGATAAAAAATAAACAAACCTCCCTCCCTCCCTCTTTCTTTCTTCCTTTTTTTTTTCTCTCTCCAGTGGAGGCATCTAAATTCTTTCTTTCTTTCTTTCCTTTTTTTTTTTAAAGAATAATTAGAAGTGGAGTCTAGGGGATCATTACTCCTAATTAACTTGGTTATTTACTGCAAATTAAGCGTCATTTGTAAGCAGGCTGGTTAGCCTGATATCTTTGTATCTTGGATATGCCGGCTTGGGGAAGAAGAGACATAAGCTGGGTCTGTTGTAGCTGATGTTTACTTGGGGTTCAACTCATGCTCTTAAACTAGGAGCAACTAGGGTTTGGAGTATCTGTAAGTTTGAAAACTTCAGCAAGTTTCCTTCACCAGTAAGGGATGCAGTGGCTGACTAGGTGGCTCAAATGGTTAAGATGCTGAGCTTGTCGATCATAAAGGTCGGCAGTTCGGCGGTTCAAATCCCTAGTACAGGTCTCCTGCGTGAGTAGGGGGTTGGACTAATGACTTCCAAAGGTCCCTTCCAACTGTGTTTTGGGAGCCTCTGGAGAGATAATTTATGTAATGGGATAGGGAACAGGTTCCTGATATGTATTAGGTAAGTATCCCCAGAAATCAGAGATAAGCAGAGATATTAATTAATATATTAGACCAACAATCAAGGAGTAAACAGTATCCCAGTGAAGGAACTACCAACTCAGACAAACAAGCTAACAGTAAACAACAGCCTAATCAAGAGGCCACCAAGAACACTCCCACCAATATTGATAGGGCAAACTACTGCTTCTTGGCAGGTCCTTGGATAGGGTATTGTTTTCTGCTTGATTGTTTGTCTGGTGTTAATAACTGCTTATCTGTATATGAACAAGAGGACGATCCCGCACTCCGTTCCAGCACTGATGATGGTGCCTATCTGGGTCATGAATTATCTGCTAGGAAGCCACCAAGCTCAGCGAGTCCAAGGACCTCACAGTCCTCCTCCTCCTCCTCCTCCACACAAACCGCACTCCCTTCTAGCACTGATGACGTTAACTCATTGGGTCATTAAATGTCTGTAAGAAAATAACCAAGCTCAGAGAGCGCCACGGGCCCCAATGTATTAGCTTGTCTCCATGCCCCGCTATGTCCTATGTTTAGCCTCCCAACCCTTCCCCACTGAACACTAGCCTTTAGCATCTTCCGTACTCCCAGCAATGACTGATTAGCGTTATAGCAATAGCCCTTAGACTTATATACCGCTTCACAGTGCTTTTACAGCCCTCTCTAAGCGGTTTACAGAGTCAGCCTCTCGCCCCCAACCATCTTGGTCCTCATTTTACCCACCTCGGAAGGACGGGAGGCTGAGTCAACCTTGAGCCTGGTGAGATTCGAACGGCTAAATTGCAGGCAGCCGGCAGGCAGTAGAAGTAGCCTGAAATACTGCACTCTCACCACTGCGCCACCTCGGCTCTTATATGATCCCGATCAGGGGTGAAATCCAGCAGGTTCTCACAGGTTCTGGAGAACCGGTAGTGGAAATTTTGAATAGTTTGGAGAACCGGGAAATACCACCTCTGGCTGGTCCCAAAGTGGGGAGGGAATGGGGATTTTGCAATATCCCTCCCCCAGGAGTGGGGAGGGAAGGGGGATTTTGCAGTATCCTTCCTCCAGGAGTGGTGTGGAAATGGGGATTTTGCAGTATCCTTTCCCTGCCACACCCACCAAGCCACACCATGCCCACCGAGCCACGCCTACAAAACTGGTAGTAAAAAAAATTGAATTTCACCACTGGTCCCGATGTTAGAGGAACTGCCTGTTAGATCAATGTAAGAATTATCAGTTGTTAAGAGGGCTTTGCCCATTGTGGGATCTTTTCAAACGTCAGTAGAAAAGAATGGATAATTTGTAATTCTGTTTATGCCGCTGTAAAAATGAGTAACAGTAGTACATTTGTACTGTTGAGCATAACGTTCTCTGTAGGCACGAGAGAGTCAAACATCCCCGTGTTCAAAAATGGAAAACCGTTGCCCTTATGTCATTGCCAGCATCACTTTCTGCCTCTTTTCTTTCTTTTTTTAATAGTTCTGTCTCACGTTAAACAACCGCCTCCTACGAACACTCCCTTCTCACCCCGGATTCTTCTCTGTGGGCCTCCAGGATCTGGAAAAAGTTTGCAGGCGGCCTTGCTAGCTCAGAAATACGGGCTCATCAACGGTTCGTGTTCCGTAAATATTCTTCTTTGTTTCCCTTGTGCATTTCCCCCCCCACCCTTGTAGGGATAGTCCTCGATTTTTGACCACAGTTTCCATTCTTGCTATAAGATTCTGGTTATAAGTGAGTTGCATGCTGTCCCAGGGAATTCTGTGAGCTGGAATCCGTACATCTGAAAAGTTGTCAAGTTTGAGAAAGAATTACTCTAGAACCCACTCTGTGGGCCGCTGGCCATCGCTACCTGCCCTTCTGGTATTTAGCGCGCCGGCCAGCTGGTCTTTGCCGATACTGGAGCGCCAGAAAACAGATTGAAAAACAGCCCGAAAAACAGCCAAAAATGGCCAAAAAACCAGGCCATTTTCCAGCTGTTTCCCAGGCTGTTTTTGACCCCCAAACAGCCTGAAAATGACCCAGAAAATGCCCAAAAATCAGGCATGTGGGCACCAGCCAGCTGATCTTCGAGTTTCCGGTGCTCCAGCAAATGTATGGGCGATTATGCATTCACGTGAGTTCCGGTTTAGGCACTGGGTGCCAAAAAGGTTCGCCATTACTGTTGTAGAAGAAGAAGATCTGAGATTTGTTGGGAGGGAAAGTTCTCCCCAAGCACTCAAAACTCCTGGGATGCTACTTTAGATGTCTTCTCCTTGGCTTTGACGTTTGAACAGACAATAGTAGAGTGAAATCACCTCCGTTTGACTTTAGGGAGTTTAGGAATCCATCTGTATAATTTCCTGGATGGAAAACATTTGTTACTTCCTCGGGGATTTTCTTTGTAGGACTTCCAAGTCTAGCTTCTAACCAGAAGAAGAACATTTGATGGTTCTCTCACCAAGATGCTCCATCACTGGAGGCTTCCAAGTCTGGACAGCTATGTGTCCAGAAGTTCCTTCTATTATTATAAGTTTAGGACCTGTGTGATCTCATCATTTCGCTCCTGCATATTTCTGTGCCTTATTTTGATTAGTATCTTTCTCTCCCTTGATCTTAACAAGGTAAAGGTTCCCCTCGCACATACGTGCTAGTAGTTCCCGACTCTAGGGGGCGGTGCTTATCTCCATTTCGAAGCCGAAGGGCCAGCGCTGTCCAAAGATGTCTCTGTGGTCATGTGGCCGGCATGACTCAACGCCAAAGGCGCACGGAACGCTGTTCCCTTCCCACCAAAGGTGGTCCCGATTTTTCTACTTGCACTTTTTACGTGCTTTCGAACTACTAAGGTTGGCAGAAGCTGGGACAAGGAATGGGAGCTCACCCCATTACGCGGCGCTAGGGATTCGAACCGCTGAACTGCCGACCTTTTGATCGACAAGCTCAGCATCTTGGCCACTGAGCCACCGCCTAACTTACACAATGAAAAAAGAAAGAGGAGAAAAAAGAGAAAACTTCCTATTTTTTTTTTTTAATGTATTCTTCCTTGCTTTTGTTTGGTACAGCAAGAGAGAGAGAGAGAGAGAGAGAGAGAGGTACTTGATAGAGAAACTATCTGAAGCCCCATGGCTTTTATATTATTCAGTACCCTTTTTTCACATCTGGCTTTTTATTTTTTTATCTTTTTATTTTTGCTTTTTGTTATTTGGTTCTCCCCTCCATCTTCTCGCTTTGGGTTCCTCTTTCTCTTCCTTCCTTCGTTCCTTCCTCCCTCCCTCCTTCTCTGACTTTTTCTTATCTTCCCCCCCCCCCCTTTATAAATTAATCTTCTTTTTCTGTCTCTGCTTCTTCTCGGCTGAGCTCCCCTTTTCTCGTCTAGCCTTCCGTCCTTCCTCTCTCCCTCTTTCTTTTTCTTTTTGTTTGTTCACCTTTTTAAAAATTGACCTTGTCTTTTTCCCATTTCTCCTTTTTCTCAGTTTGCTGCGGGCAAATGCTTAAGGAAGCCGCTACCAGCGATACCAAACTTGGGCAGTTCATTAAGCCGTACCTTGATGGAAGATGGCCAGGTAAGGAGAAGGGTGACAGATTTGTGGAAGTACGTATCCCCCGGCTTTTTGGGAAAGGACGAAAGAAAATTGAATTATGGTGCCTTGCCATGTTTGTTCCTGGGGACAGGTCCCTATAAGCAGGGGTGAAATGCTACCGGTTTGCACCGGTTCGCGTGAATCGGTAATAAAAAATGCTATTAATTCGTGCGAACTGGTATTTCCGACGATCAGCTGTGCCGTGCGATTTAGATTGTTCTACGTACGTTCTTAAACCTCCTTTTTCTGCGCGTAGCTTGTGTTTGGCACGCACTGCAAATGCGTGGGCAGTGAACCGGTGGCAAATGGCGGAAGACTTCACCACTGCCTATAAGATTAATGTAGTTAATATTAGAGGGTCCATAAACATTTTTCTTTATTAATTCTGAGCTTAATTAACCAAGTGAGAAGATTTATTTTACATTTGCTTTTCTTATTTATGTAAAATGTTTCTGCAAATTTTCCCCAAAACAACATCCCTGTGAGGTGGGTTGGGCTGAGAGAGAAGGACTAACCACAGTCACCAAACTGGCTTTCAGGCCTAAGGCAGGACTAGAACCCGCCGTCTCCTAGTGGCTGGCCAAAGTCACCCATTTGAAAGTCATCCAGCTGAGTTTCTTGCCTAAAGTGGGAATAGAACTCACTTTCTCCTGGTGACTGGCCTAAAGTCACCTGGCTGGCTTTCGTGCCTAAAGCAGGACTAGAACTCCCAATCTCCTGGTGATTGGCCCTGAGTCACCCAGCCAGCTTTTGTGCCTAAGGCGGGACTACAACTCACTGTCACCTGGTGATTGGCCCAGAGTCACCCAGCTGGCTTTCGTGCCTAAAGTTGGACTAGAAAAGAGCCTTGGTGGCGCAGCGGACTAAGTGCTGTTATGTAGCACTTAGCTGCCAGCTGCCTGCAATTAGTGCGAGTTCAAATCTCACCAGGCTCAAGGTTGACTCAGCCTTCCATCCTTCCGAGGTAGGTAAATTGAGGACCCGGATTGTGGGGGCAATAAGCTGACTTTGTAGAAACACCGCTTATGGGGGAGCCAAAAGCCCTAATAAGCAGGTATATACCAAAGAACGAAGGCTATTGCTATAAGTACATTGTAAGCCACCCTGAGTCTCTGGAGGTGGGCGGCATATAAATTGAACTAATAAATAATAAATAAATAATAAATAGAACTCACCGTTTCCTGGTGATTGGCCCCAAGCCACCCGCCCAACTTTAAGGCGGACTAGAATTCTCCTGTCTCCCTCTGAGTGGCCCAAAGCCACCTAGCTGGCTTTCAATCCTGACAGGGGACTAGAATTCACCATCTCCTGGTGATTGGCTCCAAAGTCATCCAGCTGGCTTTCATGCCTAAAATGGGACTAGTACTTAGCCTGCTATTTTAACCAATAACTAATGAAAGAGTCAAAAGATAAACACGAATGCAAGCTAAAAGAATGAAAAAGAGAAAAAGACAGGAAGGGAGAAAAAAATCAGAAAAAATGAAGAAGAAAGGAAAAATAAGAATATGATAAAGAAAAAGGCAAATAAAGACACTATTCCCAACCGTCACCAATTTTAATAACTTACCATCTGGTTTTAAAATACAATAAAACGTATCTTCCTTCCTTTCTCTTATCTAGAAATAAATATTTCCAGCCTCCTTGTTCAGAACTGGTCAGCAAAAGTCCATTAAGGGCTACCAAAAGCAGCAATCTACCTGTGTTAACCATCATCAAAGAAATCGATTTTTCTCATTTGGCAGAGAAGGAACAAAAAAAAAACAACAACCCTCAGCCTCCAAATTCTTAACATTTCTTGCTCTTGCTTTTTGCGTTAAAATAAAAAAAAACAAGAGCATTTTCATTTTCACCAAGGTCTTGCTTTGCCTTTCCTTTAAGAAGGAACCCTATTTGAATTTTCTCCCGCCGGGAGTTAAAAAAAATTAGACTCGTGGCTGGAGAAAATGAACAGAAACAGGATGGGAAGCTTTGGGAATCTTCCCCCAAACAAGAAAGAGATGGGACGATTCCTTTGATCCGAAAGGCGGTCTTTTCATTTCCTTTCGTTCTCCTTGATTTGGGATCTACCAGGGAGATTTGGGATTGCTTCTTTGGTTCACCCTCAACATCTACCCCCACCTTAATCTCTAAAAGGTCTCTAACCGAGAGCAAATATTTCCCCCCCACCCCTCTTTTCCTCGGCTTCATTTTATTATTGAAAGGCTAGGTAAATTTCCCTGTCTGAGAGGTAAGATTGGGTTTTATTTCTTCTTTATTTGATAAATAAAACCACACGCTGCTTCAACATCGCTAAGAAATCCTTGGGGACATTTGCTGGGTTTCCCCCCCCCTCCTCCGCTGGTCTTCCTACACCGTGTGTGTTTGTAGTAGCGCGTTGGCTACTTGCTAAATAATTTACAAGTTGATTAATAAACTCACAAGGGTATAATTAGGTGAAAGAGAGAAAGAGAAAGAAAGAGAGACGGCGGAGGCTTTGGTAAAGGGCACAGGGCTTAAGGGAGCTCCAGGCTCTCTCTTCTCCCCCATCTTTCTCTCTCTCTCTCTCTCTCTCTCTCTATTTCTCTCTCTCTTTTCCTCTTTCTTTTTTTCATGAAACTTTCTAGGGTGCTGGCGTTTGAAGATAACTTGGGAAGAGCTCAGCGCGCCTTCCCTTTTGATGTGGAAATAGGACAGTTTGAATCCGTCGAGTTTAATTTTTCACAAGCTGTAAGGGCTGGGTAGTCATACTTGTGTGTGTGTGTGTGTGAGAGAGAGATGGTAGACTGGAGAGAAAAATGCTTCTCCCCCCCCCCCACCTCTCTCTCTCTCTCTCTCTCTCTCTCTCTCTTTTAATATATTCACTCACCTAGACAGCCCTATGCAGAATCCAAAATCCGAGCAAATAAAGGTGTTTCCTTTTATTTCCTCAAGTTCTGTTTACCTGTCTATTGAAGTCCTTCTGCCTTGAAGGTTGGGTTGGGGAGGGCGGGATCTTCAGCGAAGGGGGAAAAAATTGGCAATTTATTAGGGGCTCTTTAAAAAAAAAACGGCCCGTTTTATGAACGTGTTTTCAAGAGGGGCCTTTGGCTTCCCTCTGACGATATTTTTGAAATATCACTTGGGATGCTGGCTTCCGAGCATCGCATCAAAACTTTTCACAATTTTTTCTCCCTTTCTCCCTTCCTCCCTCGTGGGAATTGTTAAGAGAGTTTTTTCGCTGAAAGAGAAGGAGAAACAGCCAAAGTGTTTCTCCTTCTGGAGGCAAAATTTGATAGTCAAGAGAATGTTTATGTTTCTATGGGCTGCTCTGGATCTTTTTTCTAGCTTTTTTAAAATTTGTATCTTGCCTTTAGATAGATACTGGGGGGGAGAGAGAGAGAGAGAGAGAGAGAGATAATAGGATAGATAGCTAGATAATAGGATGGATGGATGGATGGATGGATGGATGGATAGATAGATAATAGGATAGAAGATAGGTAGGTAGGTAGGTAGATAGATAGATAATAGGCTAGATACATAGATAATTGGATAGAAGATAGATAGAAGATGATAGATGATAGATAGATAGATAGATAGATAGATAGA
This sequence comes from Coluber constrictor foxii, assembly GCA_038048745.1. Classification (NCBI taxonomy): domain Eukaryota; kingdom Metazoa; phylum Chordata; class Lepidosauria; order Squamata; family Colubridae; genus Coluber; species Coluber constrictor. The sequence goes on from CM075968.1 coordinate 14,021,827, forward strand.
TAGATAGATAGATAGATAGATAGATAGATAGATAGATAATAGGCTAGAGATAGATACATAGATAATTGGATAGAAGATAGATAGATGATAGATAGATAGATAGATAGATAGATAGATAGATAGATAGATAGATAGATAGATATAGATAATAGGCTAGAGATAGGTACATAGAGATAATAGGATAGATAGATAGATAGATAGATAGATAGATAGATAGATAGATAGATAGATAGATAGATGATAGATAGATAGATAGATAGATAGATAGATAGATAGATAGATAGATAGATAGATAGATAATAGGATAGATGAATGGACAGATGGACGGACAGACAGACAGATAGATAAGCTTTATTGTCATTTTTTACTGTGGGCACACTGATACACATTAAAAATGAAATTCTGTTGTGTGGTCTCAAAAGTGTATACATACATAACACACATATGCACATGCTATATACACACATGTATGTATGTACACCCATACATATAAATACATATGTGTGTGTGTGTGTATAAAATAATCACTGTCCATCTTGAATACATAACTTAAAAATACTAAAGCGTTTTTTACATAAGATAAAAACGCTTTAGTGTTTTTCCCTTAATATTTCTACTCAAGGCAGCCAACCTATCCGACACGCTCTCCTCTTCCTATTTTCCCCACAACAACGTCCTTGCGAGGTGGGTTGGGCTGAGAGGCAGGCGCTGGCTCAGAGTCACCCAGCTGGTTTTCATGCCTAAGGAGAAACTGGAACTCACCGTCTCCTAGTGATTGGCCCAAAGTCTCTCAGCATGCTTTCATGCCTAAGGAGAAACTAGTCCTCACCGTCTCCTGGTTATTGGCCCAAATGACCTGACTACCTGACTTTCATGCGTCTTCCAGAAAAATCGCGGAAGTCCAGTTGCTTCTTTTGGGACAGAGAATTGACTTATTCTCCAGCCTAGGAGAAATTTCCCAATAGGGAGAACAATTAACCAGCGGAACAACTTGCCTCTAGAAATTGTGGGTGCGCCATTGCTGGAGGTTTTCAAGAAGAGATTGGATACTCCTTTGACCGGGATGACATAAAGTTCTCCTGCCTTGAGCAGGGGGGTCAGTCTGGAAGATCTCCAAGATCCCTTCCAGCACTATAATTCTACCTTCCACCTTTCGCCTTACCTTGTAGGGAGTGTGTCCTGTCAGTAGGTGGCGCTAGATAATCGACAAAGCTGCTCGGCTTTGTCGATTTTCCTTATCATTGCTGATGTCGTGTTTTATCACCTGCGCATCACAGGCAGTGCGTGAAGGAAAGCCGCAGTTGGCTGGATTCAAAAGCCGGAAAAACAGCAGCGGCGTTAAGAAAATAATGATGGCCTCAGATATCTCCCGTGCTTGTTATGTTGACCGCAGTTGGAAGGTTTTCTGAACTCTTGGTTTCCAATGGAGACCGTCGTTTGCATGCCGCCCCGTCAAGCAGTCTCCCAGACGAGGGGTGGCTTCAGAAGTGCTCTTCAAAAGCTGGAATCTTCCAGAAGTCTCAGCTCAAGAAAGAAAAGGGGGGGGGGGGGGGGAAAGAAAAATAAAATAAGAGAAAGCCACCCACGGAGAGACCAAAAAAAATACAGGGGCAAAAGAAAAAATTGGTTTGGAAGAAAAGCACAAAGGGAAAGGACTCTTGTAGGCTGAAGCAAACTCAACTCTTTCATTTAGGGTGGAATGAAGCTCCCGAGAAAGCTTATCTTGGTGAAAGGATTAGAAAAGACGTTCCCTTGAGAGCTTCACAGGTGGGAAGATGTTCTGGACAGATCCTCAGTGTCTCTACTCAAATTGTCTCTCAAAAGGAAAGAGGCCGTGAGCAACGATCTTGACCTCTCGTAACCTCACCAGTTTGAAATTATGACATTTTTTTTAATGGCTTGTAAAGAGGCCGATTTATTACACTTTCTAAAGATGACCCATTGACCTCAGGACAAATGTAGCCCGAAGCAAATTAGAATGAAAATTAGTTCTGGATCTTTTGCTTTCTTCCCTTAAATGTTTAAAGCTGCCTTGCTTAAGGGACATTTCCTGGAGATTTCCGATGCCTGGAATTGTTTGGTTGGAGCAGTGGGTTAGGTGTGAATCTTGGTGACTTGATCCCCAAACCATTGTTAAACAAAACAAAACAAATCAGAGAGAACAAACCAAAGTGAAACAAAACAGAATCCGATCAAGGCAAAACGGAGGAGAGGAGAAAGAGAAAGAGAAAGAGAAAGAGAAAGAGAAGAGAAGAGAAGAGAAGAGAAGAGAAGAGAAGAGAAGAGAAGAGAAGAGAAGAGAAGAGAAGAGAAGAGAAGAGAAGAGAAGATTTGTTAACCACCACCAAGTTGTGTTTAGGTAGATAGTCCTCGATTTACAACCATTCATTTTATGACTGTTCAAAGTTACAATGAAACTGATCCTCACACTTACGGCTGTTGCAGCGTCCCCTGCATATTTTCTTTGGATCAGGACAAAGGGTGCTAGGTAAGATCTGAAGAAGTGTGCAACAAACAATGAGTTGAAGAAGTCCAGAGACACGTTCAGCACCACGGAGAGCTCCTTCAATAGGAGACGTTGCTTCAGCAAAGAGCCCAGTCTTAATTCTTTGCTCATTTTCCCTGCTGGATGGATTCCTGCATTCCCATTTCACCCAGATTGGTTTCATCCAGGTGTACCGAAGCTACAACACCCATCAGTCCCGCCTTGTTTTTTAGGAAGAAACCTTCCCTAACCAAGAGGCCTCATCCTTGTATTTCCCAACGCGTTTCTTGAAAGAAAGAACTCTTCCAAACTTTGTGGTCAGCAGGAAGAAGGGTGGGTTTCCCGTCCCGTCCCTCGCCGGAGGATTCCAATAACATTAAACGAAGCTGAACCTTTGTGGGAATAACCAGATATTCTGCTCTGGCGCTTTGCTGAATTTAGAGATGACAAGGCAAGTCAGTAGAAGTAGCCCTTGGCAGTAGGCTGGTAATCAGGGCAAGATGTTAACTGTCAAACCCCAAGTTCAACCCTCAGGCATCTGAATTAATGATGGAAGGCTTTAGACCTACTGGGGGAAGGAGGGAGGGGGGAAACATATCGAAGAGGAGGGAGAAAGCTAAGTGGGCCAGGGTATCAAAAGAACCCTCCAACTTTCAGCAGCAAGGAACGGACAGCTCCTCCCAGCCTTCTCCAAAGAAGCCCATCGCACGACTCATGAATATCAAGGTTTTATATAGGTTTTAGAAGGTAGGTCAATACATGTCAAAAGCTCCTCCATCTTTATAGAAAGCAAAGATATTGAACAAAAAGCTTCAAATCGGACCGGAGCGAAGGGGAGCATCGGGATGGCGTTTCGCTTTGGTTCTCATTATAGATCTGTGCTTTCGGCTCACGGCGTCGACATGGTTTTTGAAGTCCGTTACGGATCCATCTTTTCGGGCCTTCGGATAGCGAGCCCTTTCGGGTAGAACATCGAGAGGCTGCCCTGTTAAAATATAAATAAATAAATGGGTGTGCGTGCGTGAAGGGGTGGGCTTCAAAAATTTTTTAGCAAGAGGTTCTCTGCCTGATTGCTGGGTGGGCGTGGCCATGGTGGGTGTGGCCTAGTCAGTCTCCTGCACCACGGAGGGTGGGGGGGGACATTTTGCCCTCCCCAGGCTCTGGTGGCCCTCTGGAGGCCAGAAATGGGGCCCGTTTCCGGCCTTCCCGAACTTCCACCCTCCCTGAGCTTCCGTGCGTTTTTCCTGTATTTACCTGCTTCCAAAACGGGCCGTGTGGGGGACTCCTGGAAAGGGCGGGATGGGGTGGGGCAGGACCAGTGAGGAGTAGGATTTGGGGGTTCTCCGACCTGCACAGAACCCCTAGCAGCCCACCTCTGTGTGTGTGTGTGTGTGTGTGTGTGTGTGTGTGTGTGTACACACACACACATGCTAAGTATATAAATGCTAAGATGCCGTTTGAGAACCTGGAAAGCAATTTTAGACATGCCTTTGGCAACGCTGGCCCATTTGGTGGCACGCCGAGACATGGAAGGGGAGGGATGGATCGGAGAGACGCGTCATGGACTAGACCGAGCTAGTCAACTTTCCGTTCTTCCTTAGTTTTTTTTTTTCTTTTCAGCCCGGGTTTCTAGTCCTTAGTGTCATCCGACAGGCAAGGGCCAACAGCTGGGAAGTTGCAAAAACGGAGCGCGAGACGGAGGCTAAAACCTGCGCACCTTCAGGATGAAAAGGAAAGCCGCGACAGCTTGAAATTTGGGCCCGTCCTGATCCCTTGAAAGCCTGGCAGCTGACAACTTCATCAGACGCCTCCAAGCTCAGCTTCTCGCCCTAGTCGTTCGCTTGAGGCCAAGCGATGCAGGAGAAGCTGCTCCGTTTACCCTCATGGCAACGGCTCTCCGTGGCCAGCCGGCATTCCTGACAACCTCGCGGAGCCGTTGAGCGCGCCTGGCTCATTTGTTTTTAGCAGCGAAAATGGAAGGCGGGCAGTTTCCTGCCTGGTTGAGGCAGCCTCCGGAGAGATTACAGCTTCAATGTGGCCGGTTGCAAGCTGTGCCGTTTGTTCTCTTCAAGGGAAGCTTGTATTTTATTTGCTTCCAGAATAACAGGGACCTTAGAGGTCTTTTAGTCCAACCCCTAAAAAGCAGAAACATCACCCTGCCAACAAAAGTTCATCGTTCGTGAAGACGATGGTTTTCCCAGTTGCAACGTACGGCTGTGAAAGGAAGGCTGAGGGCCAAAGAATGGAGGCCTTTGAACTCTGGTGCCGGAGAAGACTCCTGCGAGTCCCTTGGACTGCAAGGCCATCCAACCGGTCAGCCTAGAGGAGATCAATCCTGACTGCTCTTTAGGAGGCCAGATCCTGAAGAGGAAACTCAAATATTGTGGCCACCTAATGAGAAGGAAGGACTCCCTGGAGAAGAGTCTAATGCTGGGAACGATGTGAGGGCAAAAGAAGAAGGAGACGGCAGAGAACGAGGTGGCTGGATGGAGTCCCTGAAGCAGTCAGCGTGAGCTTAAATGGTCTCTGGGGGACTGGTAGAGGACAACAAGCCCTGGAGGAATGTTGTCCATGGGGTCGCGATGAGTCGGACACAGCAATAAGTCTTCTGCTTGAGCAGAAGATATCATTTCAGACAAATGGTTATCCATCCTCTTGAAAACCTTCAGTGAAGGAGCACCCACAACCTCTGGTGGAAAGCTGGTTAATTGTCCTCACTGTCAGGAAATTTCTCCTTAGTTCTAGGTTGCTTCTCTCCTTGATGAGTTTCCATCCGTTGCTTCTTGTCCAGCCCTCAGGTGCGTTGGAGAATAGCTTGACCCCCTCTTCTTTGGGGCAGCCCCTCAAATATTACAAGACCGGTATCATGCCACCCCTAGTCTTCCTCTTTATTAGGGGTAGACATATCTTGTCCCCCCAATCCTTTATCATACACTTTAGCCTCCAGTCCCCTAATCATCTTTATTGCTCTTCTCTGCACTTATTTATTAAGGGAATTTACATGGCCAAGTTGTTCCTTGTTTCATTGATAGCGTTGACCGCTTCGGTTCCTGTTGTCGTGCCTCCTTCTCAAAATCTTTTCTTTTTTCCTCCCTTAGTGCCAGACAAAGTTGTCATTAAACTCCTGTCCAGAAGGATCAACAGATTGGATTGCTACATTCGAGGTTGGGTCCTGCATGGTTTCCCGAAAGATGAAGACCAAGCCAAACGCATGCCGGGCAGTGGGATATATCCAAACAGGTAACAGAGCTCTCTTCTTCCTCTTACATCTGGAGGGTTGCAGCTTCAGCTCTTATAACTGGCCAGCTGGCCCATCTTTCCTTCGCAGAAAATGGTCTCTGAGCTTGGTGGTCTTCTTACAGATTTAAAATAAATTTACATGTATATCAAGTCCCTAAACCTCAAGTTATCGGTGAAAAGGCCTCCTCCTTACACTGCTATGGGATGGGCAGCTTTGGCCTCTCTGGTTGATCCAAAACAAAACTAAAAAAAACAACAGCCACAGAATTATTATCAGGCCGTCAACCCGTATGCCTGTTTCTTAGAAGTAATAAACGGCCAGCCCTTCGTATCCCCGTGTTTTATCTGACTTCCATCTCATAAACCTGCCTCAAATACTACTAAATTATATAACAGGGAACAGCATCAGTCTCTTGGCTCTTTCAATTTATGGAAAGGAAGACCAAAGCCGTCGGTAATTCATAGCCTGGGAAGAATGTTAAAAGAAAGGGGAAAAAAAAAAATACAAGTTATTTGGAGTGAAGTGGGCGAGAAGAAATTTTCTCCCAACCAAAAGAAACAAATTGGGCAATAAAATTTCTTAATATGTAATCATAAAACAGGCAGAAAAAGCAGGAGATTCCCCTCCTAGCTTCCCATCCCAGCATACTGCAACCTGCCTCAGGCGAAGAACAGAATAATTTATTTCCTCGGAAAAAGGTGTTAGACTCGGCCTGGGTCAACAAAGCAACGGGCAGGAATATTCGGAGCCACGGGAAGGCGGGGTGGAGGTGGGAGAGAGTTGCGTTTTCCCCGGGTTTCTCCTAGCATCAAATTAGCCGGTGGAATTCACCGCGGCCGGCCGGGATGATGCCAACACTCTGCCTAAAGGGCTATTTTTTTCGTTGCTTCTTCTTAAAAGAAAGGCTTAAGTCAAAATCGGGACTAACGTGGTGGGATATGCGTCAGCCGGGATTTGGCTTGGGAGTTTGCCAAGAACAAACACGGGTGTTCAAACTTGATTTCAGGGAGGGCCGCGTCAGGGTTGGGGGCACCGGGGGTGCGGGATGTGCGTGGCCAGGGTGGACATGGCGAGCTCGACGTCACTCATGTCGGGGGAGGGGGGGCTGTGGCGGCCCGAGCACTCTGCCAGCGAAAACGGGTTCCTGAGCCCCGTTTTTGGCTATGACCACCTCCTGTGAACCCTTGGCCAGGGAAAACGGAGCTCGGGAAAGTCGCACGCAGCCCTCCAAGCTCTGTTTTCGCTGGCAGAGGCATCACAACAGGGGTGCAGTCCAGGAGATTCTGACAGGTTCTGGAGAACCGGTAGCGGAAATTTTGAGTCGTTTGGAGAACCGGCAAATACCACCTCCCCAGGAGTGGGGAGGGAATGGGGATTTTGAAGTATCCTTCCCCTGCCTTGAGTTTGACAACCTGGCCATAGAGGGACTTGGATTCTCCATTATTTAGTTTGCTTATTAAATTTATTTCGCCGGCTTTTTTTGTTGCAAAGCAAGACAGCTTGCTAAGTGGGTTTTGCAACCCATTTCTCTCCGTGGTTGTTAAATGAACCATTGCTGATGTTCAGTGAGTAACATGCTTGTTAAATGAATCCGACTTCCTCACGGACTTTGCTTGTCTGGAGGTCTCAAAAGAGGATCGCATGACACACACACACACACACACACACACACACACACACACACACACACACCGGGACGCTGCGACCATCATAAATATGAACCAGTTGCCAAGCATCCAGATTTTAATCATGGGGCCATGGGGCCGCTATCACAGTGGTTAAGTGTGAACAGTGGTCATACAATCGCTTTTTTCAGTGCCGTTGTGACTTTGAACAGTCACTAAATGAATAGTTTCGTACAGGTAGTGTTGTGGCTTATGACCACAACTGAGCCAAAATGGATCCCGCTAAGCGAGAAATTCGTTAGGCAAATTTCACCCCATTGTACGACTTTTCTTGCCGCAGTGAATCACTGCGGTCGTTAAAACGAGCTGCACGGTTGTTAAGCGAATCCGGTTTCCCCATCAACGTCGCTTGTCAGGAGGTCGCAAAAGGGTTACACGCACGATCCCCGGGACCGTCATCAACATGAGTTGGCTGTCAAGCCTCTGAACGCAAATCACGCGACCGTAAGGGACAGTAAAGGACAGCGGTGAAATTTGCGAACTGGAAGCAAAAGTAAGTGAATTCCACCCCTGGTAAGGGATGCTGAAACGGTCATAAGTGTGTGTGGGGGGAAAAACGGTCCTTTTTTCCAGCGCCGTTTTAACTTCGAACAGTCACTGAGCGAACTTTTGTAACTCTGTAGTTGAGGACAAAAACTTGAGGGGGAAGCGAAAGGAAACATCCGTTTGTGTTTTTCCTTTTTCTGCTTTCGGGCCAGACAAGATATTTTCCCTCCGCTTAAGGACGAAGGGGAAGGGGGGAAAAAAATTCAAAGCAATGAGCTGCTCTAGTAGAAAGAAAATGGGGGATTTTATTTCTTCCGGCTCGGCGATTATTTGGATTTTCCTTGTCTCTGCTGCTAGTTTTCAGGGTGGATTAAAGCTAATCAGCTGCCTATTAATGGAGACCTGAACTGGGGAAATGGCGTAGGAAGCGGGCCGCCAAATTCTCAACGGTTGGGAGAGGTTAATAACTCCATTACTACGGGTTTTTTTCCCTTTAGCCATTTGAAGAGTTCGGCATTAGCCTTATCTTACACCTCCATTAATTGAGCTAATAAAACCTCCGTGACCTTCGCAGGGTGCCATTATCTCCGAGTTTGCCAGACGTGGGCCGGCATACTTTATCGTTGAATATGTATTCCGCAGACGTACCGGGCTTTGCGTTCGGGAGGAAGGTTTTGGTGAAAAAGATCACCCAACTTCAAATCCTCCGTCCTTTCCCCCCTCTTAACATTTACCTGCTCTCTTCTGTGAGCCGTTCGAGAGGCAGGTGGAAATGAAAAGGACGTGACCTTAATTAAAGGCCGGCGGAGAAACGTTCCTGTCCGGGGTTGCGTTGGGAAGTTGTCGAAAGGCCAACGAAGGTTGGCTCTGGGTGAGAAGGTGAAGAAGAAAAAAGAAGAAAGAAGAAAAGGAGAAGAAGAAGAAGAAGAAGAAGAAGAAGAGGAGGAGGAGGAGAAGAAAAGAGGATGGGGAGGAGGAGGAGAAGAGGAGAGGAGAAGGAGGAAGAGAAGAAGAAGAAGAAGAAGAAGAAGAAGAAGAAGAAGAAGAAGAAGAAGAAGAAGAGAGGAGGAGGAGGAGGAGGAGGAGGAGGAGAGGGAGGAGGAGGAGGAGGAGGAGAGGAGGGGGAGGGAGAAGAGGAGAAGGAAGAGAAGAGAAGATGAGGAGGAGAAGAGGAGGAGGAGAAGAAGAAGAGGAGAGGAGGAGAAGAGGAGGAGGAGGAGGAGAGGAGAAGAAGGAAGAGAAGAAGAAGAGGAGGAGGAGGAGAGGAGGAGGAGGAGAAAAAGAAGAAGAAAATTGATCAAGGAGAGAAGCAACCTAGAACTAAGGAGAAGTTCCCTGACAATGAGAACAATTAATCAGCGGAACAGCTTGTCACCAGAAGCTGCGGGTGGTCCACCATGGAGAATTTTAAGAAGAGTTTCGATAACCATTTGTCCAAAATGGTATAAGGCCTTCTGCTTGATCAAGGGGTTGGACTAGAAGACCTCCAAGGTCCCTCCAACTCTGTTATTCTGTTATTTTGTTACTCTGCTGCTGTCCTAGATAGGCTCGTGATGGCTGGATTAACTAACATCTGATTGTCCCCTTAGGCAGTAGCTTTCCTTGGGGGTTGACAAGCCTTTGAGATCATAGAGAGAAGAGACGGAGAACGTAGGCAGATAAAGGGCTACCACCATTGTAGCTAAGGCCCCGGTGGTTCTCACGTTGACTTACTAGCACTGATGATGTTCCCTAGCTGGATTAGGGAAGGTCTGCAAATAAACAACCGAGTTCAGAGACCACCAGGAACCCCACAGTCGTTCTCCTTCCCCCACTCCTCTTCCTCTCCACAAACTCTACTCTCTTCTAGCATTGAGGATGTTACCTAGTTGGCCAATGAACGTCTACAAGAAGACACCAACCTCAGGGAGCACAAAATGAGTATCCTTCCCCCAGTTACATTGGTGAAATTAAAGGTTCCTCCCGCACAGATGTGCTAGTCGTTCCCGACTCTAGGGGGCGGTGCTCACCTCCGTTTCAAAGCCGAAGAGCAGCGCTATCCGAAGACGTCCCGTGGTCAAGTGGCGGGCATGACTCAACGCCAAAGGGCGCACGGAACGCTGTTTCCCTTCCCACCAAAGGGGGTCCCTATTTTTCTCCTTGCAATTTTTTACCTGCTTTCGAACTGCTAGGTTGGCAGAAGCAGGGACAAGTCAAGGGAGCTCACCCCGTTATGCGGCGCTAGGGATTCGAACCGCCGAACTGCTGACCTTTTGATCGACAAGCTCAGCGTCTTATCCATTGAGCCACCGCGTCCCTTTGTGGCTACATTGGTAGGGATTGTGCGAAAATTTCCTAGGCCAGGTGGGTCAGGCCGCCTTTCCCCGTACCACCTCCTCTCTCCATCCCCTCGGACCCTTGCCATAGATCTTGAGGGTTGTGTTGAGTTGTCAGTGTTTTGTCTATATTTGCTTTAACCCAGATACCCTGCCTAGCCCGCGGTGGTGAGATCTAGTCCCCTCTCTCTCATCAACATAATTAGGCTTGTAAGGCTAATGGAAGAAATCGTGTCTAATTACCTTACTGAAGGCACAATTATGCTATTAACATTCGCCGGGGCTACAAGCTAACGGGCGAGGAGAGCCGCTCATTTGCATAGCATTAAGTTAATTGAGCAGGAAGCCAAAGGGTGGAGGAGGGGAGGGGAGGGCGGGCAGGGAGGGGGAGAGAAAGTGCTAGAGGGTTAGTATTACAAACTGGATAAGGATGTCCAGACTGGGACAATTAACCTGACAGTTTTATTAATTAACGGGGATCTGATTACCTAAAAGGAATAGCATTTGGCAGAGAGAGAGAGAGAGAGGAGAGAGAGAGAAGAGGAGAGAGAGAGAGAGAGAGAGAGAGAGAAAGAAAGCAAGAGAGAGAAAGAAAGCGAGAGAGAAAGAAAGCGAGGGAGAGAAAGAAAGAGAAAGAAAGTGAGAAAGAAAGTGAGAGAAAGAGAAAGTGAGAAAGAGAAAGAAAGCGAGAGAGAAAGAAAGTGAGAGAAAAAGCAAGAGAGAGAGAGAGAAAGAAAGTGAGAGAAAGAGAAAGCAAAAGAGAGAGAGAAAGAGAGAGAGAGAACGAGCACACTGGTGTGTTTCATTCTTAACCAACTCTGTCCAGCTAGTCCAGCAGGACACAAATTGTTGTCTAAACTTTTCTTGATAACATCCTGTGATGGAGCACCCACAGCTTCCCCTTCCACTGGTTAATTGTTCTCATTTTTTAGAAAATTTCTCCTTAATTCTAGGCTGGATCCCTCCTTTCTCTCCTCCTTCCCTTCCTTCCTTCCTTCCTTCCTTCCTTCCTTCCCTTCCTTCCTTCCTTCCTTCCTTCCTCCCTCCCTCCCTCCCCTCCCTCCCTTCCCTTCCCCTTCCCTTCCCTTCCCTTCCCTCTTTCCTTCCTCCCTCCCTCCCCCCCTTCCCTCCCTCCCTCTCTCCCCTCTTTCCTTATTTCTTTCCTTCCTTCCCCCTCTGGCTCCCTCCCTCCCTCCTTTCTTTCTTTCTTCCTTCCCTCCTTCAGTTTGCATCCATTGCTTCTTGCTCTGCCTTCAGGTGCTGTGGGGAATAGGTTGACCCCCTCTTCTTCTTTGGGGCAGTCCCTCAAATATTGGAAGACTGGTGAAATATAGTGAAAGGGTCTGTCAAACCAGATCCACAGTTCGGCAACTGTGACATCCGTGTTTGCCTTGGAAAAAAGCTAATAGAGAATATTATCCTAATTCACCAATCACCAAGGAGCATTAAGATACAGGCAGTATATTTATTTTTATAAGTTAGCATTATAATACTAATAAATACTAATATATTATACGGCTACTAATAAATGTACAATTACGTGTATGTTGTCTGCTCAAGCAATTATGCAGCTCTCAGTGGTACATTAAAAAATCCGTAAAATCCAATTAGTATAATCTTTAACCCTGCCCACCAAAACTTTGAAAATTTGGTGCTATCGTTCAGCTTGCTTTCCCACAACCCAATAAAGAACTATGTATTTAACACCCCAAGGACAAATTGTGTTCAGAATTGGAAGGTCTATCAAGTTGTGTCTTTTAGGAACATCTCCCTTTCCTTCCTTCCTTCTTCCTTCCTCCCTCTCTCCCTTCCTCCCTCTCATCTTTCTTCCTCCCTTTCCTTTCCTTTCCTTTCCTTTCCTTTCCTTTCCTTTCCTTTCCTTTCCTTTCCTTTCCTTTCCTTTCCTTTCCTTTCTTTCCTCCTTCCTTCCTCACTCTTACCTTCCTTCCTTTCCTTTCCTTCCTTCCTCCCTCCTTTCTCTTCCTCCCTCCTTACTTCATTCCCTCTTTCTTATCTTATTCCTTCCTTCCCTCCCTCCTGCTTTTTTATCTTCCTTTTTCCAACCCTCCTCTTCCTTTCGTCTTTATCTTCTTTCCTACCTTCCTTCCTTCCCTCCCTTTTCTTATTTACCTTCCCTCCCTCTTAAATTCTCTTTTATTTTCCCTCCTACCCTTCCTTTCTTCTCTCCCTCCCCCCTTCCTTCCCTCCCTTTTTTTAATCTCCTTCCTTCCTTCTTCTCCCTCCCTCTTATCATCCTTCCTTCCCTCCCTCCTTACTTCATTCCCTCTTTCTTACCTTATTCCTTCCTACCTTCCTTCCCTCCCTCCCGCTTTCTTATCTTCCTTCCTTCCTTCCCTCTCTCCCTCCCTCCCTCCCTTCCGTCCTTCCATCTTTATCTTCTTTCCTATTTTCCTTCCCTCCCCTTTTTCTTTCCTCCCTCCTTTCTTCATTCTTTCTTATTTTCCTTCCTACCCTTCCTTTCTTCTCTCCCTCCCCCCTTTCTTCCTTCCCTCTTTCTAATCTTCCTCCCTCCCTCCCTCCCTTCCTTCCCCACTTTTATTTCAGTTTATTATAAACCACAAATGAAAAGAAACACCAGGAAAGAAAGAGAACGGAAAGAAAGGGGGGGAAAGTGTACTTGTCTTGCTGTTTTTCAAATCAGCAGGCTACATCTAGCACAGAAGACCTGCAAAGGCCTTGTCTATTCTGCCAACTCCTGAAATTTCTCTGGCTTGAAAAAACAAAAAAATATTTTGCAGGTGCAAACATTTCCCTTCCCGCCTCTAGAAACAGCGAAGGGTAGGACAGAGGCTACCTAAATAGTCACCTAGGCTTGGAAAAATTTAAAAAAGAAATGTATACAATTGACCTTCTTTCTTCTTTTCCTCCTCCCTCCATCCCAAATTGTCAACAGTATTTTTTTTAAAAAAAAAATAACTGTCCGCCTCTTCTTCTGGATGCTTCAGCGTTCTTTGCCGAATGATCAGCTCTGTTGAATATATCATCACAAAGAGCTCTCTTTTGTGCCTGGCGATTTGTTTCTCAGAGCCAAAGCTAATTGGGGGCGGGCTTCGACTTTCAGTGCCGTTATCGTGTCAGATGGCGTCCATCTTTCAATCTGTTGGATATGCAAACACTCAATGGCCTCAGGAGGGAATGGTTCCCAAGAAGTGGAAAATAAACAAGGAAGGAAGGAAGGAAGGAAGGAAGGAACAGGGGAAGGGAAGGGAAGGGAAGGGAAGGGAAGGGAAAGAATGTATTGTTGTGAAAACAAGAAAAAGGATTAAATTTAGAGCCTGTCTACTAAGAATAATGAGGAGGAGGAAGAGGAGGAGGAGGAGGAATTAGAAGGAGGAGGAGGAAGAAGAAGAAGAAAGAGGAGGAGGGGGAAGAGGAGGAGAAGATAGTGGTAGAGGAAAAGGAGAAGGAGGAGGAGAAAGAAGAAGGAAGAAGAAGAAGTCAGGAGAAGGAGGAAGAAGAAGAAAAGAAAGAAGAAAAGAAGAAGAAGAAGAAGAAGAAGAAGAAGAAGAAGAAGAAGAAGAAGAAGAAGAAGAAGAAGAAGAAGAAGAAGAAGAAGAAGAAGAAAAAAAAAATCAGGAGAAGGAGGGAGGAGTAGGAAGAGGAAGAAGAAAATAAGTCAGAGTAGGAATAGGAATAAGGAGAAGAAAAGAAGAAGGAGAAGGAGGAGAAAAAGAAGAAGACGACAATGACTTCTTCCCTTTGGAATATTATATTTTAAGTTTTCCCACAGACCATTACATCCACCAATTGCTTCTGTTCATTCTCTTATGGGAACCAGCCAGCCACGCTGGGACATCTGCTCGGGGTGTCCTTGAGGTGAGAGCAATGATACCAACAAAGCTTGGATGCCATTCCACCCCCATTCCTTTTCTTTGGAAAGCTGCGAGTGAAGTGGAATATGCAAGTCAGCCTTGACAGAGTGCAGAGAAAAGCAACAAGGTTGATTAGAAGGCTAGAGGCTAAAACCTAGGAAGAATGATTGCAAGAACTGGGTATGTCTAGTTTAATGAAAAGAAGGACCAGAGGAGACATGATAGCAGCCTTCCGATATCTCAGGGGCTGCCCCAAAGAAGAGGCAGTCAAGCTATTCTCCAAAGCCCCTGAGGGCAGGACAAGAAGCAACGGGTGGAAACTCACCAAGGAGAGAAGCAACTTAGAACTAAGGAGGAATTTCCTGACAATGAGAACAATGAACCAGTGGAACAACTGGCCTCCAGAAGTTGTGAATGCTCCAACACTGGAGGTTTTTAAGAAGATGTTGGATAACCATTTGTCTGAAATAGTGTAGAGTTTCTTGCTTGAGCGAGGGACTGGACTAGGAGACCTCCAAGGTCCCTTCCAACTCTTGTTATTCGTTGTTCTGTGTTCTAAGAGGAAAACCCCTGACCGACGTGGAAATTTGGCCGGCCGCTGACATATTAACAGCAGAGACATAGATGCAACAACCAAAGTATTTGGGAACAATGAAATATGCATGGCGATCAGTCACAGCCTTATAAATTCGAGCAATTAGCCGGGTAATCTGAGAAAGCCGAGGCAGGCCGGAGGCCCGGAGATGCGGTTCCCTATTAGTTAAATGCGAGGGTGGGGGTTTTTTTTGTTGTTTTTTTTTGTATTTGTGCTTCCCATCAAATCAACTAACACTTCCTTTAATTGGCTCATGAATTATACAGCAAATGGGGGGGGGGTGCATTATCATTTAATCACCAGTAAACATTTCTGCCTCTCTCTCTTTCTCTCCCCCTCCTCTCTTCCCCCCCCCCCCCTCCATTGCAAAATGCACAGTCACTCATTAATTCCTTAATTTCAGCAGATGGAAGGAAAAACGATGAACGGTTTGGCAAGACAAAATCGCCTCCGGCAGTGGGGGAAAAAAAAAAGAGAGAGAGAGGGAGAGAAGAGAGGAGAGAAAGTAGTAGGAGGGACATTTAGGCTTTTTTAAAAAAAAAAAAACTATTAAAAAAGGGCTGTCAGAACTCAATCTGTGAACTGTCAGCTGCTTGGTTCCCCCACCCTCCCTTCAATTTTTCCTTTCTCCTTCTGTTTTTTTTTTCCTCCACCCCACCCACCCACCGTGGAGAGTGACTGACATATCCCCAACTCAGCCTTGTCAACGTATCTTTAAACATCAAGCTGGCGGGTAAACCGAATCCAATGTAAATTATTTCTTGCCTTCCTGGTGGGGGTAGGTGGGCTGGTGGGCGGGCTCCCCTTTTCTCTGTCCCCATGAATATTTCATGCTAGGTTGCATAAATATTAATTCTAATAGCTGTGCACAGCGGTTATTATTTCTGTCTTATGACAAATACTCATAAAATATTCAGGATCCCTTTTCGGGAACATTTACACACTTGATTGTGGAATGTCTTTTTGGGCACGCGCTAAACATATTGGGGTACTCTGGATGGACCGGTTCCCCTCCCTTCCTTTCCACCCACCAGCCCACACGGTGCCTCTGCTTCCCTCCATCCTCTTAATTAATACTCTGAAATATAAATATTTAATCGGATTTATTTTGCGTTCTCCCCCCTCCCCCCCCAGAAGTGAACCCTATTAAACTGGAAAGGCTCGATTTGACAGTATTTAAATAGCGAGGACGTATTCTCTATTAGGAGACCGGTTACTTCTGACACGCATGTAAAATGACATATCATTGGTTCTTTTTTTCTTTTTTTTTAAAACCCCTCCCTTCCCTCATTTGCATTTTTTGGACCTTTTTTTTCCCCCTCCTCCTAAAAAAATGTATTATTCAAAGAAGTAAATCTTGCCCTTCTTGGGTGTTCTGCCCCAGCTTATAACGTACCAAGAATAAACAAAGTCCGGCAAAGGTTGGCAACCAGCCCAGAAAACAAGATAAGACACTCACTCTCCAAAATGCTCTGTAATAATTACACGTTGTTTCCAGCCAGAAATTACTAACTGCATGCGACTTAAATAGGCTAAGGGAGTGGCCAATTATCCTCAAACCTTACTCTCGAGGAGACCTCCTCCTCCTGAGTAGCCACTCCTGCCTTTTGGCAGCCCTGCGCGCCCGAGCATTGAGGAGAGGCTCCTCCACCTTGCTCTCTCCACTTGAAGGAGCCTCTGGAGGTTCTGAAGGCCCTGGGTGAGTCTCTGCCTCTGGCACCACATCCTCTTCAGCCTCCTCGCTGTCCGATGCGAGTGCCAGCTGTGCAGGCTGCCGACGCGACTCCACACCAGCCTCCTCGTCATCGGGATCAGCCACGATCCGCACAGGCTGCTGGTGGCCACAACATTGGGAAAGTTTCTGTCCCAAGTATAAGGACTGCTTCTGTTTAGGAAAAGATGCGATTAAATGTCTTTTTTTCTCCCTTCTGCTCGCATAAAACGAAGAGAATATATTTACTGTACTTTCCCAAACAGCATTCAAAGAAATGCAACTTGTTTATTTAAGCCTCCTAATGGGGCACTTTTTACCCAGATGGGCTATGAAAACAGCATCTTTGGAAGCTTTCTTAGATGCAAAGTCAAGAAGTCAAAACTGAAGAAGCTTCTTGGATGAGAAGTGTAACCTCTTCTTCTTCAAAGGGAAAAAAAAACCACACCGTCCAGTTGCCTTTGGAAAAAGGACCTTGGAGACAACCGCCAGCATGGCTTTCGCAAAAACGTGTCTCAAGCAGTTGAAGCAAGCGGGAATTGCTGACCATGGTTAACCATAAGATGGTACCAATAAAAGCGGGAAAACATCTCAAGAGGAGAGTGGAAAAGTTTTATTTTAGGTAGAGAAGAGCAGGAGGATGTAACTTCAGAGAGAAATTAAAACATAACCGTTCCTAAAACATCTGTGAAGGATATCGGAAGTCACTTCTTTCTAGCTTTTCTCTGTCTTTTCAATTGCTCCTTCCTTCCTTCCTTCCTTCCTTCCCTCCTTCCCTATCCTTTCCTTCCTTCCTTCCCTGTCCTTTCCTTCCTTCCTTCCTTCCTTCCTTCCTTCCTTCCTTCCTTCCTTCCTTCCTTCCTTCCTTCCTTCCTTCCTTCCTTCCTTCCCTGTTCTTTTCCTTCCTTCCTCCCTCCCTCCCTCCCCTGTCCTTCTCCTTCTTTCCTTCCTTCCTTGTCCTTTTCTTTCTTTCCTTCCTTCCCTGTCCTTTCCTTCCTTGTCCTTTCCTTCCTTCCTTCCTTCCTTCCTTCCTTCCTTCCTTCCTTCCTTCCTTCCTTCCTTCCTTCCTTCCTTCCCTGTTCTTTTCCTTCCTTCCTTCCTTCCTTCCTTCCTTCCTTCCTCCCTCCCTCCCTCCCTCCCCTGTCCTTCTCCTTCTTCCTTCCTTGTCCTTTCTTTCCTTCCTTCCCTGTCCTTTCCTTCTTTCCTTCCTTGTCCTTGTCCTTTCTTTCCTTCCTTCCTTCCTGTTTGTATCAGTTTCTATTTTCTTTTCAAGGTTCACTTAAAAAATTCTCTCTCTCTCTCTCTCTCTCTCTCACACACACACACACACACACACACACACACACACACACACTTGGACTCCCGCAAGCTCTCCCACTTGCTCTTCTCAGCCACGCAGGCTTTAGCCCCTCCAAAACCCGCCTGTGAAGAAACCTCCGTCCAAGTAAAGTGAGGAGTGGGGAGGGGGGGCTAAACACCACCCAAAGCAGCTCCAGTTGTGGCTTCCCTTTTTTTTCCCCCTGCTCTTCGTCAAGTGCCATCAGAACAACCTCCCCGGGGGAATTTGCCCATGATGGAATAACAAACGAGAGTAAGGAGGGAGAGAGAGCCGTGAATAACAATGAGGAAAGGAGGCGGGAGGCCCGTCTGAGAAGCTGGTGGACCTCGCCTGCCAGGTTGGAGAAGACAGCAGACGAGAAAGGGTGGCCCCCGAGGTGATCTCAAGCTTTTTGAGGCTCCTAAAATGTTTGCTCCGTGCTAACGGGGAATAAGGAGGACCTGTTTCTCTCCTTGGCTTGTGCTGGCAACGTTCCTACTGTGTAGATAGAACCTTCCATGTTTTTTCAGGTTGGGTACTGGGTGGGTGGAAGAATTGAAAACCCCCAATCCTTTCTTCATGTGGGAAACTTCATCGAGATAGGACAGGGAAGGAAAGAAGGAAAGGACAGGGAAGGAAGGAAAGAAAGAAGGAAAAGGACAGAGAAGGAAAGAAGGAAAGGACAGGGAAGGAAGGAAAGAAAGAAGGAAAAGGACAGGGAAGGAAAGAAGGAAAGGACAGGGAGGGAAGGAAAGAAAGAAGGAAAAGGACAGGGAAGGAAAGAAGGAAAGGACAGGGAGGGAAGGAAAGAAAGAAGGAAAAGGACAGAGAAGGAAAGAAGGAAAGGACAGGAGTGAAATGCTACTGGTTCAGGTCGGTTCATCCGAACCGGTACTAAAAATGTTACCAGTTCGCCAAACCGGTAGTAAATTTTTTAAAAAAAAAAGTTTAGAGGATCAGCTGAGCGACATGCGATCGTCGAAACTTTTTTTTTCTTTTTAAGCATTTTTTTACTACTGGTTCCAGAGAACTGGTAATTAAAAAAATGCTTAAAAAGTAAAGGAAAAAAAAAAGTTGGCCACGCCCACCCAGTCACATGACTACGACCAAGCCATACCCACCAAGCCACACCCAGAAGGAGAAGAACTAGGGACAACCAATTTGTTCAGAACGGTATATACATTCTCTTGCTTGGGCATGAGGTTGGACTAGAAGACCTCCGAGGTTACTCTGTTTGTATGTTGGATTTCTTCAAATTGAGAAGCCTTCGAACTTCTGATTTCCAAGCCCAGGAATACACAATAACCCTCCCTCCCCACATTTATTTATTTATTTATTTATTTATCAAATTTCTATACCGCCCTTCTCCTTCCGGACTCAGGGCGGTGAACAGCCAATTAAAAACCAATAACAATACAGTAGGTTAAAACGTATTAAAAGTCCATATAAATTTAGGCTGAAATGTATCGGATAAAACACTAAAACTCTAGAAATTTAGATAATTTAAAATAATTTAGAATTTAAAATATTTAAAAAATTTTTACAAATATTTAAAAATATATTAAAAAAGTTCCTCTTCCCAAAAGAGGATGAACTAGCTTCAACAAATGCATCCAGGGAACAACAGTTCCCACTTTGAGCAAAAAACCCCAACGACAATGGACTTCAAGTCATCAAGATGACTTCCCAGTTCCTCTACCCTAACATAATTGCAATAAGATAACACTGTAAGATTCCTCCTCCTGCCTGCTAGTTCACACCACCAACTTGCTTTTGCTCAGAACTCCTGTCTGCTTCCGACTGACTGGCTGGATTTATTTATCGAACACCTTTACACGGCAACTACATACACATATGGTGACCACAGTGGCTTACATTGGGGGACATGGGTCTGTTTCAGGCTTAAGCATAGGACTCTTGTGGGCAGGCAGGGACTCAAGACTGATAACGTGTTTCACCCCTCCCTCGGGCTCAGCCTGGTCACCTTCTACAATCTAGCTCGGGGTGCCAAACTCGATTTCATTGAGGGCCGCATCACGGTTCTGTTTGACCTTGGCGGGGCGGGGTATGCGTGGCCAGGGTGGGTGTGGCCAGCTCAACTTCACTCGTGTCAGGGGTGCCTGTGGAGGCCCGAGCACTCTGCCGGTGAAAGCAGGCTCCCGAGCTCCGTTTTCAGCTGCGACAGCCTCCTGCAACCCTCTGCCAGTGAAAACGGAGCTCGGGAGGGCCACAGGCAGTCCTCCCGAGCTCCATTTTCACCGGAAGAGGCACCGCGGGTCGGTCCTTTGCTATTTCCAGGGCGGCCCTGTGGGCTAGATCTAAGCACATCATGTGCCGGATCCGGCCCCCGGGCCTTGAGTTTGACACCCCCGATCCAGCTCCTTCAACTGTTTTAGCCCCCTAATCATCTTCGTTGCTCTTCTCTGCACTCTTTTGAGGGTCTCCACATCTCTTTTGGAGACGGAAAGCAGGGCGAGCTGTTATTCTGCCCCCCCGCCCCTTTGTCGGGTTTTTCACCTGCCGATAGGTGATGCCAGGAAATGAACCAGTCCGGCCGTGGTAAATTTTTAGACAGAAGATGGGAAAGCCTCCTTGTCCAATTCTTTCCCGTCTCTTCACCAACATTGCCTTAGCACGCTGACGCCGCGGCGGGTAATAAGACAGGCACCCAAACATACATACCATATTGTAAGACGAAAAGCGCGTTTTTGACAAGACGTGTCCAAGGTGCGTTTTGTTAGCGGCTTCCGCAAAGAAGAGAGTGGGTTTTTTAAAAAAAACAGCTTTTTTTTCCCGTTGTTTTCGGCTCCCTCCCCTTTTCTCCCATTCCCCGACAAGCTTTCTTGAGATGCCTTTTTCCTTTTTGTGGTGTGTTTTGTTTTTGTTGATTTGGAAAATATAATGGGGGAAGAGTATCAATTATCGGGGCGATACAAACAGCCGTATTTCCCCCCTCCCCTCCCCACTCCCTCCTACCCCACACACCCCCTTTCTTCCTTTCTCTGCCAAGATATTCATCTGGAAGACACATTGTCACAAGTTATTCATTCTGACAATTGTGTTTCCTTAGTGTTGTTGGGCAACGGAAACAAAGCTGGAACAAAATGTTTGGAGTGTAAAGGATAAAAGACGGTTGGAAACTGTATATTCTTCTCCTGTCTTCACAAATCATTAGATTTCCTCGGCGGTTCCCCCTCCCTTTTTTTTCCCCCCTCACTCTGCCAGGCTCAGTTTCTGTTTTGTGTTTCTCATCTTTCTTTCTCCCCCCCCTAAAAAAAAATAAAAATAAAAAAATCCCGCAATGGGAATGGAAATTATTATCTGTAAACATTTGAAGAGCAAACAGGAATGATTTTCATAACTTTAAGTTCTACAAAGGGACGCCGCGTAATCTCTGCGATGCTTGGCACGGGGAAGAAAAGCTCCCACTTTCATCTGATTTGAGTCTCTCCGGCAGATGTAAAATGTTCCTTTTGGTGGAATGTCTCAAGCACACCAAAGTGAAAAAAATAAATAAAAAAATTACAGCATAAAAGCCAAGCCGAGAAACTGGAAAGGGGGAAGAAAGCCCAGAGTCAGCCTATTCCAGAAATCCTTCCCCACCTACCCCCGCTAAACCGAAATCTAAATTTAAATGAATTTAAAACTAAATTAATCCCTGTAAATTGGGCACAAGTTCAAAAACCATCAGGACGCTGCCTGCGTTCTTACGACCGTTGGCTAAAGGAGCTGACGTGGCGGGATTGACACACAATGCAAACTGCGTTGTGCAAGATGTTTACCCTGTGGTGAGGAGGTGAGGTGAAGTAGAGGCAGCCCTCGGCTGACGACCACAACAAGCAAGGCAGTTGTTAAGTGAGTTGCGTCTTATTGTATGAACTTTTTTCTAACACGGCAGTTAAGCAAATCCTGAAGCTGTTAAGTGAGCAAACTGATTCTGAAGGAACCGGGTTGTCCTCCGAAGCGATCGGTTTGCCGACTCTTACCGCCAGAGTCGAGCGTTGAAATTGTCCTTCACCTCAATCCTTCTTCATTTCAGGGTCTTTTTCCTGAACGTCCCAGCGGAAACCATTCTCGAACGCCTTTCCTACTCCATGGTGGATCCGATGAGCGGGGAAAGGTTAGTGGCTTGGCCTGACATTGCTAAGGCGTGTTATGTGTCGGGTGCATGGAAGATCAACAATTTGCAGATTTGGCCGTGGCAATATTTGGGTGGGAAGCGGAAGGAAAAATGGACAGGGGCAGCGTTACAGGTAATCAGGGCTGAAATGCTCCCGGTTCGGTCTGGTTCGGTCAAACCGGTAGTGATGACAGCTCAAGGCTCCGCCCACCTGCCTGGTCATTTTATTTCCTTGTTTTAACCAGGAAGTGCACTTCCGAACTGGTAGGGAAGGTAAGTAGATCTCACCCCTGCAGATAATTCTTGATTTACGACCACAATGGAGGCCCAAATTTTGCCGTGGCTAAGCCAGACAGTTGTTAAGTCGGGTTTGTCCTATTTGGCGACCTTTCTCCATGCAGTTGTTAAAATGCTGCTCTCTCTCTCTCTCTCTCTCTCTCTCTCTCTCTCTCTCTCTCTCTCTCTCTCGTATTATTTCCTTCCTGATTGTTGGTCTAGTGTTAATCTTGGCATTAGTCTCTGCTTTTCTGGGTATTATTGATTGCTGGCAAGGAGGCAATTTGATCTGTTTTGTTTCCTTTTTGCCTTTTTGATTGCCACTTTTGAACGGTGTGTAGACATTATTTACCTCTTTGTGCTCCAATCGGCCATCCGCCAACAGATTTTGTTTTAAAAGCTGGGTTATAAAACACTGAACACGCGTGCGGGGGACTTTGTCACACCTCCTTTTTCCTGAGTTTTCTGCCACCTTCCAGATATCATACCCTGTACAAACCGGCCATCACCAAGGAAGTCAACGACCGCCTGCTGATTAATCCAAAGGAGATGGAAGAAATCATCAAGAGCAAAATTGACCTGTATTTCAGGCTCTCTAGCAACCTGGAACAATATTTCGAAGATGCGATTTTTATTAATGGCGATCAAGACCCCCAGACGGTATTCGAGTACATAGAGAGTTATGCGATCAACCCCCTACCAATCAAAGAGATCTGGAATCTGTAGTAGCTCAGCCTCCGTAGTAAGGAAGCTGAAACTTAACTCTCCATCTCAGAGCTGAAAGAAAAAATAACGAGTCGTTTGAATAAGCGAAGCCATATAGAGAGTTGGAAGTTCTTAAAACTCGAATAGTTTTAGTTTAGGTTCGTTTCTGATTTATCTCCCTGTATGGAAAGGACCCAAGTAGCTCTTTTCACACAACCTCATGTAAACCTGTTTTTTTTTTTTACAAAAATGCTATTTGGAGGAGAGAGGGTGACACCTTTGAATGTGTCCCCTTCCCCAAACGAAGTTGTGATCTGTTACTTTATCCCTTTGTTTTTCCCAACGTGAAGTTTAAAAAAAAATACTATTTGAATTGTTAAATGGGAAGAAATTGGATGAGGCCAGCTTTCTTCCTTCCCTCCCTGCTGTGTTTGCTGAAAATCTAATTTCTTTCCAACCTGGTCAGTTGGTTTGGTTTAAATTGTGCAGATAACGCTATTAAAAGCTTCTTGAATCACAGACAATGGCCTTCCAGCCTTTTCAAGTTAATTTTTCTTTTCTTTTCCTGGTTCCACTTTGGTGAGTCTTCAAAACTCATGTTATGGATATGCTGTCCTCAGTTGGTTGCATCGGTTGTGCGCGGCCTTCGGCTTTTAATGTTGTGTGCGGATATATGTGTTGTGACCGAGGCCCAAGTAGTTACTACCAGACACAACCAGTCCTAAACAAACATATTTTATTAGAATTACTTCATTCTCGGCTTAGTCAAAATTAAGTCCAAAACAAATCCTTCCTAAACAGTCCTTCGGCCTTATCACCAACCTTTGTCTTCTTGGGCACCCTGCCAAAAGCTTTTCTTGGCAAAGCCCCATGAAGTTTAGAAGTAAGAGACGCCCACAAGAAACAAATGTAGCAATGTTGCTTTCCTACAAAGAGCCCAAGAGCTGTTGCTGCCCTTTTAAGCCTTCTGGGAGGGGCCAATCATCTCCTGGCCTTACTCCTGAGTCGTCCCTTTTGCTTTAGCTGCTCTTGCCTTCTAGCAGCTCTGAGCATGCGTGCACTAGGAACAGGCTCCTCCTGTTCCTCTGCCTCTCTGCTGTCTGACTCTGGGGGCTCCGGAGTCCGTGCATCGCTCCCAGATGGCCCATCTCAGCCTCCGATGCAGAGCCCTTGTCCAAACCTTTCCCTGGCTCATGTTCCTCCCATGTTCCTCTCCAGCCTCCTCACTGTCTGACTCACTACCAGCTCCGCAGCCTGCTGGTGGACCACAACAATTCAACATTCAACACACATTGTTGAATAGGAACCAGTCCTTGCCTCTCACCTCCCATGCAGTCCTCTGCATAATTTTCCCACCCTCCTTTCACTGTTCTTGTAGGCGCCAAAATTTCCAAGGAGACCCAACAGCTCTCTGGCTGTTGAACAGGCGAGCTGCCTTGGCGTCCAACATTGTCCAGGTAGTCTTTGACTTACAACCCTTTCGTTTAGTGACCGTTCAAAGTTATGACGGCGCTGCGAAAAAACCCTACAATTTTTTCACGCTTAACGTTTTTCACTCCGGCATCTTCAGGGTCACATGATCAAAATGTGGACCGGTTCATATTTATGACGGTTTGCATGCGATCCCCTTGCTGACAAGATTCACTTAACAACTGTGTCACTCGCTTAACAACGTGCAGCGATTGGCTGGACAACGGTGCCAAAAAAAGGGGGAAAAAAGTTGTAAAATGGGGCGGGGGGGCCGCGAGACTCACTTCTCTCTCTCCGCAACAGAAATTTTGGGCTCCGTTGTGGGTCGTAAGTCGAGGCCCGCCTGTAATGGTATGCGAGGAGGAACCTTGGGGAGGAAGAGACGCTGCCTAGGGAATGGTCGGATAAGAGGAAGTGTAGCCCAGAGCTGCATCACAAGGGGAGGAAGAACCTCAGAAAGGAATTTCTCCAATGCCTCAGGCTGCAAAGGAGACAGCGGGACACCTGATTCTATAGCGGGGTTAGAATAAGAAATCTAGTAGAATTAGCTCATGTGGTTGGCGCTGGCAAGGCTGGCACATGGACTCGGGAATCCTTAGTCTCTCTTTTAGACCCCGGGAGCTACTAACCCCTTCCAAGCCCCATCGCCAGCCTCCCCCCCAAAAAAGGGGGGGCCCTCAATCCCGAAGGGTTTGTAACCTCTTCTCTTCTTTCCCGCGGGCTGCTGACACGAGCATCTGCTTTCTCTGCGCCCGCTGGTGGTTAAGATACACCGCTGGGCATAAATTGGACGGCTGGCTATTAATAATAAATAAAGGACTACATCTTGCTAATATCACCTGCATCAGAGTCCCGCTACTAAATATTGATAAGGAAAACGTCTTCGGCCACGCATTTAAATACTGTTTGCGGTGCGCAAGGCAGGGAACAAGGGACGGCGACGGGCCTTTTAATTAGACAGGTACATCTGCTTAATTAATTTAGCCGTAAAGCCTCGCTTTCCCCTCCCCTCCCTCCCTCCCTCCCCTTTCTTTTCATCTCTACGCGCCCCGCAATATTAGTTCCACTCAGCTGAGTGCGCAGAAACCCAGCCAAACCTCCCGGCCTCATTGAAATGCAGTCAGTGCGTCCCGAGTTTCGGGTCAACGGTTGACCCCCCAAGGGCGCCCGCTCAGCCTGAAGTGTAGGCCGTCTGGGTTAGGAGACCATGCTAATACTCGTGTAGGACTCTCCCTCGGAAAGCGCTAAAACAATTGACATTCATTTAATTACCAGGGAATGCTTGCCGAGGCCTTTGCATCCCCTTTGCATAGTTAAGAGAGAGAGACACGCACGCACACATACACACCACGTTAGCAAAGGTTCAGCAGGCAAAGAAAAAAGGAATTAGGTTTTTATAATTGGACAACGACCTTTCCAAACCGATTTGGGACCCGCGACAGATTTGATTAGCATCTGATTGCGGGCTAAGTAAGCACTGGCCGAGGAGATCAGGAGATAAACAGGATGGGGGCAACCGTGACGAGCGCTTTGATTTGCCCCCCCCCTTCCCTCTGCCTTTTTTTTCCCCTTTCTTCCAAAGTGGAATTTCCTAATTTTTGAGGATTGGTACCCCCACTTCCTCCCGATCCTGGGGGTGAGGTGGGGGAACAAAGCATCCAAGCCAACCTCCCCGTGAGCCTTAGGGAGGAGGGTGGGTTTGAGTGGGACTCTCTGGGGTCTGCCATTGCAGGTAGCTTTAATTATACCCCCGATTTCTGTTGATAAGCGAGACATTGGTTAAGTGAATTTTGCCCCATTTCTTGCCACAGTTCTTAAGTGAATTATGGCAGTCGGTAAGTGAGTAACACGGTTGTTGAGTGAATCTGGCTTCCCCGTTGGCTTTGCTCGTCATCAGGTCGCCAAAGGGGATCGCACGACACCCCCTCCCCCCCCGTTAGACACCGCAACCGTCATAAATATGAGTCACTTGCCAAGCGCCTGACTTTTGATCATGCGCGACTGTGGGGATGGGGTGCCGTAAGTGTGAGGACTGAGCGTTAATTTCCCCAGTGCTTTTCGGAATTTCAGACGGTCACTAAATGAACGGCTGTAAGTTGAGGACTATCTGTAAAGTTGAAAGGAGGAAAAATAATTGCTTGAGATGTAATTACCCTTAAAAAGCACCCCAACGATAAGGAGGGGGGAAAAAAAGCAATAAAGCAGGAAAACCAGTGAAAAAAAAGGTTTTTATTCGGTTTTTTTCTTCCTTGGAAAGTGTCAAAATTGCTCAGCGTTTGTCGTGCCTGAGGCTGCCATCTACACAACAAATATACAAGACATCCCACCCTTTGTGGTGATCACACAACAGGCGAGTCAACTTTTCGTTAAACGCACACACTGGCAAAGTTGTGTGTTGCTTTATTTACATAGTAGCTGTGACAGTAGACAAAACTCATTTTCAAATTATTTCACACACACACAGACACACACACAAAAGCCAACATTTATAATCAAGTATCGTCTTGAAAGGAACATCTGGAATTTTTTTTAACACCGCTTCTGATTTGAGTGGGGTAGAAACATAACGTGTTCTTCAAGACAAGAGTTTAATTTTCTTGTCTTTGCTTTTCAAGCCACAGACAAAAAGCTCACCTCGAGTCAGGAACTGTGTGAAAATTTTCTTTTTTTTCCCCTTTTTTTTAAAAAAAGAACCCCGAATTGCTCAGATCAAAAGCTTGCAACAAGGTCTGAGCTGGTGAGGATTTTCTAAATATATTGAGGGGCTGGTGGGTATTTGCATTCCCACAAATGCACAAACTGTGATTTAACAAAGGACATTTGGGGAGGAGAGGTGACAGTGGAAGAACGACTGACTGACCGCAGCCGAAGAAATCAAAGTCGAAACACGGATGCATAAAAAAAAATATTACAATGACACACAGTTGGCTCATTTAAAATAATGATTCGGAGGGCTATTTAGCTGCCTGGAAGTTTTTTAGAAGGAGCCCTCACACAGGTTTGCTAATCTTTCTTCACCGATGACCAGCATGCAAGTTTTTCTTTTCCTGAAACAGTTCAAAAACCCATTCATTATATGTAATAATTTAACAGTCTCCAGTTCTGTAAGTGCCGTCGTTCTGTTAGGCGCTAACAAAGGGAAGTAACGGAGTCCATGTTGCACTCTGGCCGTCAAGAAGTACCTACTCGGTTGGACGATGGTAGCATCGCTCCGATTGTAGCATCTCTTGGTCCTCGATTCCAGAACTTAATGGTCAAAACCCCACCAAATGGTGACCTTGAATCTGAATAGAGTCCAGAAGCATTTCAAACAACAGTGGTGGTGAGATTTAAGAAAAAACCTTTGTGTTTCCGGAAAGGGGCTGCCCTTCTCTAGTTTACATTTGCAGATTCTCATGGCGGAGTGAGCTTTCACGCGGACCCAAACCCTGGGTGATGCTTTGGCCACTGGAGACTACTGCTCCAAAACTCATCGTCTTGAGTCAGTCTCTAGAAAACCGGCGAGTCACAGAAAATGCAGGGCCCCTGCAGTAATCTCTTGATCCATTCGGGATCTGAAAATAAGAACAGATGTGGTTGAAGGACAAAGCAAGGGGAAAAGGATACTTGAGATGCACCAGGGGTTAAGAGCAAACTGTCCTTAAGGTTTCGGCGATCGCGTGCTTAACAGAAAGTTAAAAATAACGATCTTTGGAAAGATCGTTTCCTTTTCTTCAAAATATATCAGACCAAACAAATTTGGCATGCGATCGTGTCATTTGAGAAATGACATGGGATAAAGAGAGCATAAAGGGTTTATACACAGGCATAGACTTTCTACAATGAGGTTTCAAAGAGGTTTCGAAACAGAAGAACGAAGAATATATACCGAGAGTGAAGAAAGATACGGACCAATTGAATCCGTGACTGTTTGGGCTGGGCAGAAGTGAGACTTGAATCCCAACAGAGGTTGGGATTCTTAATATCGCTTGAAGGAAATAAAACGGCTGCCCCAGGGATAGAAAATTCCCCAGATTTCACAGCTTTTGCAAGCCGTAAGAAAACTCACCTTCTGAAGTGGAATGGCGAG
The DNA here is from genome assembly GCA_038048745.1 of Coluber constrictor foxii. Lineage (NCBI taxonomy): Eukaryota > Metazoa > Chordata > Lepidosauria > Squamata > Colubridae > Coluber > Coluber constrictor. Next base: position 14,050,136 of record CM075968.1, read on the forward strand.
CAATGCTATCTCGGAGCAAACACCTCCTGTAAACTAAACTCTGGCAGGCCCGATAGGTTAAAAAGCACCTGAAGCGAGAGAATTATTGGGGTGGGGGGGAAAGAGGGAAGTGGCAATGACAATGGGCTCAGTTCGCACAACAGAGCTTAAACTTGTTCACCTGTTTCGAACCTGTGCCAATACATTGAATTGGACACTAATAAAACGAGCGTGTTTGCACCAGTAGCTGGGCTACTAACGGGAAAACAAAATCTAATCCAGGGTTGGGACATGCATTCTAAATTTCCAGGTGACTTGGTTAAAGGGGGGAGGGGGGGATTTGCAGAAACATTCCCCTCGCACATATGTGCCTGTTCTTCCCGACTCTAGGGGGCAGTGCTCATCTCCGTTTCTAAGCCAAAGAGCCAGCGCTGTCCGAAGACGTCTCTGTGGTCATGTGGCCGGCATGACTCAACGCCAAAGGCGCATGGAACGCTGTTCCCTTCCCACCAAAGGTGGTCCCTACTTTTCTACTTTTACCTGCTTTCGAACTGCTAGGTTGGCAGAAGCTGGGACAAATCACGGGAGCTCACCCCGTTACATGGCGCTAGGGATTCGAACCGCTGAACTGCCGACCTTTCGATCGACAAGCTCAATGTCTTAGCCACTGAGCCACCGCATCCCTTAGGCCTGGGTTTGTATCACGAGGCTAAACTACAGAAACAAACACCATATGAAGGGTGAACCCAGCCAAAGTGACTTGTTCTAGAAACCTGAGTCTCAGGTGTTACATAAACCAAGATTTGATTGGCAGTTGGGCGGCGCAAATTCCAACTAAATGGAATAAATGAAAACTGTGTCTGAAGGGGGTGAAGAAACGTCCCAGGGAACATTTAACGTACCTGAGCCAAATGTGTCCATTCGAGCAAACTGCCTGTTTGGGGTCTGTGAAGGGCAGGATCTCTTTACATAAACTGCACCGTTCCGGGAAAGTCTGCTTGTTCATTTTCTTTAAAATATGCCCGATCAGCACCTGGGAAAAGAGGAGAGACAGGAGGAGAAGGATGGAGTTATAAAGAACTGGAACACCCTTTCCCCTCCCTCGTCTCCCAAATCTGCTCAAAATGGAATTTAAGGTGATAGGAAGGGAGGGGAGGGTGGAAAACTCCCACAAGGAGCAGGTAATGCTCGATTTATGGACCACAATTGAGCCCCAAATTTCCACGGCCAAGCAAGACCATTGTCAATTGCTGAGTTTTGCCCCGTTTTATGACTTTAAAAGCCGTATTACAGCCTATGGGAAACCATGAGCCAGTCAGGATATTTCTACACCCGCAACGGGGCTCTGAGGTCGAGGTGCACCTCACCCGCGCTGTCCTGTCCTCGTGGTTTTTATCGGAGGTCAAGAAATCGCAGACGCCCCTGGTGGGAATGCTGGTGTTCTCTGTAATCCACGTGTGGAGGTAGACCTCGCCCAACACCTGCTTCATATGTTCTCGCGTCAGGTGCATTTCGACCGCTTCCATCTGGGCCTGGATCTCCAACATCTTCTCTTCCGGCTGCTGCTCCTGGGCCCCACTAGTCGAGGGGGCCGGCTGAGAGTCCTGGTTTTTGTGGGCCTGTTCTGGAGGCTGTTCCTCGCTGCCCCCTGTCTCAGAAGAATCTACTATTAAGACCTTGGTGTCCTCGTGCGTGGGCCTCCACATGGCTTCTGAAGGAGGGGTCTGCAGCGACTGCAACAAAACCCGCAGGAGGAAGAGCTTAAAGCGCCAGAAGTACGTGGACCCCAAACGCTCGATCTTCTGATCCAGGGCTTCCTGCAGAAAGCGCGGGATCTGTTTCTCTTTCAAGATTTTCCAGCGCACCAGATCGGCGAGGTCGACCTGCCTGTAAAGGTTCTGGACGGACGATTCCAGCAACTGGGCGGCGGCTTCCTCGCACGTCTTCAGGGTGACAAACTGAACCTGATAGGTCTTGGTAGTGGGGTGGAGCCCGTTGGCCATGCCCTTGGTGGTGATGACGGCCAGGTAGGCGCCGCAGGGGCTGACGGCGATGCCGTGGCTGCGGACAGAGCCCAGCACATCCGACAGCTTGATCAGCTGGTGCTCGAACCTGAGGGCGATGTTGGTGAAAATGGGAATCAGCTGCCTGACCTTCCCGTCCACCGAACACGTGTAGACTGTGCCGTTCTGCTTATCGGCGGTCATGGAGACGATGGGCAGAGAGTGGAGACCGGTCACGTGGGAGTTATGGACGTTCAGGCCTGCTTTGGATATCAAGAGGAGGCACCAAAAGAGGTAACACCCCCTCGCCGCCACCACTAAGCTACAGCTACATTTCTGGTAGGGGTGATAGAGAGGGATGTTCTTGATATTCTGCACGGGCAAATGGTCCACTTCCTGCCACAAAACCACCGGCTGTCTCAAGGTGAAGTAACCTTTGACCGCTTTGAGGTTGACCGGGAGGATCTTCACCGGCCCGAAAGCGCTGCCCACAATCAGTCCGCTCATTTTCCGGTTGCTGTGCTCGTATTCCCACCAGGCCAAGACGCTGGGGGAAGAGATGCCCGACTCGATGGTGTTACAGGACGAGATGGATTCTTTGCCGAGGAAGGGAAGTTGGCACTGCCACACGGCAATGTTCCCGTTTTCAAAGATGACGGCCAAAAGGACGCTGCTCACGTCCCGGCACTCGTTGTTATGCTTCACCTGTTGGATGGTGCAAATGCCAGACCATTCCATGCGGACTGGAGTCTGCATGCTGTGCCTCCTCTGGAATTCAGCGAAATTCCCCAAGTCTTCTTGCGAGGGCTCCTGCGTCTTACAGAGTTTGTAGCTGTTTTCATACAGGCACTCTCCGTAAAGTTCGGTCAAGTCAACTAACTGCACCCACTGAAATCTGTTGAGGTTAGCGTGGATGGTCAGTCTGTTGTCCATGGTCAACGCGGCTAAGAGACACCGGCCGTTGGCGTCACAACCCACCGGAGACCAGCTGCAGTATCTGAAGCCTCGCATGGAGGACAGCGACTTCCCTTCGGGATTGAAGACTCTGTCTAAGGTGAACGTCTGGCTGACGACCGGATCGTTGGAATTCGCAAACTTGTGTTTGTATTCAGCGACGTCCTTTTTGGAACCGACCTGCGGGAGAGGGAGAACCAAGTGTTTACAATGCATTCAAAATGATAAAAGCTTTTTTTACACCCCCCCTCCCCCAGCATGGGACTTGTTAAGTATTGATCGCAGTACAGGATGAAGCAAGCGACAGCCAATGAACCCGAAACGCTAAAAAGACAACAACATCTAAGGAGGGATTTATTTATAACATGGGACGGACAGGCTCAACCCCAGTTGGAACCCAGAAACTGTGTGCATCCTGGATCAAACCTAGTCCAAAACTGACAAGAGTATTTCTGGAAGCCTGTCCATCAGACAAATCAGCCATCAGCTGGCACAATAAGCAAGCACACCCACTCAAAAGTTACAATCAAAAAGGCCAAAAGGAAACGAAAGGACCAAACCGCTTCCTCACCAACAGACAACCGTGGGATGAACAGAGATAAACAGCAACTTTAACACTAGGACAGCAATCAAGAAGCAAACAGTACCCCAGTCAAGGAACGGGCAAACAAGCTAACCATAAGTTAACAGCCCAAACAACAGAAGAAGGAAGAGGAGGAAAGCAGGGAAGAAGAGGAAGAAGAAAGGAGGAGGAAAGAAAAAGGAAGAAAATGAAGAGGGGAAAAAGGAGGAAAGAAAAAGGAAAAAGAGGAAAGGAAGGAAGAAGAGGAAGAAAAGGAGGAAGAGGGGGGAAAGGACAAAGGAAGATGGAAGAGGAGGAAAGAAAGCAGAGAAGAAGAAGGAGAGGGAGGAGGAGGAAAGAAAAAGGAGGAAAATGAAGAGGGGGGAAAAGGAGGAAAGAAAAAGGAGGAAGAGGAAAGAGGAAGAAAAGGAGGAAGAGGGGGAAAAGAAGAAGAAAGAAGGAAGAGAAGGAAAAAGAGGAAAGAAAAAAGAAGAGGAAGAGGAGGGAAAAAAGGAAGAAAAAAGAGGGGGAAGAAGAGGAAAGAAAAAGGAAGAAAAAGGAAGAAAAGGAGGAAAGAAAAAGGAAGAGGAGCGGAGGGGAAAAAAGGAAGGAGAGGAGGAAGAGGAAGAGGAAGAGAAGGAGGAAGAGGGGAAAGGAAGGAAGAAGAGGAGAAGCCCACCTAAGCCTTCCCTCAGCCCCCCCCCATCCTCCTCCTCCTCCTCTTCTTCCCATCCAGTGGCGGGGAGTTCCCCGGGCCCACCTTGAGATGACAGGCGTCGTTGGGGGCCGGCACGGCCGTGCGGTGGATGACGAGATCGCCGCCGCCGCCGCGGCTGTCGCTCAGCTGCTCGAGGACGGCCACGCTGCGGGCGGTGCTGACCGACACGCGGTGGTCCTCGGACCAAGCCAGGGGCTCCGAGCCGCTCACGCTGTGCTGCAGCCGCACCGCCGGATCGCGCCGCACCGCCGTCACCCGGAACCCGGCGCGGATGCGGCTGGGGCCTGGCCTGCCCTCCTCCTCCTCCTCCTCCTCCTCCTCTTTCCCCGGCTCTTCGGCCTCTGCGTCGGGCGGCGGCGGCGATGGGGACGCGGCCGTGCCGTCCGCCGGGCTCTGCTCTTCTGCCACCACCGCCGCCGCCATCTTGCCGCCGGCTAACAACCGCGCACGCGCCGCGCGCGACGCCTCGAGAAAGGACCCCCCCCATCCCCTGGGAAAGAAAGTCCCGAAGCGTGTCTATCCCACTGCCTGCCTGAAAAAAAAACACCTCTCTTGTCGGCTGGGTTTAACAGAAAATAAAAGCGCTGGAAAGGACCTTGGAGGTCTTCCAGTCTACGCAGGAGACTAGGATCCTATGCCATTCCAGACAAATGGCTGTCTGGAATAATAATAATAATAATAATAAATCCCTCCCAGCTCCCACCCTCAGAGACAGAGCGCGCCTCTTAATTTTCAAATCCCATCAGAGTCCTGCTGGAGAAAACACCCCCTGATGTTGCTGGGAGAGAATAAAAGGGAGAACCAGAGGGGATTTGGGGGGGGGGGTGGATAGGATGGGACTTTTCTCCCTTTCCAGCTCATTCAAAGCAAGGGTTATTTTAGCAAGGCAATCCACTAGCCACCTATACGGGGGGGGGGTTCCTTTCCCCGGGCAATATTCCCACATGGTTGCAGGCATGGACTGACTGCAAGTTTGCAACTCAGAGTATTATCATTATCCTTATTATTATTATTATTTAAAAAATACTTTTCAGTGGTATTCCTGGCTTTTGCTGCTGCGGCCGCCGCTCTCCCGCTGGAAGCCTCTCTTGCAAAACTTGGGAATCGAGCCTCCCCGTGCAGGAATTGTCTACCGGGGAGCCGGATTTCGACCAGCCAGCATGGCTTCTTCAGACGAAGGGTTGCTTATTAATGTCAGCACGTTGCCTCTGCCCAGGTCCCGCCGCCGCCCCCTTGCAGGGCAGAGACCCCCCAACCGACCATGGGGCCGTGGGGAAAAGGTAGGCTCGTTGCAACTGGCATTGGGGAGTGGGGGGGGGCAGAGGGGCGAAGAAAGAGAGGGTTGTTGGTTTATAAGAGAAGGGATGCGTTGCAACTGGACATCTGGACAGTTCACCTTGTCTGAAATGGTTGCACTAGAAGATCTCCAAGGTCCCTTCCAGCTTTGAATCTTTGGGCAATGGGCTTCCCCCCATACCTTACTTACTTACTTACTTATTTATTATATTTCTATACCGCCTTTCTCCCGCAGGACTCAAGGCGGTGTACAGTCAAGAAAAAATAAAAGATACATTATATTATTATTATTATTATTATTATTATTATTATTATTATTATTATTATTATTATTTATTAGATTTATAAACCGCCCTACTCCTGGGGGACTCAGGGCGGTGTACAGCCATAAATAAAACATTTCAATACAAAAGTTTAAAATAGAATAAAATGAATTAAATAATTTGGCTGATAATTAAAACCCCAATAATTTAAAACAAATTAAAATTTATAATTAAAAGGAGAAAATAACTTAGGTCAGGCCGGCTTGTTGGAATAAATAGGTCTTGAGCGCGCGACGGAAGGTGCGCAGGTCCGGGATCCTCCGTATATCCGGGGGGGGGGGGGGGAGCTCGTTCCAGATGGTAGGTGCTCCCACAGAGAAGGCTCTCCCCCTGGGGGCCGCCAGCCGGCATTGTTTGGCCGACGGTACCCGGAGGAGCCCCTCTCTATGGGAGCGTACAGGCTGGTGGGAGGCTATTGGTGGTAGCAGGCGGTCCCGTAAATACATAAACATCATAAAATTGATAATTAAAATTATAGCATAGTTTATCCCCCATATAAATAAAACCCAGAATTATATAATATTTTAATCACTCCCAGTTAAATGCAGTGGGTTGCTGGCCCGATTGCAGTGGTGTTTATAATGAATTAATTAATGGATCACCCATCATTCCCCGAGACGTTTTGGAACGGAAAACAATGCCAGTGGGTTGTCAACGTTGGATTTCCTTGCTGGAGAACATTTGAAGCTGGCATGCCTATTGGATTTGATGCCTTGCTTGACTCAAAATGGTATAATTCACCGAACATACAATCATAGGGCTGGAAGGGTGCTCCAGGCAGGAGATCCTGGCCTATACCATCCTGATCCAATGGTTATCCAACATCATCTTAAAAACTTCCAGTGTTGGAGCGTTCACAACGTCCGGAGGCAAGCTATTCCGCTGATGAATTGTTCTCCCTGTCAGGAAATTTCTCTTTAGTTCTAAGTTGCTTCTCTCCTTGTTGAGTTTCCACCCGTTGCTTCTTGTCCTGCCCTCAGGTGCTTTGGAGAATAGCTTGACCCCTGTTCACCTCTTCATCGTGGTACCCACAACTCCAGCAAGGTTTACTTCTTACCTGTAGGTTGGATCTCTCTTTAACAACCTTCCACCCGTTGCTTTTTATGCCACTGTCAGGTGTTTTTGGAGAATACGTCAATCCCCTTTTTTCTGTGACAGCCCCTCAAGTACTGGAACACAGCTATCATGTGTCCCGTCCCCCACCCCACCAATCCTTCTTTTCGATAGGGTAAACAAATCTCAACCGTTCATCAGTTGATTTAATGATTTCCCCAGTCAGCAGTGAGTCTACAAACCTATTTTTCTGTGAATGTATTTCCTCCATCTTTTTTCTTTTCTGCTCTCAGGCCATGAAAAGAACATTAGAAGGCACACAAGAAACCACTCCCGTAAAAAAGCAGCGTGCTTCTTCAGTGCCCCAGACCCAAAAGCCATGGAAAAAACCCAAAAATCACAACAAAGGAACTGGGCCACCTCATGGATCATCTCTGGAAAAGCTTTCGTCCGAAGCCAGAGAAGAAGACGATTTCAACAAAAGACCCTTTGTAAAGACTTCCAGCCTCTTTAAAAACAATCCAGAAATCCCCGATTTACAGAGGTACTTAACTTCTCTTCGCTAAATCAAAGAAAAAGATGAATTGTAAATTATGTTATTTATCTGCTGTTTCTGTGTTTCTGTAAGTGCCATTTTGGATTTTGCTTCTGAAATTGTATGGTTGTGTCATGATTTGAAATTCTAGGTTCAGTTTTTGACTGAAACAATTTCATTTTATGCTGACTTTTTTTTTAAAAAAATCCTTTTATTAAAAAAAATTTGGGATGTGGTGGAATAATAATAATGATGATGATGATGATAATAAAAATAATACAGTGGTACCCATTGTCATTGGGGCACTTGGTATTGTGTCCAAAAATTTTATAAGATACATCAGCAAATTGCAGCTTCCTGCAATAACACCAGCGGAACTGCAAAAAACTGCACTACTTGGAACATCATACATCTTAAGAAGGTACTTGGTTGATACCTAGGATGCTGGCAGCAACCCGTATCAACCATTAGCACCAGTCCATGGTATTTGGGATGGATTTTTGAATGTTCAGTTGACTGAGTTTCATATTTAATGAATAAAGATAATAATTTTATTGTCATTGTACATGTATACACAGTGTACCCATACAACGAAATTCGGTTAACACCCAAAGACCAGGTCCAACATACATTACAATCCCCAAACACACTCCCACCCACCACAATTCCCTACCCCTAAACCACCCAAACTTTCACACAACGGACCAAGTAATGCTGTCCAACAGCTCACTGATGGTGGCCCTTTATCTGCACCATACAAAGTGTAACACAAGTCTCTTATGTATTCCATATGTTACTACTTACTAATTATATACTTAATCTCTTATGCACGCTTACAATATACATGACTATATTACATATATTGCCTCTTGTTTCAATCTACATCCTTGTTCTTATCCGTTCCGACTTCTATTCCTTAAGACTAGCCATTGATAAAATCTATTCCAAATCTCATAGTATTCTGTGTCTCCTTTATTTTTCAGTTCTATCACATTCTGCACAGTCAAGTATTTTCTTTATTATTTCCCCTTTCTTTAGGTATGTTTTCACTCTTCCACTGTTGGTCATGAGCTATTCTTGCCGCTGTTATGATATGCAATATTAAATATGTTAACCCCTTACTTAGATCTTCTTTTATAATTCCTAATAAGATTAGTTCTGGTTTGAGTTCCAATGTCTGTCTGGTCATTTCTTCCAACCACATTCAAATCCTTTGCCAGTATCCTTTTGCTTTTCTACATGTCCACCACATGTGGTAGTAGGTGCCCGATATTTTACGCTGATTTTGATTGGCTCCTTGGTTGATTTGCTCCTTACCTAGAACCACCGTGAAACAAGTCCAAGAGGAGATTTTCACCTCCGATTCCTTTGATCAGCTGGGTCTCCATCCTCACTTGGTAAGTTCTTTTGTTTTGGACAGGTGTATAGCAATGTTTCAATGAATTTTTCCTTTTATTCAGACTGTTTTCGGGAATAATTTTTTGGGTCATGGAATTATACCATGGGAAAGAGAGTTTGGAAACCGTCTCATTCAACCTTCTCTCAAGTTACAGAAGGGATGTCCTCAACTACCGTATTTTTGGAGTATAAGACGCAAGTTTTTCTCCCCTAAAAGGGGGTAAAAATTTAGGTGCGTCTTATACACTGAATGTAGCCCCACCCACCCACTGGCCCCCACTCTTTGGCTTCTGCCTCCCAGCAATTTATCTCCTTGCAAGCAAACAGCAAGAAAAAACAGTGCCTTTCAGCTTCAGCACAGGCTAACTAGCACAAGTTGATTGGATCTGCCTCCCGACTCTCAGCTGTTTTGCTCTCAGCTGTTTTGCAGGGGCCTCTGCTGCTTGCTGCAAGGAGGTAAATTGCTGGGAGCAGATTTTTTTTTTCCTTGTGCTAATCAAGCTATGCTGAAAATGAAAATGAAAGTATAGCAGGCTGTTGGCTGTTTGCTGCAACGAGGCAAAATTGCTGGGAGGCAGATTTCTTTTTCTTGTTTTCCTCACCAAAAAAGGTACGTGCGTCGTATAGTCCAGAGTGTCTTATACTCTGAAAAATACGGTACACATATAGGACTTAACATTAATTTTTGATAGAAGGGAATCTTCGTAGTTCGAGGTTGAGCTGTGCGGTCCTTGGTGCTCTCTGAGTTTGGTGGCTGTTTTGCAAATGTTTCATTCCCCACGTCGATAACACCATCAGTGCCGGAATAGAGACAGCTTCTATCCACTGTCACCTTCTAACACTGATGATGTTACCTAGTTGGGTAGTGAAATGTTTGCAAAAAAGCCATCAAATTTGGAGAGCACCAAGGACCATAGAATTAAAAAGTTTCTCCTAATGTTGAACATTTGAGTTCATTTTCTGCTTTTCCTGATTTAGCTCATCCAACAGTCACAGCTATTTTGTTATATATATGGGTATAGGCATATATGTAGCATGTGTATATACGTGTTTTATGTATGGCCATGGATAGATACATACTTCATTTTGAGAGCAGGCAACAATTTCATTTTTAATGTGCACCAGTTGTGCCCACAGTAAAAAATGACAATGAAGGTTATCTCGTTTTCTGAGCCTCCATAACAACCAGTGAAGATGTCAAAATGATGTGCATCGTATTGTGTGAATGGCACAGTTAAGTAGTTGTGCAGAGATGTCACACAGACACACTTATATGACAATCATCTTTCGGCCCTGTGCGGACACCGATTTTTCCTTTGCTTCGTAGGTTGATGTGGGAAGGGAACTCGAACACAATAGCTTTTTCAATAAGCAGTGTTTAAACAAACCATGATTAAGTACAATTAAAGTGTTATGCTAAGCTAATCTCTGAGCCTAATGTAACTGTGGTCGTAATACAACTCCAGCACCAACCCTTAAATTTAATATTTTTTTTTTCTCCTGTTATCAGACTTCAACAATAACCTCTTCCTTGAAACTATCAAGCATGACCAGGTAAAAGGATTTATGTTTGTTTGGGACACATGAATGCAAGAAATACATTCTAGCAAACAAATACCTGTATACAGATAAAACCTGCTCCCCTCTGATCTTCAGCCAATTTAACAATTATGGATTGAGGATGGCCTCATATTTTTACACTTTAACCATCCCTAAGTATAGAAGAGCCTTCTCCCTTGCTCGTTTCAACGTCTTGCCCTCAATATTGCTGGACGGACGATTCAAGAGGCTCCCGATAAGTGAGCGGTTATGCCCCTATGATAGAGCTGAGGTATATGCAATATATATTCTCAGAAGTAAAAGCTGTTTTATGCTTGTGTGTTTTTGTATATACATGCGCACCAAGGATCAAATAAAGCTACCATACCTACACAGAGAAACAGTAACATTCATCAAAGCAGAATCGCTCGAAGCCATTTTAGTTACCAAATTAACGTACCGCATTTCTGTGTTTGTCTCAAAAAAGCTTAAAAAACAATCCAGAATGCCAGATTAAAAAAAAAAAATCACCAGCCATGAGTAACGGTGAAAAAAAACCGCACGGTGGAAATGCCACAGGCTCCAAGGGCAGAATGAACACAGCTTGTTGGTGAAAGAGTTGCCTTGTTTGCCTTCTTGCTTTACAAAAATATATTTATTTTTATTCTGATGGTCTCATTTTCTCTCTCAAACCCGCCCAGTGTTCAGAAGGAGACCATTCCCACATTGCTGCAAGGGAAGGATGCTCGGATCAGATCACAGACGGGCTCAGGTGAGAATTTTAACTGCTTCTGTTTGGGAGTGACTAACAACAATGTAGAGCTGAATAGGATGGAGATGGTGCATCCTGGTGGTTTGAGAGATCCTCTTGAGCTTAAGAAGATCTCCACAGGTACGTGGGACTGGGTGGGCCTGTTTTGCAGGTTTTTTTAAGAGATGATATGGGGGCATTAAAAAGATCTGCAGAATTCTGCTGACAAGTTATTTTTGTCAGAAATTATTGTTTTTTGTCTGAATTGTTTTTTTCTAACCTACCTCCCTTCCTTCCTCCCTTCCCTGATTCTCATTCCCATTTACTTCTTTCCTTCCTTCCTCCCTCTCTCCCTCCTTCTCTCCCTTCCTTCCCTGATTCTCATTCCCATCTCCTTCCTTCCTTCCCTCCTTCCTTCCTTCCTTCCCTCCCTCCCTCCCTCCCTCCCTCACTCCATCCCTTACCTGATTCTCATTCCCATCTCCTTCCTTCCTTCCCTCCCTCCCTTCCCTGATTCTCATTCTCATTCCCATCTCTCCTTCCCTCCCTCCCTCCCTCCCTCCCTCCCTTCCCTGATTCTCATTCCCATCTCCTTCCTTCCCTCCCTCCCTTCCTTCCTTCCCTGATTCTCATTCCCATCTCCTTCCCTCCCTTCCCTCCCTCCCTCCCTCCCTCCCTTCCCTCCCTCCCTCCCTTCCTTCCTTCCTGCCTTCCTTCCTTCCTGCCTTCCTTCCTTCCTTCCATTCTCGTTACTCTCTTCAAGGAAAGACACTTGCATACAGCATCCCCCTCGTACAATCCTTGCAAAAACTGGAGCCCAAAATCAAGGTAAGCATAGATTTCAATTGCACAAAAGCTACTAAAGAGACCAAGATCCATTTTTTTTTCCTGTTCTTGAATCTACGTACTCGGTCGTGTCCTTGGTACTTTTGCAGGCGTTTCATTACCCCATTAGATAACGTCATCATGCTGGAAGGGAGTGGGGTTTGCAGGGAGGAGGAGGAGCATGGAGTCCTTCGTGCTCTCTGAGGTTGGTGGTTTTCTTGAGACGTTCATTACTCAACTAGGTAACACCAGGGCTAGTTAGCACTGTAGTAGCATTGATGATGCAATCTTTTTGGGCAATGAAAGGTCTTCCTGAAAAGAACCAAGCACAGACCTGCCATATATAAACAGGGAGCAAGCCACACTCAGTAGCACTGATGATGTTGCCTAGTCTGGTAAAGAAACGTCTGTACGAAAACCACTGAGAGCACCCAGGATCCCACTGTTCAACATCCTCTTCTATCAGTAGCTCCTTTTCTGTTTTGCCCCTCCGTCTCACCTCCGTGTCTCCCTGTTGCTTTCTCCAGCGCAGTGATGGACCCTACGCCCTTATCCTGGTTCCAACCAGAGAGGTGAGTTTATCCACCCAACCTCCTCAATCCGTTTTTAATCTTGATTTGCTGATTTCACATCCAATGACGCCTTTGAATATTTCAGAGTACAATCGCTACTTAAAATCAACCTGATCGGTAGTCCTGCAGTTCGGCTGGAACCGATCAATTCTCTTCCCCTTGCAAGTGGGATGGGACCATTCCTATCCTCCCCAGCCAGCAAGCCGGCAGGGGACGATGGGTGCTAATCCAAGACCCCAAACGAACACCAGAATTGGGGAGAATTGATGGAATGTGTTGGCGTTTGTCTCCAGTGCAAAACCCTGTATGTTTTGGACAACAGATAGCTAGGTTTATGGCGAAAGCTTATATTTAGGAGTTAATAAATTAGCTTAAATAGTTTAAAGGCAGTGTAATAAATGGCTTGAATGGTGTAATAAATCCTAACTTTCCCCCCCTTCTTTCTAGCTCGTCCTACAGAGTTTTGAAACCCTCCAGAAGCTCTTGAAGGTAAGCAAGGATTGCAAAGAGATGGAAGATGTAGTTCATGTCAGTTTATTGTCTCGGGCATCTCTCCGTCGATCCCTGTCTGAAAAAAAAAAGGGTTTTATTTAAGAGATCTTTGGGGTTTTTTTCTCCTCCTGGATCACACGAGGTGGGTCTTGAGGTTGAAGAAAAGAGTTTGTATCTTCGAAACAAAATAAAACACCAGTTTAGGTGAAGGTTGATCATTTTGGGAGGTATTTATCGGGCCTTGGTCTTCCACTCTGTTGGAGGTCTTAGGTGGCGAGACGCCATTTTGAGCCCGGTTAGAATGTGGAGGAATCCTGGCCCCACAAAATGGCGGCCGTTTTGGATGTGGTGCCTGGCCAGATGTTTCTGTCAGAGAAAACAAAAACACAACAACAACAACAACAACAGATAGTAAACAGGCTTAATTCCCCAACTCTATAAAGTTTCATTGTCTCTGTTTCCTGCACTTTTTAGCCTTTTACCTGGATTGTGCCCGGAGTCTTGATGGGGGGCGAAAAGAAGAAATCGGAAAAAGCCAGGTAAGGGCTGCGGGAAGCATCTCAAGCGGAAGGGGCCTTCCCTAGGTTTCTGGAAAGTAAAACCTCCTTTTTCTCTCTTCCCTCCTTTTCTTCCTCCCTCCCTCCCTCCCTCCCTCCCTCCCTCCCTCCCATCCATTCCTTTTCTTTCTTTCCTTCCTTCTTTCCTTCCTCCCTCCCTCCCTTCCATCTTATTCCTGTTGCCTTCCCTCCATTCATCCATGCATCCATCGATCCCATTCCTATCTCCTCCCTCCCTCCTGTCTCATTCCTGTTCCTTCCTTCCTTCCCTCCATTCATTCATCCATGCATGCATCCATCCCATCCTATCTCCTCCCTTCTTTCTTTCCTTCCTTCCTTTCACCCTCCCTCCCTCCCTTCCTGTTGCCTTCTCTCCATTCATTCATTCATTCATTCATCCATCCCATTCCTTCCTCCCTCCCTCCCTTCCATCTCATTCCTGTTGCCTTCCCTCCATTCATCCATGCACACATGCATCCATCCATCCCATTCCTATTTCCTCCTTCCCTCCTGTCTCATTCCTGTTCCTTCCTTCCTTCCCTCCATTCATTCATCCATGCATAATAATTCCTTCCTCCCTCCCTTCTCATTCCTGTTGCTTTCCCTCCATTCATCCATGCATCCATCCATTCCATCCCATTCCTCTCCCTCCCTCCCTTCCTTTTTATCTTCTTTTGTTCTTTCCTTCCCTTTTAATCTTCTTCCTTCCTCCCTCCCTCCTTCCCTTCCTCCCATTCTCTCTCCCTCCCTCCCTCCCTTCTTATTTCCTTCCTACCTCCTTCCTTCCTTCAGATTACGCAAAGGAATAAATATCCTCGTGGCAACTCCTGGACGGCTAGTGGATCATATCAAATCTACCCAGTGCATTCATTTCCGCTGTCTCCGCTGGCTGATTCTGGATGAGGCCGACAGGTAGGAACTTCCTAGATAGTTGATAGAAAGATCCGCTTGCGGGGGGAGAGAAGTGGGATTTCCTCTCTGCAACCATAAAGTGAGAGGACAGTCACAATTTTCACCACCGTCTTAACTTTGAACAGCCACTAAACAAATGGTTATAAATCAAGAACTAGTTGAACTTTCTATATGCTTGCAGTTGGGTATACACGTGTTATACCTGTCTGCCTGTATCAATAAAAGGAAATAAGAGATAGAAGAAAGCAAATTTACTAAGCTTTAGAGTACCAAGCATTGAAAGTTAAGAGGCTGCTTTTTCATTTTTTTTTTAATTGAGAGGAATATTAAGTGAAAGAAAACATGGGCCAGTCAAGTCTCTAAAAATCCTTTTTTTTCCCCCCCCACCTTTCCAAAATGGTTCATCGTATTCCATAAACACAGTGGCTGTAAGGTGTTTCTCTGACTGATTTCCCATTTCTCTTCTTTTTTTTTTTCCTCCCAGAATACTCGATCTGGGCTTTGAAAAGGCTGTGGCCGCCATATTGAACGCTGTCAATGCAGCCAGCCCGAAACGACAAAACGTTCTTTTGTCAGCCACACTTTCTGAAGGTGAGTGTAATCCTAACAGAATAACCAGAATTGGAAAGGGCCTTGGGGGTCTTCTAGGCCAACCTAATCTGAGGACCCAGATTGTTGGGGACAATATGCTATTTAGTATACTGTCTTTGGTGTAAGCCGCCCAGAGTCCTCGGAGAGTGGGCGGCATAGAAATATGACAAATAAATAAATAACCCCCCCTTGCTCAGACAGGAAATCCTATGCATTAGGCAGGACTATTTATTTTATTTATTTATTTATTTATTGGTTTGATTTATATGCCGCCCTTCTCCGGAGACTCAGGGCAGCTTACAATGCGTTAAGCAATAGCCTTCATACTTTTGTATATAGCTGCTTAGTAGAGCTTTCGCCCCTCCTAAGCGGTGTTCTTTTTTTAATACAAAGTCAGTTTATTGCCCCCACAATCCGGGTCCTCATTTTACCTACCTCGGAAGGATGGAAGGCCGAGTCAACCTTGAGCCTGGTGAGATTCGAACTTGCAGTAATTGCAGGCAGCTGGCAGCTAAGTGCTATTTAACAGCGCTTTAGTCCACTGCTCCACCAGGCTCCTGTGTCTAGTCCAGTGACTAGAACTCACAATCTCATAGTTTCCAGTCTGACGCCTTTAAACCCTAATAACTTCAACCAGTTTCGGGTTTTAACTCTTCGTAGAAATTTGTATTAGCTCTGGGACCTGATCAGTGAAAATGCCGGAAACAGATCCCAATCCAGCTGGTGAGAAAATCATTTTGCCAATTCCATTCCAAGAATTTTCTGTCCAAACCTCCCAAATTTGCACAAAAAGAGGGTTCTTGAAAATATTTCGAAAAGAGGCAACTCACTGGATTAATTTTGGGATGAACGTTGTTCATTTCTTTCTTTGCTGCTTTCCAAGAAAATCACCAATAGAGGGAGTTTTTCGGAGCTAGGAAATCACAAAATATAGCTTGCAGGGCTCAGATATTTAAAGCGGGGTTGGGAATGGGGGAGCAGGCCTTGGTTGTGTTGACGGTGGCAATAATGACAATAATAATTTTTATTACGGTCACAGGCCAGCATTACAAATAAGTGTTTAAAAAAAATAAAATAAAAAAGACAAGGTAGGATTTAGGATTACAATGAAGCCTGTTCTAGCTCAACAATGGAAGTGTGACGAGATCCCAACAGATGAGAGTGTAATTAAGAAAACATTATATTGTGCAGAAATGGATAGACTAACACTTACTATTAAGGACAGAGAATACTTTTTGACATGGGACTTATTTTACCATTGGTTAGACAATAAAAACAGAAGTTAGAAATGCAGGGACATAAAAAAGATAAATGTTAAAAACGGAAATTTAGATAAAAGTTAAATATTATTGTTATTCCAGTATCAGTGTTATTGTGACAAAGGTTATTGTAAGCATTTTGGTTACGATGGCCTAAAAGCAACTGTACCCAGACAACACCGTGTTTGATTGGAATGGAATTTTTATATGTTATTCAAAAAAAGTAAATAAAACATTTAAAAAAAGAAAGATAATAGCATCAAACCTCAACTTTTGACTTTTACATAATATACTATAAACTATCTGTTTCAACAAACCTATTCATCGGCAAAACCCAAAATCGAAGTCCCATTCTTTTCCCACCTCAAGCATGAAGTCCAGAAGCGGTTTCCGATTAGACACCGATTAGATAATAGTCTTCTTTTTCCGCCTTCAATCAAAGCAATCCATTTGCCAGCTCTGCTTGTTACATATTCCTTCTTCTTAATCTGCCAATTGGCCATAGGAGTCTCCAGATTAGCCCATATCAGCTTGCAAGACCCTGCCTGCATTACAGTGACGTCAGAACCCCCGGGTTCAAATCCGTCTCGGGAAAAAGACTGCCACCGGGAAGATGTGGTCGGCATTCTTCCTGCCAAGAAAGAACAGGGAAGTTTTGCCGTGCCAGAAAAACTCCGTCAGAACGTGGTCATGGTCCCAAGCAAGCTGAGACTAGTGACGTTGGCGGCTTTCATTTTTGGAAAATTCAAGGTAAGAGATTTGAAGTAGTTATAAGTAGGGGTGGGCGTGCCTAGTCGGCCTCCTGCACCACGGCGGGGGTGGGGGTGGGTGTTTTTGCCCTCCCTGGGCTCCAGAGGCTTTCCTCAATACTCCAGGAGAGTGAAAATGGCCTCCCCAGGCTCCGGAGGCACTTCCCAAACTTCCGGTAGGCCGATTTTTCGCCCTCCGCGAGCCTCCATGCACGCCTTGTACTTACCTGCATCCAAAATGGGCGGGGTGGGCGGGGCAGGGCCAGCCAGGAGTGGGATTTGGGTTTTCCGAACTGCACAGAATCTTAGCTAGAGGTCTCCCGAACCCCCAGCAGCTTTTTATAAGAAAAGCCAGATGATCAGAAAGGTGGATTCTTTACCGAGAACTATATACTCTCTACCAAGAGTAAGAAAAAGGGCGTTGATGGACATGTTTTATCTGTTCCTTTGTTTATTGAATTCGGGTATCGGCTCAGCTCCCAAAGCAAAAACACGTTGTTGTTTTTTTTTGTTTTAAAACGTTTCGCTTCTCACTCAAGAGGCTTCTTCAATTATAACTGAAGACGTTCAGTGCTAGAACTGAAGAAGCTTCTTGGATGAGAAGCGAAACATATTCTATTCTGTTCTATTCTATCCTATTTCTATACTTCTATTTCTAATCTATACTATTTCTATTCTGCTTTCTGCTCTCTATTCTACTCTACATTCTATTCTATTCTACTCTACTCTGCTCTGCTCTCTGCTCTCTATTCTACTCTATTCCTATTCTGCTCTCTATTCTACTCTACTCTATTCTACTCTACTCTGCTCTGCTCTGCTCTCTGCTCCCTATCCTATCCTATCCTATCCTATCCTATCCTATCCTATCCTATCCTATCCTATCCTATCCTATCCTATCCCATATTCTATATTCTACATTCTACATTCTACATTCTATATTCTATATTCTATATTCTACTCTAGATTCCTATACTCTACTCTACTCTACTCTATACTCTATACTCTATACTCTATATCTATTCTACTCTACACTTTACTCTCTTTATCTCTATCTCTGTCTCTATCTCTCTATCAAAGACATCTTTCTTTATCTTAGTGCTATGTTTCAGGCGTGAAAGACCAGATGCACGGGGGAAGGTCCAATTAAACTGCCTTGGCATAAGAATCTTCTCATCTAAGGGTTAGCACCTGCTTAAGACTTAGATAAGGGTCAACGGAATTCAAGGCAGATTGGATTTCGTTTGCTTGCAGCTACGTAGAGATTCTAGGCTGGTGTCTCTTTTGACTCTGCCCCCCCCTCCAAGTTCTCCCCCCTCTCCCTTCGCCTGCAAGGACCCTCCATGTCGTCCACATTGACCTCGGATTTTGTTCTCTCTCCAGTTCGAAAAACGCCACAAGATGATCGTTTTCTTCTCAAGTCGCGAGCAAGTGGAGTTTCATTACGTCCTCTTCCAAAAAGTGTTATGCGAGGCGTCTGGGGAGGAAGGATCAGGGTTAGCCCCAGACCCTCTTTCTCCTTTGACGTTTGCACGTTTGCATGGCGACATGAAACAAGAGGTGAGTTCAGCTCTTCCCTATAAACTCCCTGCCCCCCACCTATTTTTAAACATCTGGCTCAGTGGCTGAGCTTGTCAATCAAAAGGTCAGCACTTTGGCAGTTCGAATCCCTACTGCCGCATAACGGGGTGAGTTCCCGTGACTTGTCCCAGCTTCTGCCAACCTAGCAGTTCGAAAGCACGTAAAAAATGCAAGTAGAAAAACAGGGACCCCCTTTGGTGGGAAGGGAAGAGCGTTCCGTGCGCCTTTGGCGTTGAGTCATGCCAGCCACATGACCATGGAGACTCCTTCGGACAGTGCTGGCTCTTCAATTTTGAAACGGAGATGAGCACCGCCCCCTAGAGTCAGGAACGACTAGCACAGATGTGCGAGGGGAACCTTTACCTCTACCTTAAGAAATCTTTTATATATACATTGAAATCTGCGCATTGGGGATTTTTTTCCCCTTTCTTTGGACGCTTCCAAAAACTAAAAAAAAAAATGTTGCACTGTCCCAGGGTCACATCATCACTTTTGGCGACGGGAAGCCCAGATTCATTTAACAACCGTGTTGCTGACTTGACAACTGCGGTGACAAGTTGTCACTTAACAACTGTGGCAAGAAAGATCATAAAAACAGGGCAAAACTCCTTGCTTAGCAAGAAAAATATTGCAAAATCCCCATTCCCACCCCACTCTGGGGCCAGCCAGAGGTGATATTTGCCGGTTCTCCGAACTACTCAAAATTCCCGCTACCGGTTCTCCAGAACTTGTCAGAACCTGCTGGATTTCACCCCTGTTCGAAATCCTCACTTTTGTGCATAGCACAGAATTAACTTCACGAGGCAGCTGTTTTTCCAAAAGGAATTCTTTCCAGTGTTTTTTTTTTCCATAATCTTCCAAGAAATAATATCTAGAGGACGTCAGCTCTGCCAAACACCCTAAAAATATAGAATTCAAGGTTGAATTTGTTCATTTGCTCGCTTCCTACCTATGCTTCCTTTACTGCAACGTAAGCCAAAAAAATACACCTTTTGCTCCTGAAATTTATAATCTAAACAAGTTAAAATTCAGTGGAAAAAAAAACAGCCATCAAAGAAAGGGCTTGCATTCTTGCACAGAATCTTCTGTTGGCTGTTAGAAAATCAGCTGAAAATTAATAATGGTTGTGTTTTAAGACCTTGGCAATCGTCTTTTTTCTTTTTTTATATATAATCTTCTTAAGGAATTAGTTTTACTTGCCCGATCTGGCGAAACACGTTTTGTGTTTTCTCCTTTCCTTGCAGGAGAGATCGTCCGTGTTCCAGGCTTTTCTGCAGTCGAAGACTGGGGTGTTGCTGTGCACGGTGAGTTGCCAAATCATAATGTATTCGGTGCGCTGACGTACCTCTGTTTGTCAGAGAAAGATAGTGAATTAATTCAGACGGTGGCAAAGCCAAACTTAAAGAGAAGGGAAGCATGGTCGTGATTAACCTGGGTTAAGATTGAGGACTCCTAAGCAAAATTGAGCAATGTATTTTAAAAGTCTGTGTGTATCTGTGTCTGTCTGTCTGTCTGTCTGTCTGTCTATCTATCTATCTATCTATCTATCTATCTATCTATCTATCTATCTATCTATCTATCTATCTATCTATCTATCTGTATCTCTTATCTTTCATCTATCTATCTATCTATCTATATCTATCTATCTATCTATCTATCTATCTATCTATCTATCTATCTATCTATCTATCTATCTATCTATCTATCTATCATCTATCTATCTATCTATCTATCTATCTACCTATCATCTCTTATCTTTCATCTATCTATCTATCTATCTATCTATCTATCTATCTATCTATCTATCTATCTATCTATCTATCTATCTATCTATCTATCATCTCTTATCTTTCATCTATCTATCTATCTATCTATCTATCTATCTATCTATCTATCTATCTATCTATGTATCTATCTATCTATCTATCATCTCTTATCTTTCATCTATCTATCTATATCTATCTATCTATCTATCTATCTATCTATCTATCATCTATCTATCTATCTATCTATCTATCATCTCTTATCTTTCATCTATCTATCTATCTATCTATCTATCTATCTATCTATCTATCTATCTATCTATCATCTATCTATCTATCTATCTATCTATCTATCTATCTATCATCTCTTATCTTTCATCTATCTATCTATCTATCTATCTATCTATCTATCTATCTATCTATCTATCTATCTATCATCTCTTATCTATCATCTATCTATCTATCTATCTATCTATCTATCTATCTATCTATCTATCTATCTATCTATCTATCTATCTATCTATCTATCTATCATCTCTTATCTTTCATCTATCTATCTATCATCTATCTATCTATCTATCTATCTATCTATCTATCTATCTATCTATCTATCTATCATCTCTTATCTTTCATCTATCTATCATCTATCTATCTATCTATCTATCTATCTATCTATCTATCTATCTATCTATCTATCTATCTATCTATCTATCTATCTATCTATCTATCATCTCTTATCTTTCATCTATCTATCTATCTATCTATCTATCTATCTATCTATCTATCTATCTATCTATCTATCATCTCTCTCATTCTTATCTCTATTATCTATTATCTCTTATCTATTTATCATCTACCTACCTACCTACTTACCTCTCTCTCTCTCATCCATCTATGTCTTCTAGTACTCTCTCTGTATCTCCATCCATCCATTCGTCCATCTATCTACCTATGTGTTTATGTCTGTCTACCTACCTACCTTCCCCTCTGTCTGTCTTCCTGCCTGCCTGCCCCCCTCTCTCCTTGCCTGCCTGCCTGCCTATTTATCTACTTGCCTATCTCTCTCTGTGTCTACCTACTTCTATTTATCTATCCACCCACTTACCTCTCTGTCAGTTTATCTAACTACTTACCTACCTCTGTGTATCTATTTACCTCTGTCTATGTACCTATCTACCCCTCTCTCTGCCTGCCTGCCTGCTGTATCTTTTACCAAGTTTGGCTTCAGCCTTTCTAAGGACTTGCCATTGCTGCCCTTCAGTGCTGGACGTCCCCTTTGAAGAAGCGTCTGTTCCTTCCCTCTGCCCGTTGACTCCATCACGTTAACGCGTCTTGCCAGTTTTCTGGCGGGCACAGGCGGCCGTTTCCCTCCCTTTCCTGACAGCTTGGGGAGTGGGGGGGGGGGCTGCCGCCCTCCCCTTTCCCTTTCCGCCGATGACGCAGCCTCAATCTGTCGCCCGACTGGCGGGGGCCGTCCTCCCCGCTGACCGGCTTTCCACGCTCGGCCTTAATGATTCTTGGCAGGCAGGGGGAGAGACACGGGGAGAGGGGGGGGGAACCCTCCTAAGTCCGGTTCGGACCCTTCCTCTGCACTCCCCCCCCCCCCGCACCTCCTCCTCCTCCTCCTCCCGTTTTGCTAAGGTGCTCTTTTGGGGCAGAGAAATGAATCATCTGAGTCGGACTGACAAGCTGGCACCGGAACGGAGGCTCTTCCATCTGGACCTCGGAAGCTTCACGTCGGCAGCCAGTTGTCAAGGCCGCAATGCCCAGGCTGGTTTAGAAGAGTAAATGTCTTATTTTGGTGCCCCAAGATTTTGTGGCATGGCCACCTGGATCTAATTTGGGAGGGGTTTTTTTTTTCGTTTTTAAAGTGATCATCCTGAACACGGTTGCCGAAGAAGTCCTGTCAGCTTGCCCAAAAACGCTCTTAACGGCGTGAGATCTATCCAAGAGCGTATTTATGTTAGAGCTCAGCCAATCAGGAGCTCTCATTCCCAGGCTAGGCTGGAATAGGAGGTCTTTGTATGCCTCTTTAGCCAACCAGCAGACTGTCTCACCGTGGAGTTACCCAATCAGATTACTGCCCTCTCCGGTTCCCATAGAAGGTGCCGATGACCATCGTCCTGCATTCGGGGGTGGGGGGGCGCTATTAAGTGCCTTGGACTACAATTCCAGTCGCTCCCTACCCATAGGTCGATGAATGGGAGTTGCAATCCAACTCTTAGTAGATGCATCTTCTTTGAACCTCTCCAGCGGTGGCCTCCGTATTTTAATTCGTTTTATCCATTTCATATATCAAATTAGCATACTTGTTTAGCAACTTTTAGGCATGGAAAAAGCCGCGGTTATGGAATTGTGTTCTTCCTGTGGGCCAATAGAATGTCTTGGCTTGCCATAAATATCAGATTTTTATTTTATTTTATTTTATTGGTCTAGAGAGAGCCAATTTGGTCTAGTGGTTAAGGCATCAGAAAACGGGAGACTGGGAGTTCTAGTCGTGCCTTAGGAATGAAAGACGAGTGGGTGACTTTGGGCCACTCACCAGGAGACTGGGAGTTCTAGTCCCGCCTCAGGCATGAAAGACGAGTGGGTGACTTTGGGCCACTCACCAGGAGACTGGGAGTTCTAGTCCCGCCTCAGGCGTGAAAGACGGGTGGGTGACTTTGGGCCTCTCACCAGGAGACTGGGAGTTCTAGTTGTGCCTTAGGAATGAAAGACGAGTGGGTGACTTTGGGCCTCTCACCAGGAGACTGGGAGTTCTAGTTGTGCCTTAGGAATGAAAGACGAGTGGGTGACTTTGGGCCACTCACCAGGAGACTGGGAGTTCTAGTTGTGCCTCAGGAATGAAAGATGAGTGGGTGACTTTGGGCCAGTCCCTCTCTCTCAGCCCAATGCATCTTAAAGGGTTGTTGTGGGGAAAATCAGAGGCAGAGGAGCCATTAGCTCTATTCCTCACCTTATTTATAAAAACAATAAAAGACTGGACGCAAATTAATAAATAAAACCTGCACAGCAGAGCGTCCTGTTTTCAGATCCGCCGGCTTAGCCCAGGACTCACCCCATCAAAACCCTTTTCCCATCCTTGCTTTGGGTTAAAACCCTTTCCATCCCTCCATCGTCACCGTCCCGGCAGGTGTCAGTCATGATGGGTCCAACCTACAGGTAATTCCCGACTGAACAATTGAGCCCAGAATAGACGTTTGCTAAGTGAGACGTTTGTTAAGTCAGCTCTGCCCCATTTTACGACCTTCCTTTGCCACCGCTGCTAAGCGAATCCCAGAGGTGGTTAAATTAGCCGCATGGTCGTTAAGTGAATCCTGCTTCCCCATTGCTTGTCGGAAGTTTGCAAAAGGGGGGCGGGAAATCCCCTGTCTCCGGGACGCTACGACCGTCCTAAACGTAAGTCAGTTGTCAAGGCTCCGAATGTGAATCCTGCGGCCATGGGGACCACTGCAGCGGTCCTCGGCGTGAAAAAAAAAGTCGTAGGTCGCTTTTTCCGGTGCCTTCGATCGGTCATTAAGCGAACCATAAAACTCCACAACGTGGTTCCGGGAGAGGAAGTGTGTGGTTGCGTCGTTGCTGAAATGCAGCGGGAGACGCACAACTCAGACCAACAAGCGCAGGCCTGTGAGCCTATGGTGTCGGGAGGCAGCTGGCCTTAATTGCACCAGCTGAGTGTCAAAAAAAAAAAACGTGGAAAAAAAATCCCCTACAGTGGTGGAAACACTATAATGAGTTCTAATATATTTGCATACTCATTATGCCTTTGCATGGTATTCTGCCTTGATCTGCTTAAACTAATAACCCGTTTTGGCAGGGCGCGGGTTTCGCGAAGCGTATGGGGGACCAGGCGGCGAGCTGTGCCAGGCGCTGCTGACTGGAGTAAATCCTTCCTCCCACAATCCGCTCCTTGAATTGGAACCCAGTATCTGGGCATCATAGCATGGAATATCTGGGCATCATAGCATGGAATAAGATGGATTTTGTGGTCAAAGCCAATCACACACATACCCCACTCCCTCGTTTTGGCAGAGCGGAAGGGAACTGGAGCAAGGAGTGGAGATAATGAAGTGGATGAGGACTGCTAGAGTGGGAGGGAGGGAAAAAGGGGAGGGGAGGGGAGGAAGGAAGGAAGGGAGAGAGGGAGGAAGGAAGGAGATAGGAATGGGAAGGGAGGGAGGGAGGAAAGGAAAGAAGATAAGGAAGGGAGGAGGAAAAGGGGAAGGGAGGGAGGAAAGAAAAGAATGGAGGAAGAAGAGAGAGAAGGAGGGAAAAAGGAAGGGGAAGGAAGGAGGAAAGGAAAGAAGAAAAAGAAGGGAGGGAAGGGGGAAGGGAGGGAGGAAAGAAGAGAATGGAGGGAGAAGAGAGAGGAGGGAAAAGGGAAGGGGAAGGAGGGAGGAAAGGAAGGGAGGGAGGGAGGGAAGGAAAAGAGGGAGAGAAGAAGGGAAAAAGGAAGGAAGGAAAGGGAATTAGAAGAAAAGTAAGTAGGAAGGCCAAAGAAGAAGAGAAAAGAGAAGCGGAAGGGAGGAAAGAAAGCAAGAGAGAAAAGGGAAGAAAGAAAAAGAGCAGGAGAAGAAAGGAAAAATAGATTATTTTCTTTTGATTATTGTACAGGAATTTGTACAAGTGCCCATTGAAAAAGAGGGAGTTTTAAAAGACGTCCTCACTTTATGAGGCCAACAACCGAGAACTTTCTGATTATTTTATTTATTTTTTTGATAGGATGTCGCTGCTCGTGGGTTAGATCTGCCCCAAGTCACCTGGATTGTACAGGTAAGCGACCTTCTTGTGTCGCAATGTGGATACTTCAATTTTTTTTTTTTACCTATCTTACTTTTCCTGATGGGTTTTAATTACAGTAGTAAAATTGAATACAAACCCAGAAGAAAGAACGTTAAAGGTTAAATATCTAACAAATAACTTATGGCGCTCCTTGGATACCGGTTGAAACCTGCAATAAACTGAGCTGAACTGAGTGAAACGGGTAGAAACGAGGTTATATAAAAGGTGTTCCTCGACTTACGACCACAACTGAGCCCCAAATGTCCATTTCTAACTGAGACCGTTATTAAGCGTCCTGTTTTACGACTTCCTTGCTACGGTGGCTAAGCGAATCGCTGCACTCGTTGAGCAAATCCACCTTCCTCATCGACTTGGCCTGTCGGAAAGTCGCTCCCGGGAGGCTGCATCCGTCATAATTAGCATGCCATTGAATTTCGATCATGCGATCCCGGGAAATGCTGCGACAGTCGTAAGTGTGAAAAACAGTCGTAACGACACATCTTTTTCAGTGCCGTTCTAACTTGGAACGGTTGCAGTTCTGAGGAGGAATGCAAAATGTTGTTTTCACATGTCGGGGAAAAAAGATCTCTCTGACAGACAGCTTCTGATGCCCAATTTCTTTCTCATTTCCTTTATTTTTTCCTTCCCTCCGAAAGGGCTTTTTTTGGGGGGCGGAGTTTTATTTTTTGAAAATGATGTCAGATGCTGTAATTAATCGCTCACGCGATCTGCTAATTTCCTTCCCTGCTTAGCTCATGGGTCGTCTTTTTTTCTTTCTTTCTTTTCTTTCTTTTCCCCCCTTCCTCGCGAAGTATAACCCAGCAGCTTCGCTCGCTGAATACGTCCACCGAATTGGGAGAACAGCTCGAATCGGCAGCCCCGGAAACAGTCTGCTCATCCTTTTACCTTCGGAGGCCGAATATGTCAACTTTCTGGCTTCCTACAAGATTAAGTGAGTCACACAAATATCTTCTCTCCCCCCACCTCCTTCTTCTCTTCCTCCCCCCCCCTTCTCCCCACTAAGTGTCAAAATCCGTGGCCAACTTTAGCTAATACAACACCTGCCGCCCCACACATCTCATTTGGTCGGGGGTGAAAAAGAAGAGGTTATTATATTGGGTTTAGCACGATTTGATAGCTTATTAGTAACTTTGATTTTATCACTAAGTGTTGTATCTTTTTATTCTTGATGAATGAATTGTTTTCTCCTTAGGTACACAGAGCGCATGCACCAAAGGTAAATTCCTTGTGTGTCCAGTCACACTTGGCCAAGAAAGAATTCTATTCTATTCTATTCTATTCTATTCTATTCTATTCTATTCTATTCTATTCTATTCTATTCTATTCTATTCTATTCTATTCCATTCCATTCCATTCCATTCCATTCCATTCCATTCCATTCCATTCCATTCCATTCCATTCCATTCCATATTCTGTTCTGTTCTGTTCTGTTCCCTGTTCCCTGTTCCCTGTTCCCTGTTCCCTGTTCCCTGTTCCCTGTTCTATTCTCTATTCTATTCTCTGTTCTCTCTTCTCTTCTCTTCTCTTCTCTTCTCTTCTCTTCTCTTCTCTTCTCTTCTCTTCTCTTCTCTTCTCTTCTCTTCTCTTCTCTTCTCTTCTCTATTTCATTTCATTCCA
The DNA here is from genome assembly GCA_038048745.1 of Coluber constrictor foxii. NCBI lineage: Eukaryota > Metazoa > Chordata > Lepidosauria > Squamata > Colubridae > Coluber > Coluber constrictor. The sequence goes on from CM075968.1 coordinate 14,076,965, forward strand.
TTCCATTCCATTCTCATTTTCTAGGATCAATCTAAAGTTAGATGAGAATTTCAGCGTGACTTTTTTAAAAAAAATGCTCTTAAATTTTGTTCCGTGCAAATTGCAGGTGTAACAAGCAGAAACAATCTGGAATATTAGACTTAAAAACAAAAAAACCTAAAGGAGAACGATGATGTTATTTGTTTGCAGAAGAAATTAGGTTAATATTTAGATGGGACTTTATTTGATTTTTTAAAAAAATAATCATACCTTTATTATTGTTTATAAATAACTGAAGGAGGCTGACATACTTAACGTTCCTTCTTCCTTCTGTTTTCTCCACAACAACAAAGCTGTGAGGTGGGTTGGGCTGAAAGAAAGGGACTGACCAAAAAGTCACCCAGCCAGGTTTCATGCCTAAGGCCTGACTAGAATTCACCATCACCTGGTGATTGGGCCAAAGTCACTCAACTGGCTTTCATGCCTAAGGCAGGACTAGAACTCACCGTCTCCTGGCGATCGGCCCAAAAGTTACCCAGTCAGCTTTCAACACGGGCAGAGCAAGCCACTGTATATAAAACAGGGAGCAAAACCCCAGTCCCTTCTTAAACTGACAACGTTATCTAGTTGGGTAATGAAACGTCTGGAAGAAAACCCACCAAGCACAGAGAGCCCCCAAGGACTCCGCAGTTCAACCCTGTGCCTACCAATATTCTCTTCTATTGGTGCCTAAATATTCACCACCCAATAAAAACCTTCTCCTTGAATCACCCTGCTCTAATTTTTCTTTTTCCTCTCCTTAAGCTTTGCCACCAAAGGAATTTGCCAGCTGTTTCATCCCAGTTTCTAAAACAGAGCTAAAGGGCTGTGAAACATCACTTCACTAACTTTTAGCTTTCCAGAATATCTTCCTTCCCTTCCCTTCCCTTCCCTTCCCTTCCCTTCCCTTCCCTTCCCTTCCCTTCCCTTCCCTTCCCTTCCCTGATTTCAGCATCTTTCAATTCTCCTTCCCTGATTTCAGCATCTTTCAATTCTCCTTCCTCCCTCCCTCCCTCCCCTGATTTCAGCATCTTTCAATCCTTCCTTCGTTCCTCCCTCCCTCCCTCCCTCCCCTGATTTCAGCATCTTTCAATTCTCCTTCCTTTCTCCCTCCCCTTCCCTGATTTCAGCATCTTTCAATTCTCCTTCCTTCCTCCCTTCCTTCCTCTCTGCCCTTCCCTGATTTCAGCATCTTTCAATTCTTCCCTCCTACCTTCCTTCCTTCCTTCCTTCCTCCCTCCCTTCCTTCCTCTCCTTCCCTGATTTCAGCATCTTTCAATTCTTCCTTCCTTCCTTCCTTTCTTCCTTCCTTCCTTCCTTCCCCCTTCCTTCCTCCCCTTCCCTGATTTCAGCATCTTTCCTTCCTTCCTTCCTTCCTTCCTTCCTTCCTTCCTTCCTTCCTTCCTTCCTTCCTTCCTTCCTTCCTTCCTTCCTTCCTTCCGAGGCGCACGAGCCATCTGCAAAATTAGCTGATATATCCGTGTGCCTGTACGCAGGCAGTCAGGGGGACTGCGAATATATGGATATAATGGATTGCAGATCAGATCTGGAGAGACAGTTTCACGCCTGGGGCACGGCATGGCATCAAATCTAATTGCCCTTTCTGTTCGTAAATGGAGCCGCGTGGAAATTTATCCTGACAAATTTAGTGTGGCAAACGAGGCAGAAAGAACACCATGTGCCGGTCGGTCATGCCACACCGGTTGGTGCGCGGAGAGAAAAAGCCGGGTCGGTCGGTTTTTTAAAAAAAAACAACACACACAACAAAAACCATTGATCACTTTCTTTGTTTCCTGTCTCTTTAATGGGCCGAGTGGAGCTAACAAGTGGGAAGCGATAGAGATATTCACGGCAATTTTGAGCACTTTTCAAGAGCTGGTCATTTTTTTCTCTCTCTTTCTCTCTCTTTTGATGTGTTACTTTGTCGTTCTTGGGAGTTCCGGGCAGTTGAGCATGACGAAAACAGAGCCCGCCCGGACAGTCACTATTTTATCTTTGTGGGTCAAAATTCTTCCTAGGAAGGGATGGTCACTTTTATTTGCTTCAAGTATTCTTGTGTTTTTGGAATGTGGTAGCTCAGTGGCTAAGACGCTGAGCTTGTTGATCGAAAGGGTTGGCAGTTCAGCGGTTCGAATCCCTAGCGCCGTGTAACGGGGAGAGTTCCCGTGACTTGTCCCAGCTTCTGCCAACCTAGCAGTTCGAAAGCAGGTAAAAAATGCAAGTAGAAAAACAGGGACCCCCTTTGGTGGAAAGGGAACAGCGTTCCGTGCACCTTTGGCGTTGAGTCATGCCGGCCACATGACCACAGAGATGTCTTTGGACAGCTCTGGCTCTTTGGCTTTGAAACGGAGATGAGCACCGCCCCCTAGAGTCGGGAACAACTAGCACATATGTGCGAGGGGAACCTTTCCCTTCACCTTTACCTATTCTTGTGTTTGACTTTTGGGATAACCTGAAAAATCTCCGGTCGTGGCTTGTGTGATGGGATAACTCGAGAGGGAAGAGGAAGGAACAGGCTTCCGGGTCAATTCTTCATTCGGACTGTGTTTTTGAATCGTAACCAGCTCCATATTGAATGAGACGTCTTTAAATTGGGAAATGGGTCTGTTTAATATCGGTTTGTTACCTTCCAGTCCCCTGGGAATACCCTGTTATTGGCTTGTTTGCATGATTTGGTGGATTACAAGAAAACGAAAGAGAAATGTACACCAGGAAAAAAAACAAGAAAAGCCACCTTAAATTACGGTCATAAGTTGAGGACTATGTATAGTCAGCTTGTTCCCAATTTGCAAATGCCTCCAACGTTCCCGACTCCAGGGGGCGGTGCTCATCTCCGTTTGAAAGCCGAAGAGCCAGCGCTGTCTGAAGACGTCTCCGTGGTCCTGTGGCCGGCATGACTCAACGCCAAAGGTGCACAGAATGCTGTTCCCTTCCCACCAAAGGTGGTCCCTATTTTTCTACTTTTTTAGATGTTTTTGAACTGCTAGGTTGGCAGAAGCTGGGAAAAGTCACGGGAGCTCACCCTGTTGCGCGGCACTAGGGATTCGAACCGCTGAACTGCCGACCTTCTGATCGACAAGCTCAGCATCCCTAGCCACTGAACCCACCTGTTCAGTGGCTAGGGATGTTACTAGGGATGTTACTGTTACTGTGAAGTGGTATATAAGTCTAAATGCTATTGCAATTGCTCTGTCTGTCTGTGTCCGTCCGTTCCATCCATCCATATCTATCTGTCTGTCTGTCTCATATCTCTCCCTCCCCCCCCTCTCTCTCCCCTCCCTCTCTCTCTTTATCTATCTATTTGTTTATCATTTCTCTCATCTATCCGTCTATCCTATTATCTGTCTGTCTATCCTATCTCTCTCTCATCTGTCTGTCTGTCTGTCTGTCTGTCTATCTATCTATCTATCTATCTATCTATCTATCTATCTATCTATCTATCTATCATCTATCTATTTATCTCTATCCTTCCTTCCTTCCTTCCTTCCTTCCTTCCTTCCTTCCTTCCTTCCTTCCTTCCTTCCTTCCTTCCTTCCTTCCTTCCTTCCTTCCTATCTGCCTTGGTGGCACAGGGGTTAGAATGCAGCATTGCAAGCTGACTCTGCCCACTGCCAAGAGTTCAATTCTCACCCACTCAGGTTGACTCAGCCTTCCATCCTTCCGAGGTCGGTAAAATGAGGACCCAGATTGTTGGGAGCAAGAGGCTGACTTTGTCAACACTTAAGGCTGTAAACCACTGTGAGGTGCTATATAAATGCTATTGCTGTTGTCGGCCATCTGTCTACGGTTAATCTAGACATCAACTCTCTTCAAATTATTTATTTGCAATCATTCTGGCCTTGGGCAGAAAAAAAGTTGTGTGTTTATTTAATATTTTGCTACCCCACTCTTTTTTTTTTTACATTTTTGTTCTGTTTGGGTTTTTCTGTTTGCGAGTCCTTTGGTGGGTGTGATAGATATTTCTTCAGCCGCGCTTGCAAACCAGAAATGCTTGAGGAAAAAAAATCAAAGCAGCATTCTTATGCCGACATTTGTGTGCGTGTGTTTCTGCATGTTTCGCACCCTTCTCTCTCTCTCTCCCTCTTTCTCTCTCTCTCTCTCTCTCTCTCTGTACCTTTCAGTGAGACTTAGAAGTGGCATGAAACGCCGAGAACGGTTGCAAAGTGACAGCGTTGCCACCCAACAATGCCAGTCGGTTTGCCCCATCGTAGTTTTCTTCTGCAAGGACTTTATCAGAAGGAATAGAGAATGCCCGTCAAGGAGCCACGTCGTCTCGTGGCTCTCATGCCCATCGCCCAGTCTCCCCGATCTTCTCCCTCCCGTGTGAATGGAGTTGGCTGATCTGATCTGGAAAATAGGATGCAAACATGAAAAGAATAGAGTAGAGTAGAGTAGAGTAGAGTAGAGTAGAGTAGAGTAGAGTAGAGTAGAGTAGAGTAGAGTAGAGTAGAGTAGAGTAGAGTAGTAGAACAGAATAGTGTATTCCCCCACAATACCTATGCCTAGATTTTTCAATCTGGATAATTGCGACAGATGGTTTCAACGATTGTCCTTTTCTAATTCCAGCATTTCAGAGATGAAAATGGAAGAGATTTTGTCCAACTTAATGAAAGATGACCGTTTCAAAGGAAACCCGGAAAGATCTAAGGTCAGTTCTTCTCAAAAGATGCGATTCCTTCTTTTTATTATTTTTTTTTTTTAATTTGATTTATATGCCGCCCTTCTCCGGAGACTCAGGGCGGCTTACAATGCCTTAAGCAATAGCCTTTATACTTTTGTATATTTTACAAAGTCAGCTTATTGCCCCCACAATCTGGGTCCTCAATTTACCTACCTTAGAAAGGATGGAAGGCTGAGTCAACCTTGAGCCTGGGGAGATTCAAACTTACTAATTGCAGGCAGCTGGAGTTAAATTACAGTGCATTAGTCTGCTGAGCTATTCCAGGCTCTTCTGAAATCTTCTGATTTCATTTCAATTTCCTCATTTTTACTTTTGGCTTTTTTAAAAAAAAATCTGCAAGAACAAAAGATGAATTAGTGAGTTTTCACCCAATTTTTGTGACTTTTTTCCCCCCCTCACGCTCGTTGAGCGGATTCCCGTTGTTACGCGAACCCCCATCGTTGTTAAGCAAATCTGGTGTCTTCCTTTGATTTTCTTCCTTGTCTCGATCCGGCCTGGGAAGGCCACCAGTGAGCGATCATGTGACCCAGGGAAGGCTGCTCCTGTCGTAAATACAGAATTTTGTGACCATGAGGATTGCTGTGGCTGTCGTAAGTGTGAGGATTTAGTCGTAGTCACTTTTTTTTTGAGTGAAACGATGTAGTCTCATCTGCTTGTGCTGGGAGTTGGGCACCTTAGGCGATGCAAGGGGAGGTGGGGAAGCCGAAGAAAAGATCTCAAGATGCTGAGAACCTCTTTCATTAGGTGGGCCTCCAGGTGTGAAGCCTAAAATGTTATCAAAAGGTTTTTTTTCCCCTCATCTTTGGTTCTCCCCACCCCCGGATAACTCAGATACGAAGGCACGGAGCAGGGGCTACTGGGACCGTAGCTGGGTGGCCTTTTCCTGGTTTGAGCTTTGAAAGGATGAGATGGTCCTAATGAAGATGTGGGATGCAGAAGCGTGTAGAAGATCCGTGCGAGGGTTTCCTCAACGCTTGAGCCAACTTCGTTGAACTTAGGAGGGTCCCCGGTGCATCCTTCTTGAAAGAGTGGGGACGGAGATGGTCTGGTGATCTGTCTACCTGTGGAGGTTGAATGGATGGAGGTGGAAAGAGGTGGAGGTAGGATAGAGTGAGGTGAAGGTGAAGGTGGAGGTGGATGGATGTCTGTCTTGGCCTGTGAATGTTCCAGGAGGCTTCATCGTTTTATTTGTGACCAGTAGAAGGGCTCAAAAGATGCTCAATCCCACCCATTCCTTTTTCTTTGGCCCTTTAAGGAAAAGGGGGCAGTTGGCATCTTGAGAGTTGACTTGTCTTTTTATTTCCTTCCTTCCTTCCTTCCTTCCTTCCATCTTCCCTCCCTCCTTTCTCTTCTCTTTCTTTCTCCCTTTGTTTGTCTTCCATCCTTTCTTCCCTCCTTCCCTCTTCCTTCCTTCCTTTCTCTTTCTTTCTCCCTTCCTTCTTCCCTCCCTCCTTTCTTTCTTTCTTTCTTCCTCCCTCCCTCCCTCCTTCCCTCCCTCTTTCTTTCTCCCTTCCTTTTTTTCCATCTTTCCCTCCCTCACTCCCTTTCTCTCTCTTTCTTTCTTTCTTTCTTTCTTTCTTTCTTTCTTTCTTTCTTTCTTTCTTTCTTTCTTTCTTTCTTTCTTCCTCCCTCCTTCCCTTCCTTTCTTTCTCCCTTCATTTTTCTTCCTTCCTTCCTTTTTTCTTCCATCTTTCCTTCCTTCCTTCTTCCCTCCCTCCCTCCCCTTCCTTCCTTTTTTCTTTCATCTTTCCCTCTCCCTTTCTCTCTCTTTCTTTCTTTCTTCCTTTCTTCCTCCCTCCCTCCCTTTCTTTCTCCCTTCATTTTTCTTCCTTCCTTCCTTCCTCCCTCCCTTCTTCCCTCCCTCCCTTTTTTCTTTCTTTCTCATTCTCTCTCTCTCTCTCTCTCTCTCTCTCTTTTCTTCCTGGAGAAACGAAGAAGCGATACCTCATTTTGAAACCTAAAAGATAGGGAGCTCGGGCCTGGGAGAAAGCGGATAGTGAGAAGTCCTTTGTAATATATTGCCATATTATTACTAAATCCCCAGACAGACTTGGCATAGCTCAAGTCACCTGTCACTTAAATTTGAGGTCCCTTTAATTTTCTCCCGGAATTCGCGCTGGGCTGTCTTTAAATTAAGTCCTTTATTGGAAGTTGGAAATCTTCCCTTGCTTCCCTGGCGCCGGCGTCTATTCTGAGCTCGGTTACAGAAAAGTATACAATAACCATCAGTGGGATTTGGAGAGGTGTTGAGGCTGTGTTTATTTAACACTCGGGGGGGAATTTTCGAGTTTATTTGGTCCTCACTGCCCACTTTCAATAATGCTTTGACAACCGGTCTGCCCTTCTCATTAATTTTAAACAGTTAAAACACGGGGAGGAGGAGGGGCGGGAAGGGGGAAAAAAAAGTTTTTCATTATTAAAGTGCTTTACTTTTTAATAACAGAGGATTCTGGACGTCGGGGGGAAAGGGCAGCTACGCTTAATTTCACATTCATATTAAAAAAAAAACACACACACGCACACACACCAGGAGGGAAGGTGACGCTGTGTGCAACCCAACAGGGCTTTAGAAAAAAGAAAGAAAAGAAAAGAAGAAGAGAAAAGACTTGGATTGACGAATGCCAGGAACCTCCGGAAGCAAGGGGGCGGGGGGCGGGGGATGACTTAGTATTTTGCCAAGACAGGTTTTAAAAACCAAGTTTTTCAATATGGTTTGTACATCGCTTTCCTTTTTTAAAAAATGCAGAAGGGCTGTGCAGAGCCACACTGCTGTGATATTTTACCTTCATTACTTCTCCTGTGGTCCATTTCCACATACACCCCCATCCCCAAGGAAATCAAAGGCACATTTCTTTCTGTGCTATCACAACAACCTGACAGAGTAGTCCAGATGCAAGAAAAAGAAAGAAGGAAGGGAGGGAGAGAGAGAGAGAGAGAAAGTAAGAAGGAAGAAAAGAAAGAAAGAAAAGGAAGGAGAGAGAGAGAAAGAAAGAATGAAAGAAGCAGAGAAAGAAAGAAGAAAAGAAAGAAAAAGAAGGTGAGAGAGAAAGAAGGAAGGAAGGAGAAAGAAAAAGGAAGGAAAGAGAAAGAAAGAAGGAAGGAAAGAAAGAAGAAAGGAAGGAGAGAGAAAGAAAAAGGAAGGAAGGAAAGAGAGAAAGAAAAGGAATAAAAGAAAGAAAGAAAAGGAAGGAGAGAGAAAGAAAGAAGGAAGGAAGCAGAGAAAGAAAGAAGAAAAAAGGTGAGAGAGAAAGAAGGAAGGAAGGAGAAAGAAAAAGGAAGGAAAGAAAGAAAGAAGGAAGGAAAAAAAGAAGGAAGGAGAGAGAAAAAGGAAGGAAGGAAAGAGAGAGAAAGAAAGAAAAAGGAAGGAAGGAAGGAAAGAGAGAAAGAAAGAAAGAAATTGTTTGGTTTGGGCTTAGCGTAGTAGTATGGGGATCCATCATAGTTTATCCATCATGGTTTATTGTTTGCAAAAGGTCTCTAAAAGTGGCCTGCGGTATCCTGATCCACAAACCAGGATTCACACCAACTTTAAAGTGGGTTAAGGTCTGAATGTAGCTCTTTGGGGGTTTTTGCAACACTCTTCCAAAAAAAAACCCCCCAACCCCCCCACAACACTGTTTAGCACAGGTAGCCCAGTTCATTTAGTGATCAGTCAAAGTTAGAAAGGCACCGAACCAAGTGATCTGTGACCGTTTTTTCACTCTTACGACCGTTGCAATCTCCCCCCCTATAGTCACATGATTAAAACTCAGCCGTTTGGCTACTGACACATATTTATGACGGTCGCACTATTACGTTTCGTTTAATTGTTTAACACAGTTTAATAATTACATACCGTTCAACCAGAATGGTATCTGTTTAATAATCATAAAAAAAAAAAAGTTAGAATTGAACCGTGAAACATATTTCTGCAGCTGTCGGAAAAGCATTAGAAACCTTTAGAAAATCAAGGGGATTTTAATCGTTAACAGTGTCCAAATGGAAAGAGTTTTGTATTATTTTAAAGCCAAATAAATAACACAAGAAATAGTTGTTACTGTTGCTATCTTAATAGCTTTGTTTTAAGTGCTTTGGATAAAATATTCATGTATTTGGATACTTCTGTTGCTTAGTGTGCTATCCCAGAGATTGTATTCAGCCGGTTTGGGCGAATCGATAGCGGCGACTGTGGGTGGGCCTGCCCCTCTCCCTGCCCCCAGCGTAATGCCGTCCTATTTACCCACATTTTTGAGACCAGGGGCAAAGCCAACCCGTGGTAAGAATATATGAAACCCACTGCTGGTGCTAACCAGGTATAAAGTCGGTTAGATGGCGGAGTTTTCTCTCTTGCTTAATATGGACTCGAAACTTCCACCTCTGTTATTCGGTAAACGATATGTGGTGTTCTGAGAGAAAACTTTGGCGGTCCGCAGAAAAAATATTTGCATTTTTATATATTACACTAAATCAGGGGTCCTCAAACTACGGGCCCTGGGATGGATATGTGCAATGAATGTTTCTGCTGTTGTAGAGAGTCTCCCCCTTCGGGGTCTTTTTGTGTGGGTCGGAGGGGGGCAGAAATTCTGATGTGGGGTCTGCTTCGGCTTCCTGGTTGAGGGGCTTTGGGTGAAGGCTGGAGGAAAGTACCGCAGGTGGGGAAGAGCCGGAGGGCCTTGTTCCAGTGGGACTGCCTCATGGCCTGGAACTGGCTGACGATCTCAGCCCACTGAGCCTCCAGGCACCGGTCCCTGGCCTTGCACTCCCGCACATCTTCCCTCTGCTTGGAAAGCCTATGCTCCTAGTCCTCAGTGAGATGCTTCTGCTGATCCTCCTTGGTCAGATCTAATTTGAACTGAGCTGTTTTGCCAACTCTTTCTCGTGGTAGCTGCTTAGCTCCAACAACTGCTTCCTATTGGGGCCCTAAGGAGCCCAGGCGGGGAGGGGAGGGGTGAGTAGACGCCAGCAAGGCACCCCTCGACGTGAGTGACATCAAGTTGGCCACACCCACCCGGTCACATGCCCACCTAGCCACGCCCACCCAGCCGGTCATTAGGCAGATCATATTAGTGGTCCACGGGATTTTAAATTATGAACTTAGTGGTCCCTAAAGTCCGAAAGGTTGGGGACCCCTGGACTAAAAGTCCTCCGAGGTTCCTTCCAACTCATATGATTCTGCATTCTTACTACTTTTCTTCTTCCCGTTTCTGAGTTGCCGAAGCGATGCACGTTTTAGAATCTTTTCTACTGATCCTCTGAGCTTAAAAAAAATATATATATATTTTTCCTCCTCTTCTTTCTGGTTTAGAAGATCCAGCAGGGAGATATCCAGGAAATACACCGTAGGGCTACCGTGATGCAGACCGAATTTGAGGATTTTGTCCACTCCGATGCTAAAACCATCCGATCGGCCAAAAAAGGTAAGGAATTTTGGCTTTCCTACCTTCCTGTGTTTTAAGGGAGACAAGCAGTAGTTTAAGAGGGTTTTTTTTTTAATACAGAGGATGCCAGATAGTCCTTAACGTATGGCCGTTTGTTTAGCAACTGTTCAAAGTTACGATGGTGCTGGAAAAAAACGACATGATCTTTGCAGCAGCATCTCCATGCTCCCGTGATGAAAATTCGGACGCTTGGCAAACTGACTCACGTTTATGATGGCTGCAGCGTCCTGACGTCACGGCCCTCTGACAAGCAAAGTCAATGGGGAAGCCAGATTCGTTTAATGACCATGTTATTGACTTAATCATTTTCGCTTAACGACTGGTAGGTAGTCCCCTATTTACGAGCACTGTCGATCCCGAAATTTCTTCATTTAAGAATATTTATCTTGTTTTAGCGTATAAAGGTAAAATACAAAGCAGAAAAAAAATTCCAACCAACCAACAAAAAAAAAAAAATCCAAATACCAAATAAATTTAACATTACAGAACTTACGACCACGATTGAGCCCAAAACTTCCGCTGCTAAGCAAGACAGTTGTTAAGTGAGTTTTGCCCCCATTTTACGCCCTTTCTTGCCACCGTTGCTAAGCGAATCCCTGCGATTGTTAAATTAGTCACACGGACGTTAAGTGAATCCGGCTTCCCCGTCAACTTGGCTTGCCAGAAGGTCGCAGAAGGGGGGCTGTGTGATCCCGGAACAGTGACCGTCATAAACAGGAGCCATTGATCAAGCATCCGAATTTTAATCTCCTGACCGAGGGGATCTCAGTCGTAAGTGTGAAAAATGGTCACAAGTCACTTTTTCCAGCATTGGACACTAAACAGATGGTTATAAGTCGGGAACTAGCTGAAATCTATAGAATTACTGGGCGGGTGTGCCGCATCAAGAGATGCATCCGATGATTTTAGCCAATGAAAGAACTTTGGAACTTCCAGTTCAAAGAGTTTATACGGGCACATCGGGCGAAAGGACCCCAACAGTGGTGGTATACAGCTGTTCAAACCGGTAGCGGCGGCTGCGGGAGGCTCCGCCCACCTGCCCAGATGTCATGTCCCGTTTTTGACGACCTGCGCATTTGCGAACCGGTAGCGAAGGTAAATGAATACCACCTCAGGACCCCTGAGATATTTTGTGGCTTAACAAAGCAGGGCAGGAAGTGGGGGGTTTTAAGCAGAACGGAAGCGTCGGGCGCCTCTGGCCAGCGCTGTTTCCGGCATGAGACATTGGCACTGGCGTTCGCAGGAAGTGGGGGGAGAAACTTCTCCACCCATATTGGCATCTGGAGTGTTCTGCCATTGACGTCTCCCATAAACACAGACGAAATGGACTTTCCCCTGTCAGCCCTTCAGGACCTCCACGGCTGCCATGGGGCAGGATAACGGCCCCATGTTTTCCGGTGAGCACTTAAAAAGCTGCCTGTCCAGTCCGTGCCTTTTTCCCCTCCTGGATTTTTTGGGTTTTTTTGCAAAGCTGCCCCCTCCCTCCCTGTTTTCTTCCCCCTCTCCTCTTTGCATACACGTCGCACCCATGCCCCTTTTCCAGCTGGCATCCACCAGCCGCCCTTCTCCAGCCCAGCCAAGAATGGTGAATAATTAACACAGCAGCTGGGCTCTGGGTGGATGGCAGAGAATCAAACAGAAACGGCGCCAAAGACTCGGACTGCCGGCGTTTCCTCGGCTGTCCTTTCTCGAACCCCAGCCTGGTGGTCTTGACCAAGTCGGTGTTGATGACCGGCTGTGGATCCGGGGTCTCCTTGGCAGAATTTTTACCTGTGGCTGGCAAGATTTTGGGGTGGAGAGGGAAAGGGAAGGGGAGAGAAGGAAAGAAAGAGTGAGTGAGAGAGAGAGAAAGATGGGAGGGAAGGAAGGAAGGAGAAGGAATGAAAAGATGGATAGAAAAAGATTCTAAGGAAAGAGGAAGGAAGGAGAAAAAGAAAGAGAAAGAAAAGATGGATAGTAAAAGATTCAGAGGGAGGGAAAAAAGGAAGGAAGGAAAGAAAGATTAAGAAAGAAAGTAAAGATGGATATAAAAAAATTCTAAGGAAAGAAGAAGGAAGGAAGGAAAGCTAGAAACAAATCTGATGAAGAAGGAAGGATAAAGATAGAAAAAGATGATGAAGAAGGAAGGAAGGAGAAAGAAAAAGATAGAAAAAGATTCTGATGAAGAAGGGAGGAAGGAGAAAGAAAAAGATAGAAAAAGATTATGATGAAAAAGGAAGGAAGGAGAAAGAAAAAGATAGAAAAAGATTCAGAAAGAAGGGGGAGAGAGAGAGAGAGAGAAAATGGATAGAAAAAGATTCTGACAGAGGACAGAACGAAGCCTTCCTTTTCTCCTAATCAATGTGGACTAGAAAACTTGCCTTTCGTTCCCTTTCAGTGGAAACAATGGCTGTTTTTGTAACCCCGTCCTAAAACCCAACAATATTCCAGAAACCTTCCTTTCCCTTTAATCAGTGTGGACTAGAAACTTGACAAGGGAGCTGTTTCAGAGGCTTTTGAGATGGGCACGTGTGCCCGAGACGTCACTCGATTCCAAATACCTGAGCGGGCATCTTGAAACTCCATATTTTACCTCACAAGTGTTGCTTCCTTCCCTCTTCCACCTCCCCAGGCTAAAAAATGGAGGATAGGAAATGAGAGGAGGGGGCTGCCACCCTTGGTTATTCCCTCACTGATTGGGAAATGGCGTTCGCTTTGCTTAGCAAACAGAGATTCCCCAAGTTCTTCTGGAGACTGAGCCTGCTAAAATGACATTTTTATTACTGTTCGTAAACCACAATCTCCTGCCGCACAGAGATTTAGGCTTAAGCTCTGCGCAAATAAATCGGTGTTCGGGCTCAGGAAGGAAGGGCAGAAAGAGGGGTGGGGAGGGGGACAGCTGTGGTCAGCCTCAAGGGCTGGAGAGGAGTATTAAGTCCACCAAAGGGTGCCCCTGGCCCCTTGACTCCAAGAATTCAGGATTTTCAGGCAGTTTGAAGCCTTAAGGATTCCAGATTACTCGGTTGCGGAAGAGGGATAGAGGCAGTCTGGATGGATGGATGGATGGATGGATAAAGAACAATGATGGATGGATGGATGGATGGATGGATGGATGGATGGGTGGGTGGGTGGGTGGGTGGGTGGATGGATAAAGAACAATGAGGCAGTCTGGATGGATGGATGGATGGATGGATGGATAAAGAACAAGGATGGATGGATGGGTGGATGGATGGATGGATGGATGGATGGATGGATAAAGAATGATGATAGATAGATAGACAGACAGACTAGATGGATGGATGGATGGATGGATCCCTCGATCCATCGATCGATCGATAAAGAACGATGATAGACAGACAGACAGACAGATAATAAGATAGATAGATAATAGGATAGATGAGAGAGAGAGAGAGAGAGAGATAGTGATGGTGGGTAAGTAGGTAGATAGATAGACAGATAATAGAATAGATGATAGATTAGATTAGATTAGATTAGATTAGATTAGATAGATAGATAGATAGATAGATAGATAGATAGATAGATAGATGATAGATAGATAGATAGATAGATAGATAGATAGATAGATAGATGATAGACAGACAGACACAGAGAGAGATGATGATGGATGGCTAGGATAGATGACAGAGATAGACAGACGGGTGGATCATAGAATCAAAACGTTTTGCTTCTCGTCCATGGAGCTTCCTCAGTTCCGACTGTCAAAACTGAAAAAGCTTCTTGGATGAGAAGCGAAGCGTTTCTATAAGAAGAAAAAAGACCTTTAAGATTTAAGTCCTTTTGACCATCTCTGTAGACATTTTAGCAACACTGGAATCTCTTCCTTGGCCCCTCTCGTCCTGCAGCCCTGCAGTCCTTCATCCGCTCGTACGCCACCTATCCCGCCAACCTCAAGGCCATCTTTCACATCAGGGCTTTGCATTTGGGTCACGCGGCTAAGAGTTTTGGTCTCCGCGATGCTCCTGGGAATCTCGGCGCTGTTGCAGGAGCCCCTCGGCAAGAAAAGAAGCAGAAAAGGTAACAGTGCAAAATAATTTTTATTTTATTTTACCTATCGTATTTATTCCGTTTTACAAACGCCGCTCGACTCATTATCCAGTAAACCTGGCTGGCTGGCTAGCTTACCAGGTCATAACATAAAACGACCGAAAACTGTGGAAAAGATTTGCAAAACCTCACGAAAACCTCAGGCCTCAAAAGTTCCAACCTTTAAAATTGATAACGTCAACGTGATCAAAGATTAAAAGAGTCGAGACAATAAGTGTTTGCAGGGATTTTTCCCCCACCTCCTCCCCGCCCCTCCCTTGTGCTGACGAAGCTGATTGGGAGACCCGAGGGTCCCACAAAGACAGCCCCCCTTCCCCTAATCCAAACTCCCCCCCTCTTTTTCCCCCCCCCCCCCTTGACAAGGAGCAGAAACGGTGTGGGGGCTGACATTTCTGCCTCTTTGAACCAAATTAAGGGAGATGGGGTGTGTGCGTGCGGAGAGGTGGGGGTCTCTGGGCATTGTCCTCTTCCCTCTCCAGAACCCGCTAGGGACCCCCGTGTTTTTTGGGGGCGGTTGACCCTCGCCAGCAGATGGGCAGCACGACAAGCGAGGGAGTGGTGGTGGATTTAGAAGAGCTTTTATTGAGTGAATAGTAGCCTGATTAGCCGATAAAGAACATGTAAGATGGGATGGGGGCTGCCTTTGAAGTCTCGGTGGCCCAGCAGGGAGCAGGCTTGACTGACACCAAAAGTCTCTTCGGATTACAGCCACACAATGTTTTTCTCTGTTCCTGCAAGCTTGTTATTCTCTTAAATTCCCTTTCCCTACACCCCCAAGGGGGTCTAGCAGAAAAACAGGGGACGCCGATACCCAAAACGCCCTTGTTTCACACCCTCTGTAGGAGAATAAAGCTTTCTCGCTCTCTTTTCCAGCAATCCGGTCTAGTTTTCCCGTTTTCAGGGGAGCCCCAAACAAATAAATACCTTTTCACGTATTTAAAAAGAAATAACATTTTATAAACGTATATAGCCCGTCGCTTGAGAGGCCGGCGCTCGGAATATTGCATCCAGTTCTGGTCACCACAATCCCAGAAAGATGTTGAGATTCTAGAAAGAGTGAGAGGTCAGGGGGAAAAAAAAAAACAGAGTTGGGAGGGACCTCAGAGATCTTCTAGGCCAACCCCCTGCTCGAGCCAGAGACCCTACTCTTGGTCATTCAGTCTCTTCTTCAAAAACC
Organism: Coluber constrictor foxii; assembly: GCA_038048745.1. Lineage (NCBI taxonomy): Eukaryota > Metazoa > Chordata > Lepidosauria > Squamata > Colubridae > Coluber > Coluber constrictor. The sequence goes on from CM075968.1 coordinate 14,092,302, forward strand.
TCCAGCACCCACAAGTGTCCGGAGGCAAAGTCCTTGATGCTCTCAGAGCTTGATTTTTTTCCTGCAGGCATTTCATTACCAAACTAGATACCATCATCAGTCTGTCAGTGTTATCTAGAAAGAGTGTAGAGAAGAGCCACAAAGTTGACTAGGGGCCTGTATGATGAATGGTTGAGGTTCAGTTTTCTCTATTGTTCTAATGTTTAGTTCTCTCTAATACAGAGAAGGATGAAGGGTTGACCCGATGGAACATTTCCAATATTTGAGAGGCTGTCAACAGAGAAGAGGGGGGTCAAACTATTCTCCAAAGCACCAGGAAAGGACAAGAAGCAATGGATGGAAACTAACCAAGGAGAGATCCAACCTAGAATTAAGGAGAGATTTCTTGACGATGAGAACAATTAATCAGTGGAATGGCTTGCCACCAGAAACTGTTGGTGCTCCATCCTGGAGGTTTTCAAGAAGAGACTAGACAGCCATTTGACTAGGATGTTCGAGCAGGGCGTTGACTAGAGGACCTCCAAGGTCCCAATTATTCTAATCTGGTCAACGATGATCCCCAAATCACCTTCTTTTCAACTGAGCTCTGGCTCAGGAGCGGCTGGGCTGCCAGTTTTCTCGTGGCATTTACGGGGCCTTAATGTCACTTAATTAGAGGCAGGGAGAACTGGAATCCTTCCCAGGAGTTGAATAATAATAATAATGATGATGATGATGATGATGTACTTGCTTGATACCTAGGACATTGGTAGCAGCCCGTATCAACCATTAGCACCAGTCAATAGTATTCGTGATGCATTTTTGAATGTTCAGTTGACTGAGTTTTATAAGTAATGAATAAAGATATTATTATTATTATTATTATTATTATTATTATTATTATTATTATTATTATTATTAATTTTGCTGTGTTCAGCAACCAGACTAATGCTGTCCAACAGAAAAGCCACTCTTTCCCTATTTAAAAAATAAATAAAAATTGGCCAGGCTAGTCTGCGATCAAAAATTTAGGCGTGTTTTTAGTCTTTTGAATCGGTTTGAATCTGGCTTGTAGGTGGCACAGGTATTCCTCGACTTACGACCCCAATGGAGCCCTGAATTTCTAATTCTCCGTCGGCTTTGCTGGTCAGAGGGTCACAAAAAGGACCCCAGAACACCACGACTGTCATAAATTTGAGTCCAGGGGCCAAGCTTCCAAATGTTAAATCATTTTTATTGGGATCAAGTCGTCAGTGTGAAAAAATGGCCACAAAAATGGTCACCTTTTTTCCCAGTGGCATTGTAACTTTGAATAGTCAGTAAACGAAAGGTTGTAAGTCGAGGACTACCTCTAAAAAAATGTGACCGGCCAAAGAAAAACTTTTGTTGGACTTTTTAGAGATCGTATGTGAGGGGTTGGGAAAGAAAATAAATAAAGCCTTTTTCTGCAGGAAACCTAAAGCTTAAAATCTTATTTATTTTTTTATCCCTCCCCCCCCTCTCCTCCCCCTCTCTTCCCCCCCTCTCTTTCTTCCTCTCTTCTGCTCTCTCTCTCTCTCTTTCTTCCTCTCTTCCTCTCTCTCTCTCTCTGTCTCCCCCTCTCTCTTCCCCCCTCTGTCTCTTTCTTCCCCTCTCTCTCTTCCTCTCTCTCTCTCTTTCTTCCTCTCTCTCCTCTCTCTCTTCCCCCCTCTCTTTCTTCCTCTCTCTCTTCCTCTCTCTCTCTCTTTCCTCTCTCTCTCTCTCTTCCTCTTCCTCTGTCTCTGTCTCTCTCTTCCTCTCTCTCTCTTTCTTTCTTCCTCTCTCTCTTCCTCTCTCTCTCCCCTCTCCCTCTTCCCCCACTTTCTCTTTCTTCCTCTCTCTCTCTCTCTTTCCTCTCTCTCTCTCTTCCTCTGTCTCTCTCTTCCTCTCTCTCTTTCTTCCTCTCTCTCTCTCTTTTTGTCCAGGCGTGACCCTCTCAAGAAGACTCAAGTCAAACCTCATCTCAATGTTGCCTTTGAATATTCGAGTGGTTTGGACCCCTCGGCTTCGAAGGGCAAGAGGAAGAAACGGCTGAGAAACTGGGGGGAACAAAATTCGCCCAGCTGACCTGGGGAATTCTCGGTGGCTTGTGGACAGGATGGGAAAAGAGCTGGAAGAGAGGGAAGACACGGCCTCAGGAATGTCCCCTTTCCACTCTAGGAGAGGAAACCAGGTTCCACCAGGAGTACCCTCTCCCTTCCTGATCTAGAAGAGGAAGACCAACCAGGATCAATCACGAAAGTCCCCTTCCTTCCTCATCTAGAAAAGAAGACCAATCTGGTTCAACCAGGAACGTCCCCTTCCTCTCTGATCTAGAAGGAAAAAAAACTAACCAGGTTCAACCAGAAATGTTCCCTCCTCTCCTGATCTAGAACAAAGAACCAATCAGGTTCGACCAGAAACATTCCCTTTCTTCCTGATCTAGAAGAAAGAACCAACCAGGTTCAACCAGGAATGCCCCCTTCCTTCCTGATCTAGAAGATAGGATCAACCACGAATGTCCCATTTCTTCCTGATCTAGAAGAAAAAAAAACCTAACCTGTTCAACCAGAAACATCCCCTTCCCTCCTGATCTAGAAGAAAGAACCAATAGGTTCGACCAGAAACATCCTCTTTCTTCCTGATCTAGAAGAGAAAACCGAGCAGGATCAATCACGAATGTCCCCTTCCTTCCTGATCTAGAAGAACAGAACCACCATGTTCAAACCGAACATCTCCTTCCTCCCTGATCTAGAAGAGAAAACCAACCAGATTCAACCAGAAATGTCCCCTTCCTTCCTGATCTAGAAGAAAGAACCAACCCAGGTCGACCATGAATGTCCCCTTCCTTCCTGATCTAGAAGAACAGAACCACCATGTTCAAACCGAGTGTCCTCTTCCTCCCTGATCTAGAAGGGAAAAAAAACTAACCAGTTTCAACCAGAAACTTCCTCTCCCTTCCTAATCTAGAAAAGAAGACAAACCAGGATCAACCAGGAACAACGTTCTCTTCCTCCCTGACCTAGAAGAAAAAAACCCCAACCAGGTTCCACCAGGATTAAACCCCCCACTCAATTAAAGACATCTCGGCAATAAGGCAAATTGCGTTTTACCAAACCTTTCGGCTCAAATTGGTTTTCAGTGAGGGGGAAAAAATTTTTGAGGTTCTTTAGGGAGGATTTGGGGAAACTCCGCAAACAGACAAACCAAACCAAACCAACTGCAGTTTGGTTTGCTTAACCATGATTTTAAAAAGGCTGTAAAATCAGACATGATTCTTTTCACAACTGCCTTGTTTTGCAACAACTTCTGGTCCCCATTCCAGTCTTTAAAGGTCAAGTTAAAGGTTCCTCTCGCACATGTGTGCTAGACGTTCCCGACTCTAGGGGGCGGTGCTCATCTCTGTTTCAAAGCCGAAGAGCCAGCACTGTCCAAAGATGTCTCCATGGTCAAATGGCCGGCATGACTCAACGCCAAAGGCGCATGGAACGCTGTTCCCTTCCCACCAAAGGTGGTCCCTATTTTTCTACTTGCATTTTTTTTTTACGTGCTTTCGAACTGCTAGGTTGGCAGAAGCTGGGACAAGTCATGGGAGCTCACCCCGTTTCGCGGCACTAGGGATTCGAACTGCCGACCTTTCGATCGGCAAGCTCAGCGTCTGAGCCACTGCGTCCCTATAAATATAAATATAAATATAAAACAAGAATGATGCTTTCCAGGGAAAAAAAAACAAAACACCAGCCCGTTTCCAACATCCCCTGCTGAAAACATCCCGAGCACCAGAGTATCGCCAAGCCCATGTCAGAATTCAGAACAAATCTTAACATTTTCTGTTTGTTTCTGAATGAAACGCAGACACTCTTGGAGCAAGGTGGGGGCGCAGAAAAAAAAGCTTTTTGCAAGAGAGAGATGTCATTCCAACATCGGAGGGTGCTAAATGTAGATTTTTTGACAATCAACGTTTCTAAGCGCATTAGAAAGATCCCTCTGAAAATGTACCACTTGGCTGCCTTTAATGTGCCTCTTTTTGTTGGAGTTTAAGTGACATTAACAACTTGGGTTTGACTAGTGGCGCATCAGCAGAGAGATGGGAAGCTGGCTGGAAAGCGGTAGGGCTGTCTCTCAAAATAAAATAAAATATTATTTTAACATCTGCCATCAGATAGGGTGATTTTGATTTTTTTTTTTCATTGCATAGAACTGATGGCGAACCTATGCCACACGTGGCACACGGAGCCATATCGGTGGGCACGCGAGCATTGCCGTAGCTCAGCTCCAGCGCGAAACAGCCACCTGATTTTCGGGCCTTCCAGGACCACCGGAAGTTGAGAAACTGGCTGTTTCTGACCTCCGGAGGGCCTCGGAGGGTTTAGGGAAAAGCCTCTGGCGCCTGGGGAGGGCGAAAAACAGGCCTACCGGGTGCACCGGACCATCACATGCCAAAAGCGGGGGAGCGCGAGGGGGTCGCATGCGGGGGGCAGGGCGCATTGAATTTTGGGTGTGGGCACACACGCGCGTGACCCCCTGCACTCTCCCCACTTTGGGCACGCAACGGCAAAAAGCTTAGCCATCACTGACATAGAACAAGTAAGCATTCAGAGAGACACCGGGAAACCTATCCGAGCAGGAAGTTCAATTTGAACCCCTTGTTTTGTCCCTGGTTTTTTTTTTCTTCCATAGCCTGAATTCAATCAATCAATCAATCAGAATAGATCTGAAAGGGACCTTGGAGGTCTTCCTGTCCAACCACTGAATGCACACATTAAACCCCGTTGACTTCCAGGGGTCTTCCAGGATACTGTCAAAACTTTCCATTTTGCCACCAGCAATCCCTCTTTTTAACGTGTCATTTCAAATTGATTTTAAATTTACCCTCCCCCTCCCTTTTTTTTTTCGAGTGAGGAAGGGGGCTTCCAAATGCCCAGCCTCTCTTCCCCCAGACGTGTCTCCAGAAAGCAGATTTTTTAAAAAAACCGTGTGGCCTTTTTCAGGCGTCCAAAAAAAGTTGTCCTTCATTAACAGCACGCTGGGGCAGTTGCGAGAATAATGAAGCAGCCCCAAATTCTCTCCGGATTTCCATTTTTTAGGGATATAAAGACGGCGGGCTTAATTATTTCGCTCCGTTCCTCCCGTTTCTCTCTCTCTCTCTCTCTCTTTCTTTCACCCTGATAAAAGTCCCAAGTTGTTCCTTTGATAGATTTTTAATATGATTTTAAGAGAGTTTTGTTTGGGCTCATTCTTAGGCAATAAGATTAAATTTCAAGCACTTATCCCCTGGGTTTAAGTCAATCCATGTAGGCCTGTCCTTGAACAGGAGGCCTCTTTGTATTGGGGAGAGGGGAGACGGGGGTGTCCCCCCCCCTCTGTTTACCCTGCCTTGAAAAAAGAGACTGCTCTTACTTCATTAACCTTAAGCTGAGGACAATCCTGTCTTCACACACCCGCGTGCGCACACACTTTTTTCCATAAGCACACACACACACACACACACACTCTCAGATGCTCAGTTGGTCCAAATCCTTTCTCCACACACCCTCTTCCCCCAGTGGTGCTTTGTTATGGAAAGTTGTCATTTTTCACAAGGGCAAAGCAAGGCGGAGGGCATGAATTACAGCTGCCTTTGGAGCCAAATGCATTGCAAAGAGTTCCCCAAATTATTTTTTAAAGGTTTATGTCTTCCCTTCCCTTCCTTTATCCTTTTCCTTCCCTTCTCCCTTCCCTAACTTTACTTCCCTTTCCTTCCCTAGCTTTCTTTTCCTTCCCTTCCCTCTTCCCTTCCCTTCTCCCTTCCCTAACTTTACTTCCCTTTCCTTCCCTAGCTTTCTTTTCCTTCCCTTCCTTCTTCCCTTCCCTTCTCCCTTCCCTAACTTTATTTCCCTTCCCTTCCCTAGCTTTCTTTTCCTTCCTTCTTCCCTTCCCTTCTCCCTTCCCTAACTTTATTTCCCTTCCCTTCCCTAGCTTTCTTTTCCTTCCCTTCCCTTTTTCCTTCCCTAGCTTTCTTTTCCTTCCCTCTTCCCTTTTTCCTTCCCTATCTTCCCTTCCCTTCCCTTCCCTTCCCTTCCCTTCCCTTCCCTTCCCTTCCCTTTCCTTTCCTTTCCTTTCCTTTCCTTTCCTTTCTCCTTTCCCTTCTCTTCTCCCTTCCCTTCCCGTTCCTTTCCTCCCCCCCCCCCCAGGCTAGAAATGTGGAGGCTGGGAGTTCTAGTCCCACCTTAGGTATGAAAGCCAGCTCCATAACTGGGCCAATCACCAGGTGACGGTGCGTTCTATTCCGCATTAGGCACGAGAGTCAGCTAGGTGACTGGGCCAATCACCAGGAGACAGTGAGTTCTAGTCCTGCCTTAGGCATGAAAGCCAGCTAGGCGACTTTGGGCCAATCACTAGGAGACGGTGAGTTCTAGTCCTTTAGGATTTGAGCCACCTGGGTGACTTTCAGCCAGTCATTCGCTCTCAGTCCAACTCAAGGGTTGTTCTAGGGATAAATAGGAGAAGGAATCTGTGTGGGATTATTCCTTACGGGAAAAATTTCTTTGGTAGTCATCGTTTTTGATACTCTTCGTGCCTCCCGGAACTAATTAACAACAAGTAGCGAGGTATAGTTAATGGTTCCCCTTGCACATACATGCTAGTTGTTCCCAACTCTAGGGGGCGGTGCTCCTCTCGGTTTCAAAGCCGAAGAGCCAGTGCTGTCCGAAGACGTCTCCGTGGTCCTGTGGCCGGCATGACTCAATGCCAAAGGCGCACGGAACGCTGTTCCCTTCCCACCAAAGATGGTCCCTATTTTTCTACTTGCATTTTTTACGTGCTTTCGAACTGCTAGGTTGGCAGAAGCTGGGACAAGGAATGGGAGCTCACCCCGTTACGTGGCGCTAGGGATTCGAACTGCTGAATGCCGATCTTTCGATCAACAAGCTCAACGTCTTAGCCACTGAGCCACCGCGTCACTTAGCGAGGTACCATTGCACAAATAAATATTTTTTTTAAAAAAAAAGACGCCCCACTAAATAAATCCTGGATGGTTGGACCACAGAGAAGGAGGAACGAGAGCTTCTGAAACACTTTTGAGCCCCCAAAACCGGTTATTTTATCAGAATTAATTTGGCCTTCAGCTTGGAGAGAAAAAGGATGGAGGGAGAGAAAAAGAGGGGGAAGGGAGGGGGGGGGACGCAAACTGAACTGGCAAAAGAAAACTTGCTGCTCTTTTAAAAGGCCTCGCAATCCATCTGCCACCTTCCCAAGATGGAAAGTGGGAGAAGGAGGGGGGGCAAAATCTAAAAAAAAAAAAAAACCCACCCTGAAAACTCTTCCCGGAGACCAGCTGGCGAGGAGGAAAAACTGGCCGAAGACAGATGAGAAATACATTCCTGTCCTCCCTCCCTCCCTCCCTCTCACTCTCTCTCCCCTTCCAAAAAATGTTTCCATAATTATTAAAAAAGGGGAGGGGCATCCATTTAGATTAGCCCAAGCAGATAATTTACAGCCATTATCCCCGGGTTAATAATTCACCCAGCAAGGTTGGGAAATGAGGTAGGGGGGCAACATCGTCCTTAAATTGTCTCCCATCCTGGTTTTTTTTTCCTTTTTTTTTTTTTTTGCAAAGAAGAGCGGGGCTTGAGTGAGTGAAGCAAAGGGGAGGAGGGACACCCCCTCAAATGAAAGAGTTTCTTAAAAAAAAAGAACAGAGGAGGATTGGTTCTAAACATATCATTAAAAGTGTCGTCCTCACCTCTGGTCCAGTTTTGGTCTCCACCACACAGGTAATCCTCTACTTATGACCAAAATTGAGCCCAAAATGGTTAAGTGAGCTTTGCCTCCCTCTTACGACCTTACTTGCCACATTTGTTAAGCGAATCACTGCAGCTGTTAAGTTAGTACCCGTGTTTCCCCAAAAATAAGACCCTGTCTTATATTTTTTTTGAACCCTGAAATAAGTGCTCGGCCTTATTGTCATGTGCTCAAAAGCCCGATTTGGCTTATTATCAGGAGATGTCTTATTTTGGGGGAAACAGAATAGATAGATGGATGGATGGATGGATGGATGGATGGATGGATGGATAGATAGATGATAGATAGATAGATAGATAGATAGATAGATAGATAGATAGATAGATAGATAGATAGATAGATAGATAGATGAGGGATGGAGGGATGGAGGGATAGAAAGGAGGGATAGATAGGAGGGATAGAAAGGAGGGATGGATAGATAGATAGATAGATAGATAGATAGATAGATAGATAGATAGATAGATACCATGTTTCCTCAAAACTAAGACCCTGTCTTATATTTTTTTGAACCCTGAAATAAGCGCTCAGCCTTATTGTCAAGCGCTCAAAAGCCCAATTGGGCTTATTATCAGGGGATGCCTTATTTTGGGGGAAAACGGGGAGAGAGAGAGAGAGAGAGAGAGAGATAATAATAATAATATAGATAGAAGATAGACAGTAGATCGATAGATAAATAGACCATATTTCCCCGAAAATAAGACCCTGTCTTATATTTAGATAGATAATGAAATGGATAGATAGATAGAAGATAGATAAATAGATAGACAGACAGTATGTAGTTCAGGGGTCAGCAAGCCCCTGAACGGCTCTTTGGGCCCTCTGCTGTGGCTCTCTGTCAGGTGATCCCACCATTGGCTGGCCCCACCCTTTACCTTCCCCTCCCGGTCACTCCTCACCTGGCCTGAGAAGGTAAGGGTGATGGCAGGGGATGGAGAAGCGGCCAGGACAGAGACAAGAGAGATACAGAGAGAGAGAGAGAGACATAGAGAGATACAGAGAGAGAGGGAGAGAGACATATGTCGAAAAAGTTTTGTGGTTCCTGGTGTTTTTTAACAACTGGTTCTCTGCCCTAATGACCGGCTAGGTAGGCGTGGCTAAGGGGTGGTGGTCATGTGACTGGTAGAAGTGAGTGACATCGAGTTGGCCACGCCCACCCAGGTTTTGTGGCTCCCGGTGTTTTCTTTTCTGTGGGAAACGAGTCCAAATGGCTCTTGGAGTGTTTAAGATTGCAGACCCCTGGTCTAGTTCAACGAAAAGAAGAACTGGGGTGACATGATAGCAGAGTTCCAATATTTGAGGGGCTCCAACGAAGATGAGGGGGGTCAACCTATTTTCCAAAGCACCAGAAGGCAGGATAAGAAGCAATGGATGGAAACTAACCAAGGAGAGAAGCAGCCTAGAATTAAGGAAAAATTTCCTGACAATCAGAAAAAATTAATCAGTGGAACGGCTTCCCTTCAGAAATTGTGTGCTATCTATATGCCTTCTGTTCAATCATGTTGGCCTGGACAAGTCCCTACGGTTTCCTTAGCAAAGTTTTTCAGAATGGTTAGCCATTGCCTCCTTCCCAGGGCTGAGAAAAACTGGCTGGCTCAAGGTTATCCAGCTAGCTTTGTGCCCAAGGCACAATTAGAACTCACAGCCTCCTGGTTTTTTAGCGTGGTGCCTTAACCACTACACCAAACCGACTCTCAGCTACTGTTACTAGTCTATCAATGGTTTCTGTATTAAAGTTTGATCTTTCTTATGCACTTAGATCATTCTCTTTTAATTTTAGATGTGCCGTCTCCAATGCGATCTACCTTACAGCCTTGTTGTACTGGTGAGTATTTAACTCTCTGTTCGAGGAAGATGGGCGATTCAGAAATGTGAAAAATCAATCATTTATTTATTCAAAGAATTCTCCTTCCTGTTGAGCTGGTAATCAAATGGAAAATCTTTTTAAGTTTAAGCATTCATCAATGCTTAATGCATTGTAAGCCACCCTGAGTTTCCGGAGAAGGGCGGCATATAAATGAAATCAAATTTTTAAAAAAATCATCTCATCCCATCATTGTCCCTGAGGTCCCCTGGGATATTTAAGATATTTTGCTTCCTGCAGCCCTGGGATTTCTGGTCTCCCATCCAAGTTTCTAACCAGGTTTGTTTAGTTGTTTCAAAGTCAGCCAAGGAAATGTGGACAGGAAAGAAAAACTAAGATAAATTTTAGGGATTGTCAAACTGTAATCCCAGTAATATAACAGCTGCCCGTCCGGGCTGAGATGGAAGAAGAGGCTATGAAGATGGATACACAGATGCCATTGTACAAGTAGTCCTCGACTTACGACGACAATTGAGCCCAACATTTCTGTCGCTAAGCAAGGCAGTTTGTTCAATGAGCTTTGCCTCGTTTTACGATCCTTTCTGACACCGTTGTTAAGCGGATCCCTGCAGTTTTTAAATTGGTAATGTGGTTGTTAAGTGAATCCGCTTTCCCTATTGACTTGGCTTGTCAGAAGGATGCAAAAGCTGAACCAGTTGTCAAGCGTCCAAATTTTGACCGCACAACTACGGGGCGTGCTACAATGGATGTGTGGAAAACAGTCCCACCATGGCAAATTAAGTCAGATCAACCACTCCTTAAGTTATAACCTGGAAGACACTCCCACAGGTGGTCCTTGACTTCTTATTTAGTGATCTGTCCCCCCCCCCTTCAGAGACCCACAAAAACACAGCCAGCCGAGGGTTAATAATCACTTGGCACACTCCGCAGTTCTTATCTCAACCTTGGCAGCGATATGCACACCGTCTGCCAAGGACTTTATTGGTTTACACAAACAAGAAAATCTCCTACGTAGCTTTGCCGTTCATCTAGCTTCCAAGACTACGAGGTTGCTCCGTTTGTTTAGCTTTGTTCGTCACGAACTTCGTGACCCACCGTACTGTCTTATATACATATGCTTCTGGGTGTGGTCCAGTGAGTCATTGATCCCGTGACTCCAATCCAATGACTCAGGATTTTCTCATACGTCGCAGCTGCAGTACCCTTTTCTCTCGCCTTCTTTGGCGTGCATCCAGGAATGACGTCTCTCCCTCACTCTCATCTGAGACACCTGTTTCCCCACTACTTGGCTCTCTTTCAGCTGGCACCTGAGCCGGTGCCAGAGGGGGAGGGCTGGGAGATCTGGCTGGCTCCTCTTCCTCCTGCTCAGAGCTGCCTTCCTCCAAAGGGATAGGCTCAGAGGACGGGGCCACAACATTTAGTGACCAAAATAACAAGGGGAAAAAAATGACTTAGGACCATTTTTCACCCTCATGACCGTTGAAGCCCTCCCCCGCGGTGACGCGATCAACATAACGCTTAACCGCCGCATGACCAATGTAACTGTCGGCTTTGGAAGCCATATTAGCCAGAAGTTTCCATGCTGACACCTTCTTGTGTGTGGGGAAAAGGAGGAGGAGGGATTTAGTAGAGAGAATGTAGTCAAAACAACATTCTTTTTTTCGGTCAAGGTCATAGCAGTCCTGCATCTGGAGAAGGAGTGGTTGGAGTGAGGCGATTGGAGCATGTGATGGACTGATGGGTGCAAGGGATGGATTTGGGGGTTTTGATTTACTGAGGGAAAGCTCGGAACTTTCCCAGACGTTCCAGTATCCCTACTCGAATAAATGGGAGTTTGAGAAAATGTTTGCCTCGGCCTTTTTAATCGGAGTTGGGTTTTTCTGGAACGCAGACAGTAACAACTGCAGCCATCCGCTTAACAACCGTGGCAAAGAAAGGTCGGAAAATGAGGCAAAGCTCGATAAATGTTTCGCTTAGCAACGGAAACGTTGGGCTCCGCCGTGGCCGTAAATCGAGTGGGTGGTAGAACCTGGGTGATTTTCTTTGGGTTTTTTTTTCTTTTTTTTTTTACCGAAATGAGAGAGCGAGAGAGATAGCGCTCAAAACGGGCTGAGCTATGACAAAATAATGGGAAGGACGCGGACGGACGGACGGATGGACGGACGGACGGACGTTTCCCCTGTATAAACTCCTTCGGGGCTTTTCACTTTGCTTTGATGTTTCAACCAGATTTTTTTCCTGCTAGTAAAAATCAAAAGGCTTCACAATGACTGCCCCCCCCTCTGTTGTAAAGAAGTTTATTTCCACATTTTAAAAAAAAGAGAGAGAGAGAGAGATCTTTTTTTTGTTGTTCGTTTTTAATCTGAGCTCTTCTAAAGCAGAATTCTCCTTTTTTTTTTTTCTTTTTCTTCCTTCCTTCTGTTATAAAATCCAAAAAACGGAGAGAATTCCACAGTGGTACAGACTTTAACAAGACGCACTTACACAAATACACCCTTGGGGAGGGAGGGGGTTTCACCATAAATAATATACTTTGTGCACACAGTTATTTACAATGGTGACAAAAAAAAAAACCAAACCAAAACTTTAAAAAGAAGGAACATCGTCTTGGAAAAATCCTTAGCATAAAAGGACTTTTAAAATTTTTTACATTAGACTAAGATACAATCTGTATGGTTTTGTTCTCCTGGCTAGAGAAGGGTGGATTTGTTCTACAGGCAAACACCTGATTGCAAAAAATAAATTAAATAAATAAATTAAAAAAAGATAGGATCTCTTTCCAGGCTCAATGTTTCTTGTTTAGTCTTGGCCCAGGTGTCAGCAACCCGCGGCTCCGGAGCTGCATGTGGCTCTTTGGGCCCTCTGCTGCAGCTCCCTGTTCCATCAGTGGCTGGCCCCGCCCCTCACCCTCCCCTCCTAGTCACTCCTTGCCTGGCCTTGGAAATCCGAGACACAGAGAGAGGGGGAGAAAGAGGGAGAAGGGGAGAGAGAGACATAGATACAGAGAGAGAGAGAGAGAGACATAGATACAGAGAGAGAGAGAGAGATACAGAGAGAGGGAGAGAGAGACATAGATACAGAGAGGGAGAGAGAGAGAGATACAGAGAGAAGGGGAGAGAGAGGCAGAGACATCGATACAGAGAGAGGGGGGAGAGAGAGATACAGAGAGGGGGAGAAAGAGGGAGAAAGGGAGAGAGAGACATAGATACAGAGGGAGAGAGAGACATAGATTCAGAGAGAGAGAGATACAGAGAGGGAGAGAGAGACATAGATACAGAGAGAGAGAGAGAGAGATACAGAGAGAAGGGGAGAGAGAGGCAGAGACATCGATACAGAGAGAGGGGGGAGAGAGAGATACAGAGAGAGGGGGAGAAAGAGGGAGAAGAGGAGAGAGAGACATAGATACAGAGGGAGAGAGAGACATAGATTCAGAGAGAGAGAGATACAGAGAGGGAGAGAGAGACATAGATACAGAGAGAGAGAGAGAGAGATACAGAGAGAAGGGGAGAGAGAGGCAGAGACATAGATACAGAGAGAGGGGGGAGAGAGAGATACAGAGAGAGGGGGGAGAAGGAGGGAGAGAGACTTAGATACAGAGAGAGAGAGATACAGAGAGAGGGGGAGAGGAGGAGATAGAAAGGGGAAGAGAAAGAGACATAGAGAGATACAGAGAGAGAGAGAGAGAGAGAGAAGGAGTTTGTGATTTCTGGTGTTTTTTAACAACAGGTCCTCTGCCCTAATGACCAGCTGGGTAGGCATGGCTAGAGTGCCATGTGACTGAGTGGGAGTGAGTGACATGGAGTTGGCCACGCCCACTCAGGTTTTGTGGCTCCCGGTGTTTTTTTGTTTTTTTTCTGTGGGAAACGGGTCCAAATGGCTCTTTTGAGTGTTTAAGGTTGCCGACCCCTGGGACTCTTGGCTAAAAGACATCAAAACCAGACCGCAGAATTGACGTTCAAAAAGCATCAGTAGATGTGGCCTCCCAAGGAACATGAACTTGTAGGTCCTAGGAATGAGGTGTATAATAATTGTATCTACTGGCACAAATTTATGGGAAGGATTGGAGGATTCGTGGAATAAAAATGGGCAGAAGACTTTTAAAAAATGTATCTCAGCTCTCCCTCCTTGGTTTAAAAATGAGTTCTAAATGTCATTACTCCAGCTCGCATGCTTGTTGAGACATCAAGTAAGTAGTAACGGCAATACTTGGAGACCATTAGATTACCTAGAGGGATATCTAGATAACGACGGGATGAAATCTAGGTTGAGGAATCCCAAAAGTGCTTTTTTTCCAAGAGGCAGCTGGTTTTTCTGGGTTTTTCTCTGAAAACATTTTGCTTTTCATCCAAGAAGCTTCTTCAGCTCTGACTGAATGGTAAGGAATGGAAGGATTTATACTCCTTGCAGACAGCTGGTCATTTGCATGCTTTATACAGAAGCATTGAAAACTACTGGAAATGTAACCACCAACAAGGGACCTACTGCCACATGTGGTGGACATGTCCCAAAGCCAGGGAATATTGGACAAAAATTTTAAAAAAATGGTTGGAGGAAATTATGGAACAAAAAAATTGATATGAAGCCAGAGTTATTCCTTTTGGGTATAATACAAGGAAATATAAGTAAAGAAATTCAATACATCATGCTCCATATAATCACCGCAGCCAGAATCACATTCACCCAAAATTGGAAGCAAGAAAACACTCCCATCAAACGCAATGATTATAAAAAAAGGTGCTAGAATATACAGAAATGGACAAATTAACAATGGAATTAAGGGACAGAGAGGAAACGGTGTATTATGAGATGTGGAACAGGTGGCTTGAAAAGAAGTCTAAAATCAGTGTATAGTGAATGCACAGGGAAGATAATAAAATGTAAAAAAATATATATTTAGAGCGTAGTAGACATGTAAATATTGTATATATTATACAAAGAAGTAACTACGAAATAAGAATGCGTATGTATAAAACAATAGGCCTGTGGATAAGTTGAAATTAAGAAAAAAATTCCGATAACGGAAAGTTGCAATAGTGTAATTGTGGTTTTAAAGGTTAAAAACATTGAATAAAAATATTAAATTAAAAAAAGAGCCTGGATAGAGCCTGGATAGCTCAACAGGCTAAAAGCAGACTAAAGCCTGTTATTAACATCCAGCTGTCTGCAATTACACCAGTTCGAATCTCCCCAGGCTCAAGGTTGACTCAGACTTCCATCCTTTCTAAGGTAGGTCAAATGAGGACCCAGTTTGCGGGGGCAATAAGCTGACTTTGTATAAATATACAAAAGTATGAAGGCTATTGCTTAACGCATTGTAAGCCGCCCCGAGTCTTCGGAGAAGGGCGGCATATAAATCTAATTTAAAAAATAAATAAATAAGAGAGGCGTTGAGGCCCCTTGGTGATTTGTCTGTGCCCTCAGGATCAACCTGTTCTCTGCCCTAATGATTTCTTTCAACAACCAGTTTGCCAAACTGCTCAGAAAATTAACAACCGAACCGGCTGAATCCCACCACTGCCCTGAGGACACAGATAAGCCTCCAAGTGGCCTCAAGGACTCTATAAAAAGGATGCAAATGACCAGCTTGTCTGCAAGGAGTATAAATCTCTCCATTCCCCACCATCCAGTCAGAGCTGAAGAAGCTTCTCGGATGAGAAGCGAAAAGTCTTCAGAGAAAACCAAGGAAGTCCAGTTGCCTCTTGAAAAAGTACCTTTGGGACAACTACCATGACCTGGATGACTGAGAAGCTCGACAGACATTTAGGTTCTAGACTGTTTTTAGAATCCCCTGTCCCGTGGATCCGGAACGGGTGAAGTGGTCCAGATCTGGCGTGGTATCCAGATCTGAGCTACAAAAACCCATAGGACCAGTAGATAGCAGGAAAGATCGGACGTCCTCTTCAGTGGTCATCGAATGCTGTAGACCAGATCTGGAACCCTTACTGAAGCAACTGAGAACCAGCTGCTTCTACAAGACCTGGGAAGTTCCTCAATCCAAAAATTGAATTCCCTTCTCTGGTTTCCCAGAGAAACTCTGGTTTTTGGTGGCGGAAATCAGAAAAGAAGAGAAGGCCTTGCAAAACAGGCCTCTCCGGTTCGTCGTAATGGGATTTAGAGTCGTCCGTTTGTCCGTAGGGAACCGGCCCCGTCTTTCCCCTGACCCACATTTAAAGCAGGATTGTTTTGTGTGTGTGTTTGTGTTTGCTCGGTGTTTGCAATTCCTTTCTTTTTTTCCCCTCTCTCTCTCTGTAAACAGCACATCTGGGGATTCAACGCAATCAACCTCCTTGAAGAGAGCAGCAAGCAGAGGAAGCTTTATCATCACTTTGAGACGCCTAGAACCCGCTGGGGTTCACTCTCAGGTAAGATACACACACACAAACACACACACACGTGTGTGATGACACGGTGAAGCTGCTGAGTCGATCCGGCGTGTGTTTTGAAATCTTTTTTTCTTTTTTTTTTAATTGTCCTGTTTCCAATTTCATGCCAAGCCAACTCTACGATGAAAAAAAAGGCAGAAACTTTTCCTTTGCTTTGCTAGATACGGCCCATGGCTCATCAGGGACAGAGCTGGGGGCGGGGGTGGGTTGTTGTTTTTCTGCAAAAATGGGAGGGACAATTTTGGGGGCCTCAGAAAGTGAGCGAAGGAGCAAACAGGAAGAGAAAAAAAGCCAACACCAGGGCCTGTAAACTCAGAAAATCAATACTCGGATCGATTGCCAATATGTGTGGGGCAGATTCCTAAAGAAAAATATTTCTTTTTTAGCAAAAAAAGGAGGAAACATACTCTAGAACCGGTTGTAAAGCAAAGGAAATGCTGTGATTTGCTAAATAAACCACTTATGTACAGGAAACATCAAAAGGAGGTTTTCCCAACTGGACACTTTCTAGGAAATTTTGGACTATAATTGAACCTTAATATATATATGTATTTTGACTATGTTGGCTGGGGATGCTGGGAGTTTGGGAGTCCAAATAGGCCAAGATGGGGGAAAGGATGCATTCTACCTTCTCTGTAGTGCGAAGTTGAATTCCAACCACAAGTGCAAAAATGTGGGGTTGCTGAATTAATTTACATTCTGGGATTCACACACTAAGGCAGAGCTGCACGCTTCACACAACTCATTAACACCCCCCCCCCCGAAAGAATTGACCAGGTTTGCATCTCTAAAATGTGGTTGAAGGATAGCTGGCCATCTCTTGGGATAGGACAGGGACCCTTAAGATGGCAAAAAAACGAGGGGTGAAATCCGGCAGGTTCTGACAGGTTCTGGAGAACCGGTAGTGGAAATTTTGGGGTGGGAATGGAGATTTTGCAATATCCTTCCTCTAGGAGTGGGGAGGGAATGGGGATTTTACAGTAGTTTTTCCCTGGAGTGGGATGGGAGTGGAGATTTTGCAATATCCTTCCTGCAGGAGTGGGGAGGGAATGGGGATTTTACAGTAGCTTTTCTCTGGAGTGGGATGGGAGTGGAGATTTTGCAATATCCTTCCTGCAGGAGTGGGGAAGGAATGGGGATTTTACAGTAGCTTTTCCCTGGAATGGGATGGGAGTGGAGATTTTGCAATATCCTTCCCCCAGGAGTGGGGAGGGAATGGGGATTTTACAGTAGCCTTTCCCTGGAATGGGATGGGAGTGGAGATTTTGCAATATCCTTCCTGCAGGAGTGGGGAGGGAATGGGGATTTTGCAGTATCCTTCCCCTGGAGTGGGGTGGGAATGGAGATTTTGCAGTAACCTTCCCCTTGCCACACCCACCAAGCCCCACCCACAGAACCTGTAGTAAAAAACAAAAAAATGGATTTTCACCAGTGCAAAAAAATCCAGAATTCACATCACCTCCTAAACTCAACTCACTTCATCCAAGAAGGGGGCTGCCCGATTAGCCAGTTGAAGATTGCGGGGAAATAAACCACGATAGGAAAAGAAAAAAAGAAAAAAAAAGGAGTAGGGGGAGAGAAATAATACATATATATATATATATCTGATGCCAGAGCAAAGAGCGGCTGGATTTCTAAAAGTGCCAGGGATGGATTTTTGCAGCATCTCGGTTGGTGGGAAGGGCGGTTGGCCTGGCAGCGAGAAAGAAAGGCGGGTCGTGGGAATGCCTCGAGATGCGTGCAGGGCAGGCCCCCTCCCCGCCTTCTTCCCCCCTTCTCCTCCCCTCCCTCCCTCCCCAACCCCCCCGCCCCCCCCCTTTGCAGAGTCAATCCGGTGCGGGGAAGCGGAGGGGGCGTTCCCACGTATCTTCCTGAAGCAAAGCCCCGGGGTAGGGTCCGCTCACCGCGGCTGGGCGGCTCTGGGGAGGACGCCGGCCAGCGGGGGCAGAGGCGGTGGGGGCTCGCTGCCCCCTTGCAGTCCGTGGATGAGGATGCGAGGTACCAGAGGCCGCTGGAGCGCTGGAGGGGGAGCGCTGGGACCCCGGTAGAGGTAGAGCGCCGCGCCCGGATCCAAGTTGGAGACCAAACTTTGCGGGTAGAAATAGGGCGAAGGGAACATCCGTTGCAAAGCGGAGTAGTTGCCCGCCTCGGCCAGCAGCTCCAGCCCCACCGCCGTCTGCCTCTTCCACTTGGTCCTGGAGAGTGTGGGGGGGAAGAGAGAGAAGAAACGGGGTTCAAACGGGTTTTTGTTCTGTTCAGAGGAAGGAGGAGGAGGAGGAGGAGGAAAAGAAAAAGAAGAAGGAAGAGGAAGAGGGAGAAGAAGAAGAAAAAGAAAAAGAAGAAGGAAGTGGAGGAGGGAGAAGAAGAGGAGGGAAGAAGAGGAGGAGGAGGGAAGAAGAAGGAGAAGAGGAAGAAGAAGAAGGAAGAGGAGGAGGGAGAAGAAGAGGAAGAGGGAAGAAGAGGAAGAAAAAGAAAAAGAAGAAGGAAGTGGAGGAGGGAGAAGAAGAGGAGGGAGGAGGAGGAGGGAAGAAGAAGGAGAAGAGGAAGAAGAAGAAGGAAGAGGAGGAGGGAGAAGAAGAGGAAGAAGGAGAAGAGGAAGAAGAAGAAGGAAGAGGAGGAGGGAGAAGAAGAGGAAGAGGGAGAAGAAGAAGAAAAAGAAGAAGAAGGAAGTGGAGGAGGGAGAAGAAGAGGAGGGAAGAAGAGGAGGAGGAGGGAAGAAGAAGGAGAAGAGGAAGAAGAAGGAAGAGGAGGAGGGAGAAGAAGAGGAGGAGGGAAGAAGAGGAAGAAGAAGAAAAAGAAGAAGGAAGTTGAGGGAGAAGGAGGGAAGAAGAGGAGGGAGAGGAGGAAGAAGATGGAGAAGAAGAGGAGGAGGGAAGGAGAGTAAGAGGAAGAAGAAAAAGAAGAAGGAAGTGGAGGAGGGAGAAGAAGAGGAGGAGGGAAGAAGAGGAGGAAGAGGAAGAAGAAGAAAAGAAGAAGAGGAGGAGGAGGAGGGAAGAAGAAGAAGAAGTGGAGGAGGAGGAGGAAGATGTCAATCCTTCAGGTCATGGTTGATGTTTCAAAGGTGCTTGTTCCTGAAACAAGTAACTAGACTTCCTTAGTTTTTCTTCTTTGAAAACAGAATACAGTCCAAGTAGCCCTTGATTTACAACATTTTGTTTCGTGATCATTCAAAGTTACAAGAGTCCCGGAAAAAGTTATCTAGGATTGTTTCTTTCACACTTACAGCCATTGGGCCTCCCCGTGGCCACGCGATCAAAATCACCAATCATTTGGCAACCGGCTCGTATTTATAAGGGTCGCAGTGTCCTGGGCTCACACAATCCGCTTTGGCGACCTTCAGAGTCAATGGGGAAGCCGGATTCACTTCACAACCGTGTGACTCCTTTAAGAACGGCAGAGATTCGCTTAATCTCAAGAAAAGTCGTAAAACGGGGTGACGCTCACTTAAACAAATGTCTCACTCGACAAACGTTTGGCAAGGGGAATTTGGTGGAACGAGAATTCCCAGTCTCTAGCCTGGTGTCTTAACCACTAGACCGGGTGTCAGCAACCAGCGGCTCCGGAGCCACATGCAGCTGCTGCATGCTCCCTGTGCCATCACTGGTTGGCCCCGCCCCTCGCCCTCCCCTCCCAGTCACTCCTCGCCTGATACATATATATAGAGAGGGGGTGTGTGGAGAGAAGGAGCGGGAGAGAAAGAGAGACATAGATAAAGAGAGAGATAGATACAGAGAGAGGAGGGAGAGAGGGAGAGAGAGAGACATAGATAGAGAGAGAGAGAGATACAGAGAGGGAGGAAGAGAGAGGGAGAGAGAGGGGGGGAGAGGGAGACAGATAAAGAGAGAGATACAGAGGGGGGAAGAGAGGGAGAGGGGGAAGAGAGAGACATAGATACACAGAGAGAGATATAGAGAGAGGGGGAGACAGAGGCGGGAGATAGAGAGGAAGAGGGGGAGAGAGATACAGAGGGGGAGAGAGAGAGAGAGTGATACAGAGAGAGGAGGAGAGGGGGAAGAGAGAGATACAGAGAGATGGGGAGACAGGTGGGAGAGGGGGAGAGAGATACAGAGACGGGGTAGAGAGAGACATAGAGTGATACAGGGAGAGGGGGAAGAGAGAGAGAGATACAGAGAGATGGGGAGACAGGTGGGAGAGGGGGAGAGAGATACAGAGACGGGGTAGAGAGAGACATAGAGTGATACAGGGAGAGGGGGAAGAGAGAGAGAGATACAGAGAGATGGGGAGACAGAGTGGGGAGAGGGGGAGAGAGATACAGAGACGGGGTAGAGAGAGACATAGAGTGATACAGGGAGAGGGGGAAGAGAGAGAGAGATACAGAGAGATGGGAAGACAGAGTGGGGAGAGGGAGAGAGAGAGATACAGAGAGGGGGGAGGGAGAGAGAGAGGGAGAAAGAGAGAAAAGGGTTTTATGTTTTTTAACACCCGTTTCTCTGTCCTAATGACTGGCTGGGTAGGTACGACTGAGCGGGAGTGAATGACGTGGAGTTGACCATGCCCAGCCAGCTTTTGTGACTCCCGGAGGTTTTTTTTTCCTGTGGGAAACAGATCCAAATGGCTCTTTTGAGTATTTAAGGTTGCAGGCCGGCCCCTGCACTAGACCAAGAGAGAGAAAGACCCTCCCCCCTCCCTACAAGACTCCATGAGGGGGTCCTTAAAATGAAACTCATTTGCCGGCCCCGTGTTGAAAAATACTACAATTTTAAAATCCCGTTAAACAACCGTGAGCCGCCGCAGCAGCAGTGACTGCCTCAATTTGAATTATTGAATTATTGATACAGTCGGTATTGATAAAGGTGAACGAAAGTGCCCTGGGGGTGGGGGAGGACCCTCCTTAACTTTTTAAAAGTGGGAAGGGGTGGCGTGGGGGGAAAAAAAACCCTCACTTCTCACTTAGAGCTTCTCTTCCAAATTCACACGCTTTTGCACACTTTTTACGCGCTCCCTACAGGTAGTCCTCGACGTTACGACCGCAAGGTACATCGCCCAAAAGTTCTGTCGCTAAGTAAGGCAGTTTTTAAGTGAGTTTTTGCCCCGTCGTCCTTGCCACAGAAATCACCGACGTTGTTAAGTAACTATAACCTGGTTGTTAAGGGAATCTGGCTTCTCCCCATTGACTCTGCTTGTCAGAAGGGACACTGCAACAGTCATCGGTACAAGCCAGTTGCCTAAGCTCTGAATTTTGGATCACGTGACCACGGGGATGCTGTGTGGGGGAAAAAAACCAACGGTCCCGAGTCATTTTTTTTCCCCAGCGTCCCTCTGACTTCCAACAGTCCTTAAACGAACGAACGGTCGTAACCGAAGGACTCTCTGTATGGTCTCCCAGGTTCTAACTCAAGGAGTGGTTTTGTCTCTTACCCTCCGTCACTAAATGAAACTGTTGTAAGTCGAGTCTGGAGAATCGAGCATCTCTGAAATGGACCGCTAAGAAATGAGAGCGGAATTCACCACCTCCTTTACCTGCTTCGGACAGGTAACTTTGCAAACAGGCCACACACTGTCTGGAAGCCTTTGAGTCGAGTAGCCCATCATCCTCGCCTTTCACCTTTTCCGCCCAGGAGCAATTCCATCTCTCTTCCCCCCTCCCCTCAGTAAATTATTCATCGTCATCATAATTGTGTAATTACTGTAACTGCCCTTAATTATTGATGCCCAAAGCATCAATTGGGATATATTATTAATAGCCCGGCGATGCGCTGTTGTGTCTTTAGCTGAAAAAAACAACAGATTTTTTTCCCTTTCTCTTTTTTTCTCTCTCACCCACGCAAATCAAACAGTTGGTTCTCCTCCTCCTCCCCTTCCTCCTCCTCTTCCTCTTCTTCCTCTTCTTCCACTTCTCCTTCCTCTTCTCCTTCCTCCTTCCTCCTCCTTCTCTTTCTCCTGTTCCTCTCCTTCTTCTTCCTCCTCCTCCTCTTCTCCTCCTTTCTCTTCCTCCTCTTCATATTCTTCCTCTTCTTCCTCTTCTCCTTCCTCTTCTTCTTCTTCCTCCTCCTCCCTCCTCCTCCTCTTCCTCTCCCTCCTCCTCCTCCTCTCCTTTTTCCTCCTCCTCCTCTTCCTCTTCCCTCCCTCATCAAATTGGGAAGATTTCCTGTCTCTGACAAATTGAGAGTAAGAAGCAAATAATATTGATTTTGGGAAGAAGGGGCGCTCTTCTTAAAACGCAGAGCAATTTTTTAAAAAGTCTTAACACAGCAACCAAATAAAAACTGTCCTCAAGGTGCTGGGTTCACACAAGACCGGCAAGCCACAAGCCCTCATGGACATAGCCACACGGCGTGAGTGTGCATTCACAGGTCAGCCCACACCTCAGACTAACAAACCAGGTTAGGGGGGGGGGTCACCTCTGCTGTACAGGCCAGCCTCTGCTTTCAAATTATGCTTAAGCCCAGGGAAACCTTAACCTAGCTCCTTCAAAACTCAGCAAGTCGGCTAATTTCTACCTTCTTGGTTTTTCGACTGCTTTTTTTCCAGACAGAAGGCGAAATGACCTCTGAAGGGTTCCTGCCTCTTTGTTCAAATTCTCCCAGCTTGCTCCGGTAACCCTTAGCAGGGGCCAGCATCTTGAATTCAATTTGCTCCCTTGGTTTGCAATTATCACCAAGATGATGGCTTAAAGGAGGAGGACACCAAGGGATCAGGAACTCTGATTGGGGGGAGTCAGTTAAAAAGACATCATATTTATATTTCTATATTTCTCTGGCTCTGGCTCTGGCTCTCTCTCTCTCTCTCTCTCTCTCTCTCTCTCTCTCTCTCTCTCTCTCTCTCTCTCTCTCCATCTATCATCTGTCTGTCTGTCTCTCTCTCTCTCTCTCTCTCTCTCTCTCTCTCTCTCCATCTATCATCTGTCTGTCTGTCTCTCTCTCTCTCTCTCTTTCTATCTTTCTCTATCTTTCTCTATCTGTCTCCCTCCATCTGTATCTCTCTCTGTCTCTGTCTATCTGTCTGTCTATCTATCTATCTATCTATCTATCTATCTATCTATCTATCTATCTATCTATCTATCTATCTATCTATCTATCATCTATCTATCATCTATCCTATCTATCTATGTTTCTGTGTCTCTCTATCCATTCTATCTCTCTCTATCTCTCTCTCTCTCCATCTATCTATCTATCTATCTATCTATCTATCTATCTATCTATCTATCTATCTATCTACCTCTCTCTCTCTGTATCTTTATCTACCTACCTACCTACCTACCTACCTATCCATCCATCCAACATCTGTCTGTCTCTGTCTATCTATTTATGTGTCTGTCTGTCTGTCTGTCTGTCTCTCTCTCTCTCTCTCTCTCTCTCTATATATATATATATACACATACCTACCTTCCTACCTACCTACTTATCTTATATATATATAAAGGGTCAATAACCCAATTAATTTAATTTAATTTAATTGAGTTATTGATCCTTTATTCTAAGTCAGCACAAAACATTTATTCTTATTTAGCATATGATAACACTTAGTAATAGCATTTATATACCACTTCACAGTGCTTTTACAGCCCTCTCTAAGTGGCTTACAGAGTCAGCCTTTTGCCCCCGCCCCCAACAATCCGAGTCCTCATTTTAACGAACGACCTTGGAAGGACGGAAGGCTGAGTCAACGTCGAGCCGCTTCAGGATCAAACTCCTGGCTGTGGGCAGTGAGTCAGCCTGCAATAGTGCATTATGATGAGAACAGGACAGAAGAGGACTAAACATATTCACACAGTCCACAAAATTATATCGCAACCTTTTTGTGGGGGTATGGCAGTAGCCTCGTAACGGGATGTCCAATTCCCCTTGTTGCGATTGTGGTGCTGATATGCAAACTATTAAACACATTGTGTGCAAGATTGCCCACAATGTGCATTCTCTGGTTTGCCTAGAACCAGAGCACAAAACACTGAATAGTACATTAACCAGAGTGGCTCAGCAGCATTCACACATCAGATTCCTGCCAGGCCTGATAATAACAACCACGATCAAAACTACACACAATAAAAAAAAACTAAGCAAGATCTAAACTAATCAAGGTCCATATCATCAAGATCAAAACTAATCAAGATTTTTAAAAAATAGCCAAGATTGACACTAAGGTCAATCAATCAACTTTGACAGGTTAAGCCCAAAACTAACCACAACCTAAATTAACTAGGATTTCTTGAGTTAATTAAAAACCTTGTCCTCATCACCAAATCTGTTCTGTGTGGACATGTGTGACAGCTAAATTGTGACTGAGCAAGTGCCTTTATTCCGCAATCAGAACAGGAGCCCTGTGTAAATCAGAAACTGGCTCCAGTGTGCCAAGAGTTAAGTGTAACTTAAAAACTTGCAAAATAACCTCAAACCTGCAGGGGGATTTGACCTTCGAAATATTTCAGCACCTCTTTTGCTGGACAGTGACTATTATCATTTCATTTGCCTTTTAAGCAAGGCCTGGAGATCAAGTGATAAAGTTTGCAATTTAGCATCCTGAAACCGTTTAAAAATAAAAATAAAAATCCTTAGCCCAAGAGAGAAACCAACTACAAAGCTCTACACAGAAGTAAGCCTCATTGAATTCAAGAGGATTTACTCCATAGTGGAAAAACACCTTCAAATAACCCGAGAGTTTTAAAATAAGTGTTTAAACTGCATTTCCACCACAGGGACAACAAAATTGCATTGCAGGAAATGGCACAAATTTCCTACCTGATTCTTGACATACACATCTAGCTGCAATGACCTCTCCTGGTTTTTCCCTTAAAATTTGCAGAAGTTAATATGTTTTCTTCCTCCCCAAGACCAAGCCAACTTGACCCTATTTAGGTTCACATTTCAACAAGAACCAGCCAAGCAAACCCTACGTTGGGTTGAGTAACCAAGTTAACAGAACTCAGGTGGAAGGGAAAGAATGAAAGGAAGGGGAGCCGAATTCGCATTTGTAGATTAAGAATGTAGAATCTTTTTTTTTTAAAGATAAAATAGAAGGGGAAAAAAATAGAAGGGGAGAAGGAACCGAGAGGGATTCAATTCATGGATTAAGATGAAGACGCTCTCTAACTAAACTCCCTCTAACTAAACTGCTTCTTTGTAGACGTCTGCACTACTTTTTACTTTATTGATTAGTCCTTGGGCCATATCAAAGTGCAGAGTTCCAGACACAAATTATTACTAAAATCTGATTAAAAACAATTTAAAATGGAATTGGATAAAATACAATTTAAAAAACAATGGCTACCAACCTGCCTTCCATGGAGGACCTGTATACTGCCCGAGTCAAAAAGAGGGCTGTGAAAATATTTACAGACCCCTCGCATCCTGGACATCAACTGTTTCAACTCCTACTCTCAAAATGACGCTATAGAGCACTGTACACCAGAACAACTAGACACAAGGACAGTTTTTCCCCAAACGCCATCACTCTGCTCAACAAATAATTCAACAAACAAACAACACTGTCAAACTATTCACTAAGTCTGCACTACTATTAATCTTCTCGTCGTACCTATCACCCATCTCCTCCCACTTATGACGGCATGACTGTAACTTTGGTGCTTGCATCCTTACAATTTATATGGATATTGATTGTTTCCTGATTGCTTATTTGTACCCTGTGACTATCATTAAGTGTTGTACCTTATGATTCTTGACAAACGTATCTTTTCTTTTATGTACACTGAGAGCGTATGCACCAAAGACAAATTCCTTGTGTGTCCAATCACACTTGGCCAATAAAGAATTCTATTCTATTCTATTCTATTCTATTCTATTCTATTCTATTCTATTCTATTCTATTCTACTCTACTCTACTCTACTCTACTCTACTCTACTCTACTCTACTCTACTCTACTCTACTCTACTCTACTCTACTCTACTCTACTCTATAATTTAAAATTAAATTGGAATAAAATAACAGTTTAAAATGACACCTTTGATTAGCCTATAGGCCATGTCAAAGCCCCAAGGTGCAGACTCCTATCGCCAATAAAACCTTATACCAACAAGTTAAAATAAGAGGAGGTTAAAATACAGTAGCTATAGGATAATTTACGGTACTAAAATGATTTCGGGACTGCAAACAACCGCTTTTCACCGATTTCACAATTGCAATGACGACTTTTTATTCTTTGCAACGGGCTTTCTCAGCGCCCCCCAAAAATCCCGTTTCTCAAAAGAAGCCGGTCTGAAGAGCCAGCTCGGATATTTGAGATCCGGTCAAGACAGGCTGAGAATAATGACCGGCTGGATCCCAAATGGGAACCAAGTCTAAATCCGAATCCGTGGCTTTGTGCTCGCTCTTTCTCCCCCCCCCCCGCGCCCCCGCCCGCATCTTTTGTCTCGCTTACCTTCTGTTCTGGTACCAAGTTTTCACTTGGGTGTCGGTAAGGTTGAGGGAGGCGGCCAGCTCCATCCTATCCTGAACGCTGAGATATTTTTGCCTCTCGAAGCTGCGCTCCAGCTGCGCCAGCTGGTGATCCGTGAAGGCGGTGCGCGCTTTCCGCGGTTTCTTCAGCCTCACCGGAGGGCTTTCTCGGGAGCTGGAGATCTCCCGGTCGCCTTCTTCCTTCACTGGGGCCGGGAGAGAAAGGGTTGAAAATGGGTCCCGGGCACTTTCAGGTGGAGGGGAGAGGAGAAGAAGGTCGTCCTTGGGGAAAGGGAATGGAAAGGAAGGGGAAAGAAGAGAGGGAAAGGAACAGGAAAGGAAAGGAAAGGAAAGAGAAAGAAAGGAAAAGGGATGAAAGGGAAGGAAAAAAGAAAGAAGAGAGAGGGAGAAAGAAAAGGAAGAGGTAAGGCAGAGGAAGGAATGAAAGAAGGTAGGAGGGAAAGAAAGGAAAGGGAAAAATAGAAAGGGAAGGAAAAAGAAAAGAATGAGCAAAAGAAGGGAAGGAACAGGAAAGAAAGAGAAAGAAAGGAAAAGGGGTGAGAGGGAAAGAAAAAAAGAAAGAGAAAAGAGAGAGAAAGGAAAGGGAGAGAAAAGAGAGAGAAAGAAATGAAAGAAGACAGGAGGGAAAGGAAAGGAAAAAATAGAAAGGCAAAGAAAAAGAAAAGAGTGCGATAAAAGAAAGGGAAGGGAAAGGAAGCTGGTAAATAGATATAGGGGAAGAAAAAGAGAAGGGTGAAGAAAGGAAGGGAAAGGAAATGACAGGATAAAGGAAAGGAAAATGGAAAGAGAAGCTAGAAGAGGAATTAAGAAGGGTAATGAAGGGTAGGAGAAAAAGGTGTGGAAAAAAGATGAGAAAGCTAACACGTTTAAAAGAAAGAAGAGAAAAAAGGAAAGGAGGAAAGGAAGGAAGGAAGGAAGGAAGGAAGGAAGGAAGGAAGGAAGGAAGGAAGGAAGGAAGGAAGGAAGGAAGGAAGGAAGGAAAATATTTTTCACAGGATTAGGGCTGTCCATCAGCCCTGTGAATCTACCATGCGTAATTATCCATGTCCAAATAAAATCCCCACTGCGGTTTACTCGGGAGTAACTTCCCTTCACGAAACTCTCCTAAAAAATTTGTGCACATAAAACCATTTGCTCTCCCCCCCCCCAAGAAAACCCAAAACTTAGGTTTATCCAGAAGTATGCCCACAGGAAGATGGGCATTGTAGTCCAATAGAACTAAAACGCTGGTGAGAAAACGCTAAGCTATGCCCGTTTCAAATATATAATCAAAAGGAGCTGTAAAGTGACCCCCCCTTCAAAAAAAAACCCCAGGCACACACAAAACACAGCACTGCCTCATGCCACGTTTTACACACAGTGGCAACGGCCCAAACATATTCCTTTCCTTTCATTTGCAACCTTTGTCATTAAATAATAATCAAACGATCAATTATTAAACAATTAATAGATGTAATCAGCCCAGCCAGACCACGAATCCTTCCCTCAATAGCTTTCTGCTATTTCCTCTGGGGCTTATTCTACATTCTTAATGTAAAATTGGCATAAATAATAGACCTGATTTTGGAAAACCAGCAAGGTGGTGGAGAAATGTGGTTATTTTATAGGAGAAAGAGAGGGTCTTAAAAGGGAAAAAAAGTTGATTTTGCCCAGGGGTGAACTGAAAATCCACATATGCATTTTACCTTAAAAAAAAAGTTTATTTCAGGAGAGGAAAATTATGTTTAAAAGAGTCCTCCGTTATCCTTTGTTTGTTTCATCCTCTATGCGTCAGCAACTGAAATCACCCGTCTGTCTCTAAGAAGTTTCAATTAAATTCAGCGGGATTTATTGAGGCCTAAACGTAAGAGTCGAACTTTATTCACATTTCCAACTTTTACTGGAAGTTGTAAGGGCACCGTTTATCAGGTTGGCTCTAGCTGCAATAGCGGAGATAAAAGAATCCAAGGCCAGGAATTGCATGAAGTGTTGGTATCTCCTTATAATGCCTTGGTAAGACCACACTTGGAATATTGCATCCAAATATCAATCAATCAATCAATCAATCAGAGCACAGCAGAGCTGGAAGGGACCTTGGAGGTCTTCCAGTCCAACCCCTGCCCAAGCAGAAGATCTATACCATTTGAGACAAGTGACTGTCCAGTCTCTTCTTAAAAACTTCCAGTGTTGGAGAAGTCACAACTTCTGGAGACAAGTTGTTCCCCTGATGAATGGTTCTCACTGTCAGGAAATTCCTCCTTAGTTCTAAGTTGCTTCTCTCCTTGATGAGTTTCCATCCGTTGCTTCTTGTCCTGCCTTCAGGTGCTTTGGAGAATAGGGTGACCCCCCCCTCTTCTTTGGGGCAGCCCCTCAAATATTGGAATATGGCTACCATCGTGCCAAATTTGGGCACCACAGTACAAAAAAAGTTGTTGAGACTCTAGAAAGAGTGCAGAGAAGAGCAACAAAGATGATTAGGGGCCTGGAGGCTAAAACATATGAAGAACGGTTGCAGGAACTGGGTATGTCTAGTTTGATGAAAAGAAGGACTAGGAGAGACATGATAGCAGTCTTCCAATATCTCAGGGGCTGTCCCAAAGAAGAGGGAGTCAACATCTACACAGTTCCATCTCTGCACTCTGCTTTATTCTGAATGCAGGATTCTTCTTCTTCTTCTTCTTCTTCTTCTTCTTCTTCTTCTTCTTCTTCTTCTTCTTCTTCTTCTTCTTCTTCTTCTTCTTCTTCTTCTTCTTCTTCTTCTTCTTCTTCTTCTTCTTCTTCTTCTTCTTCTTCTCCTTCTCCTTCTCCTTCTCCTTCTCCTTCTCCTTCTCCTTCTCCTTCTCCTTCTCCTTCTCCTTCTCCTCCTTCTCCTTCTCCTTCTCCTTCTCCTTCTCCTTCTCCTTCTTCTTCTTCTTCTCCTCCTCCTCCTCCTCCTCCTCCTCCTCGCTCCTCCTCCTTCCCCTTTTCTCTCCTTTTCCTTCACTCATTTGCTCCTTCATCCTTCATCCTTACCATCCTCTCCTCTCCTTCTTCCCTCCTTTCCACCCCTTCTGTCTTTCCCCTCTTTCTCTCCTTCCCATTCTCCTTCTCTCTTCATTTCTTACAAGTTGCTTTGCTTTTCAAAGGGTTCCTTCCTTGTGATCATGAACTCATTTCTGGAGGAGACCAAGGTGACAAACACGTTGAGATGTGGGCATCCTTGGAGACAACTTGCGATGAAAATAAAAAATCCTTGGCTTTACCCCATTTTTTTTAAAATTGTCCTGAAAATCTCCAGAGTTCATCAGGTGCAGAAACCTTACTGCTTCTTAAAGAGATCGATCAAAATCATCACCACTTCCACCAGTAATCATTTCTAACGTATCATCCTTATTTTCTATAAAGCTAGCCTGAATTCTATTAAATCTAGTTTCGGCCTCCTTAGAAAATGAGCAAGATGATTAATGTCGTTATTATTATTTCAGTATTATATTTTTGAATTCTTGCAAAAAAGAAAAGTGGTTGCAACAGTCACTTTATCACTCTAATGATTCTGCAAACCAAAGTTAGCTCGTGTTAGTTTCAGAATATCATTGGCGAGATCGTTTCTTTAAATCCATGCAATGTTGTCCCAAGGGAAGGATCAAAATGGACAATTTTCCAAGCATTTTTCCTACTGCAATTTAAAAAAATAAAACAAAAAGGATAACCAAACGCGAATGATCATTCTAGAAAAAGTCAGCCACAAGCATCAAGGTGAATGAATTTTCTAGGAAAAAAAAATAGAAATGTTTTCCTCCGCGCAAGCCGGAAGCAGGAAAAATAATTTTCCAGCCTGGAGCGTGTATTTTCTGTATCCTTAAAACAGGAAACAACTTTTTCTTCCTTGTGTTTTTATGGCAAGGAAACAGATTTTCTAGACATGAGGAAACGAGATTCTGTCTTCTTGGATTCTCCTTCTCAGTTTTGGAGTTTACCATTTTCTCTCTGCTGCAATTTTAAGAGATGGAAACTGGTTTTCTTTTAATCCGGTTTGGATCGTGGACACCAACCAGCTGGATGATTGGCCAATCCCAGTTGCCACGAGGATGATTAACTCAAGTCCATCTCTTGTGTGTTTGTGTGTGTACGGTTTTTCCCTCCTCCGTTGTCTCTCTCTGTCTTAAGAGACAGTGGGTTTGCTTGTGCCAGTGCAGGCTCTTGAATGCTTTTCCTCAGTTGGGGTGGGGATGGGGGGGTTGGGGGGGGATGATAAGAGGCTTTATGCTCAAACATCCTTGTGGCGGGCTTTAGATTCGACAAGCAAGTTGGTTTCTCTACGTAGGAAGACAATAATCCACTTAATTGAGCCACGAGGGAGGTGAAAGAATTCTTCAAGCGGAAATGGAGTCCCAAAGATCTCTTAAACATGAGGTGTGGAAGGAAAACAAGCATCTCTCTATCTATCTAATCTCTCTCTCTCCTATCTATCTATATCATCTATCATCTATCCATCTCTCTATCCACCCATCCATCTATCTATCATCTGTCTATCTATCTATTATCTATCTAATCTCTCTCTCCTATCTATATCATCTATCATCTATCCATCTATCTACCATCTATCTATCTATCTATCTATCTATCTATTATTTATCTATCTAATCTCTCTCTCCTATCTCTCTCTATCATCTATCATCTATCTATCTATCTATCTATCTATCTATCTATCTATCTATCTATCTCTTATCATCTCAACTCTAGGATGGTTGACGGGTAGAATTAGAAGCTTGAAATCCTTGGCAGAGATTTAGAAAAAGAGAATCAGAAATCTGATTTATAGATAAAAGGCAACCATAAGAATGAATAACATCAAGAAAGAGCGAGAGGGCAAGAGAGAGGAGGGAGGGAAGGAGGGAATATATCTTGGAAGCTAGATGTGTATATCTTGGAAGCTAGAAAAGTTGGAATCTGGGTTTCAAAGGGCTTTTAATGAGACCATGCAGATTCAGGAGTAGGGAAGAGGCAGTCCTGCATCTGGATAGGCAGTATGGGAGTAAGGAAACTGTCCAAGTCAAAAGAGGCAGAAGGAAGGAAGGCAGGCAGGAAGGAAGGAAAGGGAGAAAACATAAAAAAATAGAATTGGTAAATTAGGAAGGAAAGGAAGGGAGGATGGATGGAAGGAAGGAAAGAAAACAGAAAAGGAGGAGAAAGAGAAAGGGGGGAACGGGGGAAAAAGAGAACCAGCACATTAGGAAGGAAAGAAGGAAGAAGAGATGGAAGGGAAAAAAAATCAAAGGTGGGAGAAAATAGGGGAAAAGGAGATGATAAAATAGGAAGGAAGGAGGAGGGAGGAAGAGGAAAAGAAGGAGAAGGAGAAGGAGAAAAAAGAGGGGAAAAAGATTTGGGAAGGAAAGGAGGAAGGAAATAGGGGAAATTAAATGGAAGGAAACACCACTAAAAAAGGAGGAAAGAGATTGAGATTAAAACATAGGAAAGGTTGTTTTTGAGAGAGAGAGGGGAGGAGAAGGAAGGAAGGCAGAGCAGAGCAGAGCAAAAATGACCCTGCCCAAGTAGCACAGAAAACGGCTGCTGGAAAGACCCCCCAAGAGTAAGAAAGGGAGGGGGAAATCTGTTCTCCCCCCACCCCTCTCCGCCTTTCCAATAGTTTAATTCTTTAGCAGCCGAGAAATCCAACGTTCCAATCTGGCGTTTAGGCAGCCGGGAAAGAAATGACTTCTCTTCTTGAGCTCCTCCATCCTCCATCCTCCCCCTCCCTTCCCTTCCCCGTTGTACCTAAATCTCTAAGAGTGGGCAATGCAGAAGGGCTGCCCAAGAGAGAACCAACGCAACCCATCCATAGCGGGATTGTGATAAAGGAGTTGGTGGGTTTGTGCAAATTGCATCCCCTTGGCAGCTGTTTTAGAAACGGACCGAGCGTCAACATCTGGAAGCTGCACCCCTAAAAGCTAAGAATGGCATTCAAGGAGAAGATTTACTCGGGGTTGGCCTGAGGGGGTCCTTGGTGCTCCCTGAGCTTGGGGTGTTCCCCTCCCCTTGAGACGTTTTCATGACTGCAATTTAGGGTGATGGCGTTAACTAGTTTGAGTCATGAAAACCCGCAAGCTCGGAGAGCACCAAGGACCCCCTTTGAGCCAAAAATGGCCTGGGGGGTGGGCACGATCCTTCAGCTCGGCCTTGGGGAGAAATCTTTAGGAAACGAGGCCCATGTAAGAAAGAAAGAGAAAGAAAGAAAGAAAGAGAAAAAAGAAAGAAGAGAGAAAAAGAAAGAAAGAAAAAGAAAGAAAGAGAAAAAAGAAAGAAAGAAAGAAAGAAGAAAGAAAGAAAGAAGGAAAGAAAGAAAGAAAAGAAAGAAAGAAAGAAAGAAAGAAAGAAAGAAAGAAAGAAAGAAAGAAAGAAGGAAGGCACTGGGGATTCGTTTCCGAGGTCTCCCCTCCCCTCTTTTCCAAATTGGTGATGGAAGGAGCTCTGGGTTGAAGAGAAAGCCAATTCCCTCTTTCAGAAAACAGAGGGAGGAGCCCAATCCTTGTTTAGAATTTTATATCTATCTATCTATCTATCTATCTATCTATCTATCTATCTATCTATCTATCTATCTATCTATCTATCTATCTATCTATCTATCTATCTATCCATCCTTCCTGAGGAGGAGGGGGAAAAATATCCGCCCTCCTTTAGGGAAAACTTTTGCCATTTTTGAAACTTCCAAAATGTTTGACTCTATGGGGGAAGAGAAGATGATTTTATTCGATCTTCAGACCTTTCTTTGCTTGGATTTTTTTGAAACGGGCAGCCCGGAGGAAGCGGGAGGGAGAGAAAGTTAAATGGGGGCACCCCAAATTTCGATCTCCCCCGGTTTGGTTTGGAAAAGGCGGCGATCTCCTTCCGTCCTTCTTCCTTTTCAACCTTTCCTCAAGTCTTTTTTTTTCCCAGCCTTTCAAGGAGCGGCGAACATTTTGCAGAAAGAACGAAAGCCTCGTTGGAGTTTGGAGAAATTTCGGCTTTTTTAAAAGGGTTGAGCGCCTTTTTTTTGTTTTGTGAGAAAAAAACCCCCGAAGCTTAGATTTCACGAGTTTAAGAGGTTGTGAGAAGGGAAGAACTCAGAGAGCCACGAAGAAACGAATTTCTGTCCCAACTTCTTAAAGGGAGGGAGACATGCAAAAAGAAATAAGATTAAAGGGGGGGGGGGAGAAAAGAAATCAGATTACAATCTTGGGAAGTGCTTTCGGGGAAAGCCCACCAGGGTTCTCTGAAAAAGGAAGCGAAAATTCCAAGCAAAAAAAATACCATTATACTGCCATTCGCTGCCGTGCGTAAAAGCCGCGCGTACTTTTGAAGCTTGCCACAAATAGTTGTGCGCTTAAGGAAAATCGCTTCCCTGCCAAAGATCTTGCCACGAATCTGCTCCTCTAGACTGAAGCTCAAGGAGAGTTTGATAGCCTGGTGATAATTATTCCCCACCCTGCCTTTGGATTGCAATGATTTTCTCATGCAAAGCGATTTTTCCCCCCCTCTTAAAAAATGAATGAGAATAGACACTGTCTAGGAGTTACTTCCCCAAAAGCAATATTCACACCCGGGTTTGAAATCTGTGGGAATGCTTAAGAGGTAAACCAGCAGGGATTTTCTTCCTTCCTTCCCCCTTTCCTTATTCCCTTATGTCCTTCCTTCTTTCCTTCCTCTTTCCTTCTCTTTTTCTTTCTTTCCTTCCTTCCTTCCTCTCTTTTTCTCTCCTTACTCCCCTATGTCCTTCCTTCTTTCTTTTTTCTTTCTTTCTTTCCTTCCTCTTTTTCTTTCCTTCCTCCCCTATGTCCTTCTTTCCTTTTTCTTTCCTTATTCCCTTATGTCCTTCCTTCTTTCCTTTCTCTTTTCCTCTTTTCCTCTCTTTCTTTCCTTCCTTCCTTTTCTCTCCTTCCTCCCCTATGTCCTTCCTTCTTTCCTTTTTCTTTCTTTCTTTCCTTCCTCTTTTTCTTTCCTTCCTCCCCTATGTCCTTCTTTCCTTTTTCTTTCCTTATTCCCTTATGTCCTTCCTTCTTTCCTTTCTCTTTCTTTCTTTCCTTCCTCCCCTATGTCCTTCCTTCTTTCCTCTTTCTTTCTTTCTTTCCTTCCTCCCCTGTGTCCTTCCTTCTTTCCTCTTTTTCTTTTTTCCTTCTTTCCTTCCATCCTCTTTTTCTTTCCTTCCTCTTTTCCTCTCTTTTTTTTCTTCCTTCCTTCCTTCCCCCTTTCTAGACATCGACAGAGAAGTTTCCTTCTAAAAAAAAATAAATATTATATCCAAGGCGCAAACAATCTTAAGATTGTTTTGAAAACTTTTTTGTGGGAGGGGAAGAAAGAAAAAAAAACCCTCCACGTTTGGAAATCACCAAAATCCGCCTTTTCTTCTCAAGTCTCCAGAAAATACAAATACAGCTATTTTTCTCCTTTAATGTGCCTTCACTTCCAGCTTATACTTTCACAAATATCCATCCCCGTTTGCCCTGTGCTAGGAGGGCTTTAATTCTTGCAGGAGAGAGAAAGAAGTGAATAAATTAGATGCGGAATTAACTAGAAATGAGAACGGGGAGTAATTGGACCACTTCGGCCCAGAGTTCAAAAACTCTTCCAAGACAAAGAGGGAAACAGGAATTTCGACTTTCTCTCTCCTTCCAGTAAACCCTGAGTAGCCTGGTGGTTGAGTGGGCCACATAGGCTGTTCCTTTTTGCTCTGGTAAAATAAAATCGAGGAGGCAAGGCAATATTGATTTGGTTGTAAGAATTGTGGGGGGAGATTTCTGTAAGAAGCCTTCTAGAGAGAAACTGCACAATAACTGTTCCAATTCTTTTACTTTCCTCTGTTTGGAAACACAAACACAGTCCCGTGTTTTATGTCCCTGACAGCCGCACTTACACCAAATTGTTCTTCAACGACAATCTTTCATTCTGGAATGAAAGGGAATCCCCGTTTCATTTTTTTTTAATTTTTATTTTGTTGGTATTTCCCAGTCAAAACAATCCGATAAGTCTTTCTCTTTAACGCCCAACTAAAATGGGCCCACTTTAAAGAGCGAAGCCACGGATGTATGTAGGACAGAGTGAAACGAGAAGGGAGCTGAATTCAACTCAGCTTTCCGTTTGGAAAAAAAGGGGGGGATTTTCTTCTGGAACCTCCCTAGGTAGTGGCAGTCTATCTATTCAATTTGAACAAACAAACAAACAAACAAACTTGGGGATATCTAAACAGAAACTAGATTCTCTTCCTTGCTTCTGGCTCTTTCCCAAAGATTTGGATTATTCTTAGGAAGATTTCACTCCGAACAATGAAGATAATGATCATTTTGTTGTTGCAATGTAGCATTGGCTGGAGAATACTCAGCAGAAGCTGGTAATGAAATGTTAATGACACCATTATCCCCGATGCTGAGGAAATATCCCCAAATACTGCGGGTAATATAAACCTGATCCCCGACTAGAGTCAAAGTTTGCTAACTGAACCATCCAAATTCTCTCCACAGTTTGGGTCACTCCGTTCTGGTTGCTCCTTACAGTCCAAGAATTAGAAGGGGGGGGGGGGAAACCCTTTGCCATCTCTTTCCTTGTTTTTGGTTTAAGAGAATAACAAAGTTGGAGGTTTTCTTAGTCCGACCGCCTGCTCAGGCACCATTCCAGACAAATTTCTTCTTGAAACCCTTCAGTGATGGAGCTCCCACAACTTTTGGTGGCAAGCCGCTTCCGCTGGTGAATTGTTCTCCCTGTCAGGAAATTTCTCCATGGTTCTCTCTTTAATAAACTTCAGCCCCTTGCTTCTTGTCCTGTCCTCAGGTCTTTTAGAGAATAGCTTGACTCCCTCTTCTTTGTGGCAGCCCCTGAGATATTGGAAGACTGCTGTTCTGTCTCCCCTGGTCCTTCTTTTCGTTAAACAAGATATACCCAAGTTCAGCAACCGTTCTTCGTATGTTTTAGCCTCCGGTTCTCTAATCATCTTTGTTGCTCTTCTCTACACTCTTTCTAGAGTCTCATCATCTTTTATATATATATATCTATACATCTCTCTCTCTTTCTCACTCTATTATCTATCTATCTATCTATCTATCTATCTATCTATCTATCTATCTATCTATCTATCTATCTATCATCCATCCATCCATCCATCCATCCATCCATCCATCCATCTATTATCTATCTATCTATCTATCTATCTATCTATCTATCTATCTATCTATCTATCTATCTATCTATCTATCTATCTATTTACCATCCCTATCTATCTATCTATCTATCTACCTACCTACCTACCTAATTAAGACGAGAAGGGTTGGAAGATCAGAAGGGGAAAAAGTCAGCCAAGGGAAAAGGCGGTTAGAAGCTCAGAGTTTAGTTTAGTTTCTTTCCCTCCCGTTTCAGTTTTGGGTGGCTTTACAGAATGGCTAAAGAGAAACTAAACTTGGTGACTTTTCTAACAACAACAACAAAAATAAAATAAAAATAAAAATTGACCGCCCCGTTAGGAAATTTAAGGCTGGTTTTCCCCTCTCCCCTTTTGCAAACCATGCGTTGTACTTTACCCTTCCCTTCTTTCCCTTCTTACCTTTGTATTCCGAATCCAAGGAAGAGTTACTGCTAGTTTTTTCGATTTTCTCCCGAAAGTCTTCGCTGTTGGACTTGGCTGGGATGGACACGGGCGCTTCCTGCGCGCCCTGCCCGTGGCTGCTGGAATAAGGGGCGCAGGCCGCCAAGGGTTTGCAATCGGCTAAAATGTCCCTGATGAGGAAAGAGGAGGTCACCGTTCTGGATTGAGCCGAGGCGGCTGAAATGGGGGGGCCCGGCAGGTGAGACTCCAGCCTCACCACCCCTCCTCCGCCGCCGCCGCCGCCGCCGCAGCCGCCGGGTAACTGAGCTGCCACTTCCAAGCAATCCCTCCGGGGCGACGGAGGAGACAGGCAGCCGCTGCTGAGTTCCGAGCGAGGGCTAAGTTCCAGAGGGGATCTGGTTTCTCCCAGGAGCGGATCCCCTTTGGGCACAGCTGGGCTCCCGGATCGATGGGAGAGGAGGGAGTCGATCCCAAATCCGTTGGCGTTTTCCATGCTGCTTTTCAGGATGGCATTAACCCGGCCGAGGTTGTTATGGAGAGAGGGAGGGAGTGGGAGAAGAGCCGAAGGAGGCACGCTTGTACCGCGTTAACACACAATTCCTGGCCCGCATTTAACATCCAAGGTCCCGACTTTTTGGGGGGTGGGTGGAGGGCGCGGAAGGAGGGAGTGGGGGCAGATCAGCGTCCAAATTGGCTGCAGCGGGAAGAGAAAAAAAAAGGGAAGGAAAAATGTCAACAGGCAAGGGAAAAAGGAAGGATCTGAGTCGAGTTACTCAGGCGGCTTTACAAAAAGAATGAGCGTCTATCAAGACAGTTTTACAAAAAGAATCAACCCATTGGATCCCTCAGGGGTTCTTTGCAATTAAGCGTGCCTTAAATTCCAACCGTAACTTCTACATCTGTTTGACTTACTCCAGAGAAAGCCCACCGGGGTTCCAAGGATGAGGAAACCACTTAAACCACTCCAGCTGTTGAGGCGGCTGCCTGTTCATTTCTGCTTCCTGGGAGGTTAGATCGCATTGAGTTCAATGGATCGGACTCTTCCCCATCAACGCTACAAGGTCCCACCGCCATCCCTGGTCCTTGAATACCCCTCCACCGCCCAGATCTTAAATCCAAGACGAAGTCAACATCCCATCCAATCTATCCAAAACCCAACATAGGGATGAAAACAAACTTTTACAACAGCTCGACAACGAAAGAAAGCCCCAACCTCAAGAAATGAAAAGATGGAGAAAGAGATCCGATAGGATGGTGGGGGAGAGAGGGAAGAGAAAAGGTAGGAAGGAAGTTGAGGTTTTTTTTTCAGCACTATGGACAGCACCCCATCCAAAACTAACAACTCGGGACATCAAAGCTCAAAAATCCCCTTAATACAGTGAGAATTATCAGCACCTTTGAAAACGCTCAAAGTAGCGGACGAGGGGGATCTCTGCTTCCTCTCCTCCCATGATCCTGCGGGATCCTTCGGGAGCTATCGCTCGGGAGGTGTGTGTGTGGAGGGAGAGAGAGAGAGAGAGAGAGATTTCGGGGCGAAACGGCCTTGGCGCGCCGTTTCAGCACCAAGGACAGCTCCGGAAGCGGCTCCCTCGTTGTCCCGCTTTCTCCGCGCGCAGAAACCCCTTCCAAACTCCCGGCGACTTTCGTTTGCAATTTCTTTTTCTTTTTTTCTTTTTTCTTCTCCACCTCCTCTATCTTTCCCCTGTGTGTGTGTATGTGTGTGTGTGTCTTTTTTAAAAATTTATTTATTTTAACCGAGATCCCGAGCCCACGTGCCCCGCAGGCCCCCTCCGGATTGGCCGGCTGTCTTTTAGGGTGACGTCACGCGTGCCACCCGGACTGAGAAAACTTGATCGCTCCTCGGTTTGATTAAAACAGACATTGAATTAATTACAGCGCAGATCCGACTGTTAACGGGCGATTGCTGCTCTGTTTGCTATCATTACGTCGCTGATGAAGTTTTAAATGGGGTTATTAGCAATATGGGGTGGGAGGCGAGGGGAAAGGAGGAGGAGGAAGAAGGAGAAGAAGAAAGAAGAAAGAAGAAAGAAGAAAGAAGAAGGAGAAGGAGAAGGAGAAGAAGAAGAAGAAGAAGAAGAAGAAGAAGAAGAAGAAGAAGAAGAAGAAGAAGAAGAAGAAGAAGAAGAAGAAGAAGAAGAAGAAGAAGAAGAAGAAGAAGAAGGAAGAGGAGGAGGAGGAGATGGTGGTGGTGGTGATGCTTTGGGAGTTTGCTTGAAAACGGGGGTGGGGAGTGTTTTAAGCCACCCATGTTTAGTTCTCGAAAAGTGAGATTATTTTCTCTCTTCTTAACCCTGGCGAGGAAAGCTAGATTGTTAAAAAGCCTTACAGCACCCCAGTGATAAATATCTTTACTTTAATGTTTTGTTTTTTTTTTAAAAAAAGGAAAATATGAAGGGGAGAAAAGTGCTGGGAGGACCAGCGGAGATTAAAAACGCGAGAAAGTAAACTCTGAAATTGTTCTAGCAAAGAGCCTTTCATTTCTCCCCTCCGTCTACAAAAACCTTCCCTTCTACCACCCATCCCTCCTTGCCTTTTCTTTATCTTATTTAACAAAAAAAAAAATACATCACGATTTTCCCCAGAATTTTAAAGCTCTTCCCCTTCTTTTAGGAAAAGCCTCTTTGTTGAATTGCAAGTAAGTTCAACAGAATTTAATGTGCAATTCAAGTTTCGCGGAAGGACATTTTTACACAACAATTAAACGACACATCAAATCCTAGCCCAGAATAAAAATTCTTCTACTAGGCATCACCCCCTCCTCTCGTTTGGCAATATGTCAGTAGGAATCTTTAAAAGCAAATAAACTGGGCATTTGACCCCCAGTGTTGAACGTCTGAAGGCAACCCAGATCAACAAGCCAGAAATTCGATTCCTCAACCTGAATTTGGGGCACAGTGATCTGTCGGTTACAGCGCATTGACACCATTGTGCCTTTTCCATCTGGAGGGGCCCAAACCGATGGGGGGGAAAATGTAAAGCCCTCTCATTAAGGAAGGCGTCTCCAGTCTACGAGACCCCCCCCCCCAGAAAAAAAGGATGGTTTTTGTAAGGCTCTGGGGGTTTCAAAGCCAGTAGGAAGATGGAAAGGAGATTTTACTCAGGAGTAAGTGGAAGAGAAGAAAAGGAAAGAAGGGAAAAGTCTGGTTTATGTTATATTTCGGAAGGGACAAGGGTGGGAAGATTAGATAGATAGATAGATAGATAGATAGATAGATAGATAGATAGATAGATAGATAGATAGATAGATAGATATAGAAGATAGATAGTAGATAGAAAGATAGATAGGATAGGTAGACGATAGATAGGATAGAAGATTGATAGATAAATAGATAGATAGATAGATGATAGATAGTAGATAGATAGATAGGATAGAAGATTGATAGATAGGATAGAAGATAGATAGATGATAGAAGATAGATAGATAGAAGATAGATAGAAGATAAATGATAGATTAGATAGATAGATAGATAGATAGATAGATAGATAGATAGATAGATAGATAGATAGATAGAAGATAGAGATAGATAGATAGATAGATAGCTACAGATAGATAGAGATAGATGGAAATATAGACAGACAGATAGATAATACACACAGACACAGACAGACAGACAGATAATTT
This sequence comes from Coluber constrictor foxii, assembly GCA_038048745.1. Classification (NCBI taxonomy): domain Eukaryota; kingdom Metazoa; phylum Chordata; class Lepidosauria; order Squamata; family Colubridae; genus Coluber; species Coluber constrictor. The sequence continues at coordinate 14,132,804 of CM075968.1, forward strand.
CAAGTCACCAGATTAAAAAACGGGGACAATGAATACCTTCCAGGTCTGGAGGTATTCAAACTTTGACAATGAAATAATTACTCAGAGTAGAGAGACATTAGGAGGAAAAAGAGTCCTGGAATTGAGCAGCCACAAGAAAACTGAAATAATAATAAGGTGGACCAAAAATGCCCAATCCGAGTCTGAGGGGGGGGGGGAACGTCCAACTCTAATAATAATAATAATTTGAAAATGCTGGAGGGAGAAAGGAAATTCCGGGTGGATTTCCTGCAGCTTTCGGGCACAAATCGTCCCCTTTTTTTTAAAAAAAAGAAAAAAAATCAGAAAACCAGCAAATCACCCTTCTTTTCATCCAATCCTGCCTACGTCCAATGACACACTCTGCAAAATACGCGCCCGTAGCAAAAGGGACCCTCCAAAGGGTCCTAAATCCAAAGCCAAGGCCCCCAAGGATTTCAATTCAATTCACAAGTCTGCAAGGATAATACAGGGGGGGTCGTTGGTTGTCATTCTTATTGTAAAAACCCGCACAGAGAAATTTGAATTAAGTGGCAATGACCAGTGAAGACAGCTACTAAAAATTAATAAGACTTAGGGGAGGGGGTCTTTCAGCCCCTTCTTTTTTTTAGGGATAGGGTATTCTATTCCCCTCCCCAGCTGTGTCTGTCGCTCCACAGTTTTGTTAGAAATTGTCTTCAAGAGGTCTTTCCCCCCCTCAAGAGGTCTTCCCCCTCCTCGCCCATGGGAATTTTTTGTCACTGAAGTGGTAGAAGTCTGCCTTGCTTGAAGCCCCTCACTCTTTTAGGGAAGGTGGAGGTAGGACTGAGAAAGGAAGGGAAGGAGGAAGGGAGGGAGGGAAGGAGGAAGGAAGGGTTAGGAGAAAAATACAGAAGATTGAAAGAAAGAGAATGAGGGCGACGGTGAATGAGAGAAAGGATGGAAGGAGAAAGGAAAGGAAAGGAAGGGAAGGAGGGAGGATGAAGAGAGATAAAATAGGAAGATTGAAAGAGAGTAAGAGAAAGATGAGGGAACGAGAAAAAGAATGATGGGAGGGAGAGAGGGATGGAGGAAAGAAAAGGAAGGAAGGAAGGAAGGAAGGAAGGAAGGAAGGAAGGAAGGAAGGAGATGAAATAAATAAATTCTATATTAACCTGCTTTGGATGGCTGTGATGATTACTGTCTTCTTGGAATTGTTTTCCTTCCCTTCCTTCTTCCTTCCTTCCTTCCTCCCTCTCTCCCTCCCTTCTTTCTTTCTTTCCTTTCCCTCTCCCTTTCTCATTTCCTTTCTTCTACTTCCTTCCAATCCCTTTTTCCTTCCCTTTCCTTCTGCCCTTCCTCTCTTCCTACCTTTTCCTCTCCCTCTCTTTCCCTTCTCTCCTGCCTTCCCCCCATCCTCATCTCTTTCCCTTTGCGAACAATCCTTCTTCTTCTCTCTCTCTCTCTCTCCCCCTCCCTCTTCCTCTCCCTCACCCGCCCCCCCCCTATTCTCTGCCCCCCTTTCCTTTTGACTCAGCAGCTTGTAAGCGGGGCCGGGAAGGTGCTTTCCCTGCGGGGAGTTTGCACAACTCCCATCTGAAGTCCAGGCCGGTTGCAAGCTGTCAGAGAACAACTGTGGGGGTGGGGGGTGGGAGGAGAGTTGTGATGAGAGTAGGGGGGGGGAGGAAGAGAGAGAGAGGCGGGGCCAAAGCCAGACCCCAACTAAAGTTTCTAATCTGACCTGATTCTCCTCTTTACACTTTTCGCTCAACAACAACAAAAAAAAGTCTAAAAAGGAAAGTGCATAAACAGAAAAGGGGACGCGGTGGCAGAGTGGCTAAGATGCTGAGCTTGTCGATCGAAAGGTCGGCAGTTCAGCGGTTCGAATCCCTAGCGCCGCATAACGGGGTGAGCTCCCGCGACTTGTCCCAGCCTCTGCCAACCTAGCAGTTCGAAAGCAAGTAAAAAATGCAAGTAGAAAAAAAAATAGGGACCACCTTTGGTGGGAAGAGAACAGCGTTCCGTGTGACTTTGGCGTTGAGTCATGCCGGCCACATAACCACAGAGATGTCTTCGGACATCTGGCTTCTCCATTGACTTTGCATGTCCGAAAGTTGCACATGATTCTGAGACTCTGCAACCAGGGGTGGGCTTCAAAAATGTTAGCAACGGTTTCTTTGCTGGGTGGGCATGGCCATGGTGAGCATGGCCTCCTGCACCATGGCAGGGCAGGGGCTTTTTGTATTCAGGAGGGTGGAAATAGCCTCCCCAGGCTCCAGAGGCGCCCTGGAGCCTGGGGAGGCCTGAAGGCTAGAAACAGGCCTTCCTGAATTTCCGGTAAGCCCTTTTTTTGCCCACCCTGAGCCTCCACGCGCACCCTGAATTTACCTGCATCCAAAACAGGTTGCATGGGGACTCCTGAGAGGGGCGGGGCAGGGTGGGCGGGGCCAGCCAGAAGTGGGATTTGGGGTTTCTCTGAACCACACAGAATCCTAGCCAGAGATTCTCCCGAACCCCTGCGAACCCCCAACAGCCCACCTCTGACTGCAACCGTCATAAATATGAGTCAATGGCCATGCGTCTGAACTTTTGATCGTGTGACCAAGGGGATGGGACAGTCGTTTTGTCTGGGATGGTCTGGGGTGGATTAGAAGACCTCCAAGGTCCCTTCAAACGGTGTCATTCCATGTTCTGTGATTGTGGTCTCTGAAATCAGAATCTTATTGCGATGACCTGTAATTACAGAAATCCCTATAATTTAGAAGAGTTTAAGAATCCCCAGATGGAAAGAACCGTCACGAGCAGATTTCATATTGTGTTGTGCTGCGCCGCATTATCATAATATAACAATCAATCTCGCAATTGACAACCTCACAATTAGCCTGCTGGAATTCTCCTCCCCAGCAATGCAGAGATAGCCTGGAGGTTAGAAACTATTTAAACTTGATTTCCTCCCACCCCACCCCACCCCCTGCCCCCTCCCCCTAAATGCTAATGAACAGGAATGCATTCCTCTCCGTACTGTTCAGCAGTCTTTCTTTTCCTGGAGAAATGTTGATAGGACCTTAAGTTCAGCTTTAATTGTGTTTTGCTGGTCTGAGTTTATACATTTATACACCATGAGCCACGGTGGCGCAGTGGTTAGAGGGCGGTACTGCAGGCTACTTCTGCTGACTGCCGGCTGCCTGCAATTTGGCAGTTCAAATCTCACCAGGCTCAAAGTTGACTCAACCTTCCATCCTTTTGCAAGGACCCAAATTGTTGGGGGCAAGAGGCTGACTCTGTAAATCGCTTAGAGAGGGTTGTAAAGCACTGTGAAGCGGTATATAAGTCTAAGGGCTATTGCTGTTGCTTGCTTGCTTCCCTTCTTTCTCTCCTTCCCTTTTCTCTCTCCTTCCTTCCAACTTTCTTCCCTTCCTCCCTTCCTCCCTTCTTCCAATTTCTTTCCTTCCCTTTTTTCCTTTCTCCAACTCCTTCCTTTCTTTTTCTTCCGTTCTCTTCTTCTAAGTTCCTTCCTTCCTTTCTCTTCTTTCTCTTCTTCTAACTTCCTTCCTCCCTCCCTCCCTTCCTTTTTGTCAAAAAAACAACAACTCAAAAGTTACACGATGAATTGAATACCTGAATAAGACCTTCCAATTCCATATTCTGACATTCTGATGTCTCTCTCTATATATATTTTTTAATTAGATTTATATGCCGCCCTTCTCTGGAGACTCAGGGCAGCTTACAATGCATTAAGCAATAGCCTTCATACTTTTGTATATTTTATACAAAGTCAGCTTATTGCCCCCACAAACTGGGTCCTCAATTTACTTACCTTAGAAAGGATGGAAGGCTGAGTCAACCTTGAGCCTCGAACTTGCAATAATTGCAGACAGCTGAATGTTAATAACAGGCTATTTAGTCTGTTGAGCTATCCGGGCTCTATTTCAATGGATTTAAGTTCAAAAGCATAGTTTTATATGCTATAAAATTAGTAGTTTAGCTAGATTGCTTCTTCTCACTTCTCGAAGAAGACATGGGATGGGAAGGGATCGGTCAGTCAAATCTTTCACAAGGGCTTTCAGAATTGCCAGTGGGTGTCACTCTAAGATAAGAAGCATCTATGCCAAAAGGAGAAGAGAGTGGGGAAAAAACACATTTGGAAAAAGAAGAAGGAAAGGATACATGATGAGATTTCAAAAAAAGGGCTCTCTTGCAAAGCATGGAAGAATCCAATGTTGGAAGCCATCTGATCTTGACTTCCTGCATTCATACAAACATTCAAGCTGCGTTGGCAAGTTCTGGTTTGGTGTGTGTGTGTGCGTGTGTGTGTGTGTGTGTGTGTGAAGCAAACTCGAGTTTATAGCTCAAGGCATTTACAAGGCCTGTCCAAGTTGATTTGCTGACCACGTTTAACAGGTCTTAAGGAGGTCATTTGAAAGTCCTCTAACTAAGGATTGATGGTCTAAGCCAGTGGTTCTCAACCTGTGGCCTTCTGACCCCTGGGAGATCCGTGATGTTGTCACAGGGTTCCACAAAATAGTGGAACAGAATCATTAAAGAAAGGATGCAAAAGGGAGGATGCCAATGAAAGGCAAATGACAAAAAAAAAATTAAAATATTTTAAAAATGATTTTAAATAATTAAATTGAATGGTGGAATTGTCCCGCAGCGAGTTTGCTCACAGCGAGTTGGCTGTGGTGAGTTGACCACAGCAAGCCGGCTTTGACCAGTTGTCCTACTCCGGCCACAAAATGTATTCCCACTTGCTCCTGGGGAGGAAAGCTATGGCAAATCTAGACAGTATTCTAAAAAGCAGAGATATCACTCTGCCAACAAAAGTGCATATGGTTTTCCCAGTTGAAATGGATGGCTATGAAAGTTGGACCATAAGGAAGGCTGAGTGCCAAAGAATGGAGGCCTTTGAACTCTGGTGCTGGAGAAGACACCTGCGAGTCCCTTGGACTGCAAGAAGATCCAACCGGTCAGTCCTAGAGGAGATCAACCCTGACTGCTCTTTAGAAGGCCAGATCCTGAAGAGGAAACTCAAATCCTTGGGCCACCTAATGAGAAGGAAGGATTCCCTGGAGAAGAGCCGAATGCTGGGAACGATGGAGAGCAAAAGAAGAAGGGGATGGCAGAGAACGAGGTGGCTGGATGGAGTCACTGAAGCAGTCGGCATGAGCTTAAATGGACTTGGGGGATGGTAGAGGACAGGGAGGCCTGGAGGAACGTTATCCATGGGGTTGCGATGGGTCAGACACGACTTTGCAACTAACAACAACATGACGAAGAAACGGTTGAGAACCAGTGATCTAATCCATCCATCGCTTAATTTTGGGATTGTCAACAGAAGGGGACAGGAACCAATTTCCAGGTTTCCAATGGGAGATAAATTGTCCCAGAAGATTGTCTAGAATTCAGATTGTCAGGGAAATATTTTAAGAGCTGACCAGCTGCTACAATGATATAAGGCAGGGAATGAGTCAGCAAGGTTTTGGGGCTGATACGACTTTAAGAGGTTGTATATATATATAAGAGAGGCCCTATGAGGGCATTCCTCTCTCCGTGTGTGCTTCTGTGCTATAGTTGATGATTGATTGCCTGACTTTGCCTAGTACGTGTATGTATATATTCCTTGTGATAAACCACCATTTGAAAGACAATCCTCTGTTTACTATATTTTGCTCCTGGGTAATCTCAAAAATAGTCACACTGTGCACACTCTGAGCTTTCTGAGAAAGAATTCAGATTAACTCATTGCAGAAACAATAAAGACCAAATAAACACATCGGGTTGAAAATAAGTTTAATCATCAGGCGAACAAACCAATCTCTAGTCCTAAAATAGAAATATGCAGTTAAGTCTTCTGGGTTTATTTTGTTTATTTTTGTCATTCAGCCTTCCTCCTCTCTCTTTCTTTAGATATGTCTTAACAGGCTGTGGTATAAAGGCCTTGAGCCAGGGGCCCAATCCTCACAGGAACTTCTGAATGGAAGACCTCAAGTGCCTTCTTGTATGAAGCATGATCTGGGAAGGTTGAGAGGTGTGGGTCAACCTAGAGGAGATGAGAGAATGGGGTGAGGGGGAGAGAGAGAGAAAGATCAAATGACTTCTTGGATCCAGAAAGATGAGAGGTGTTACCTTCACTAGAGATACGAGTAATAACCGATAGATTTAGAAGTGTTTTGTGTTCATGTAATATGCCCCTGATAATATATATACAACTCAAGGTGGCAAATATATTTAATACTCCTTCTTCCTCCTATTTTTCCCACAACAACTCTGTGAGGTGGGTTGGGCCAAGAGGGAGGGATTGTCCCAAAATCACCTAGCTGGCTTTCATGCCTGAGATGAGACCTAGAACTTACCATCTCCTGGTGATTGGCCCAAAATCACCCAACTGACTTTCGTGCCCAAGGCAAGATTAGAATTTATGGTCTGTGGACAATGGTAACAAACCAAGGAGGATGGAGGTGGTTGTTGAAGAGAGAACAGTTTGTTCCCCTTCCATCTATCCCTCTGCAGCCCCCTTGGCTGCCCTTCCCTGTAGGAAAAAGCCCCCTGGGAGGACCTCCTTTCTGAGATCCTTCCTTGGGGATGAAGGGAAGAGTTGGAGGCCAAGGAGGCTGCAGATTGGTAGAGCAAAGGGATGTAGGGTGTTGATAGATGGTTCTTGGTCCTGAGAAGATCTCCAGAGGAAACTCCTCCTAGGGGTCTTGTTCAGATGAGAGCAGCCAGGGAGGCTGGGGAGGAACATCAAACTGGGGAACAAACATCTTCATCATCACCAACATCCCAATCTATCCACTGCAGGATGAAGGCCAGATTTTCATGAAAGGTTATGGACCAAAAATGACCATGTTGGTCCAATAGGGTTTGTGTCTGGTCATAGTAGATGGACTTTGTTTGACTTCTCAATCTTAGGGGCCAACTTGCCCGGCTGGCTTCCATGCTTAACCCAAAGGTGCTTTTTCAAAAGGCAACTGGACTTTGTTTCTCCTTGAAGACACATTCCGCTTCTCATCCAAGAATCTTCTTCAGAACTTCAGAATGGAAGAAGCTTCTTGGATGAGGAGAGAAGTGTCTTCAAGGAAAACAAAGTCCAGGTGCCTTTTGAAAAAACAAAACAAAAACATCTTGACCTGGATGATTGAGAATAATCTCCACAGACATCTTCCGTGCTTCATGGAGGATAAAGAACATGGATTCCACCTTCGACCCTTGGCCACTCTGGTCTTCAGAGTGCTATGAAGGATCAGAAGGAGTTAAGAAGGCTCTACTCTTCCATCTCTTCTCTTCCCATCCTGCTTTCTGCTCTTCGGATGCAACATCTCCAAGGACTTTCATCCTTTGGGAATGGTTGATTAAGTCTTCTCCACCTCGGTCCACCTCAAACCCCTCATCCTGCTCTTCCCAAGGAGGCTTAATGAACCATTCAGACACCGAAAGGTAATTTCTTGATTGGCAGACCAAATCTCCAGCCGCAGAGATAATTGCGGACACGCAGGTATTAAGTCCTCAGATCTCATTAACGCAGATCAGTTGGCGTTTTCCGAATTGGACATCTAAATCCATAATTAGGCTCCTGTTTAAGTAGGCTTGTTTTATTTGGGGGGCGGGGGGGGAGAAGGAGGAGGACAAAGTGGGGGCAGGATCTCCCCTGGCTCCTGCTGAACCGAGCAGCCACAGTTTTGTTATACATGAGTGCTGTTGGTGAGTTGGGGTGTGCTTGAGAGCAGGGTCTCGCCAGCTCCCCTCCTTTTTAATGAATCTTTTACCGCGAGGGTCCTTGGTACTCTCTGAGCTTCGGTCAGTGGTGAAATACAATTTTTTTTAACTACCGTGGCTTGATGGGCGTGGTGTGGCTTGGTGGGCGTGGCAGGGGAAGGATACTGCAAAATCCCCATTCCCTCCCTACTCCAGGGGAAGGAAATTGCAAAATCCCCATTCCCTCCCCATTCCAGGGAAAGGATACTGCAAAATCCCCATTCCCTCCCTACTCCAGGGGAAGGAAATTGCAAAATACCCATTCCCTCCCCATTCCAGGGAAAGGATACTGCAAAATCCCCATTCCCTCCCCACTCCAGGGGGAAGGATACTGCAAAATCTCCATTCCCTCCCCACTCTGGGGCCAGCCACAGGTGGTATTTGCTGGTTCTCTGAACTGCTCAAAATTTCCGCTACCAGTTCGTCAGAACCTGTCAGAACTTGCTGGATTTCAGCCCTGGCTTGGTGGTTTTCTTGCAGACGTTTCATAACCCACCCAGGTAACATCATCAGTGCTAGAGGGAAGTGGAGTGTGGGAAGAGGAGGAGGAGGAGGACTATGAGTTGTCTGAGCTTGGTTGTTTTCTTACAGACATTTTGTTACCCAACTAGACAGCATCATCAGTGCTAATGCTTGCCCTGTTAATGTTATTGGAAATGGTCTTGGAGATTCTACTGCCCTAATGGTTGGACTGTTTACTCTTATCTGGCTTGGGGTATCGTTTGCTTCTTGACTGATGGTCTTATCTTGATCTTATGCTCATTTGGGCGTTGACTGTATACTGGTATAAATATTTAGATTCCGATGATAGTCCTACCCCACCAAAGTTTCATTCCTCGTTAAGAATCTCTAGATTTATCGTTGTTGTTGTTTATAGCTGAGCACATCGCACTCCATCCAAATCATTCATAATAAATAAATAAAAGTCATTCAGTAAGAGGGTCAACCCAACCTAACTTGACCCGCCTGGTTTTCTGGGTTGGGTTTTGTCAGCTTTGGCGAATTCACTGGTCCTGAAGTCCCCTTGCTACCTGGGAGCAGAGGACTCTAAATACCAGCTACAGAGGAACCATAGTAGATTAATAGAAGTTTAAAAAAATGTTTTTTCATCTCCTGCTTGTCCCATAGATGCTATTTTTTCAGGAGGCAGCTGGGCTTTCTTTGAAGACGTTTTCTTTCTTTGAAGATGTTTCATTTCTCCTCTAAGAAGCTTCTTCAGCTCTTGGATGAGAAGCTTCTTGGATTATTATTATTAAAAAACAAGAAAGTCCAGTTGCCTCTTGAAAAAGCACCTTTGGAAGTCTCCTGCTTCTGAACTTCAAGAAGCACCTGGTTGATCAAAGGGAGAAAGCAAAAATCCTGGACCAAGATGGACCTTCTTTTCATCAGATCGTGGTTTCTAGAATTCCTTGGTGGCTACGAATTCTGGGAACAACCTCAGAAGGCTGGGAAGACCCTTCGGTCCCACCAAACTTTTCAAGGGCGGGATGTCAAGGAATAATGGATGGAAACTGACCAAGGAGAGATTCAACCTAGAAATGAGGAGGAACTTTCTGACAGTGAGAACAATCAACCCATGGAACAGAAGTTGCCTTCGGAAGTTGTGGGAGCTTCATCACTGGAGGCTTTCAAGAAGAGACTGGACTGCCATCGGTCAGAAATGGTTTAGTGTCTCCTGCTTGGACAGAGGGTTGGACTAGATGATCCACAAGATCCCTTCCAACTCTGTTAATTGGTCACCAGCTCTCCTTGAGTCTTTTCTAACTGCTGTCCCTTGCCCAGCGTCTCCGTTCGGCATTTTGCACAGCCTGGAGGGACATTTAAACGCAGCTAAGCTAAGATTTCAGGCCTGAGACTGCAACTCCATTCTTGCAACTTCTCCGGCACGGTGCGCACCGCCGGGCAATACAAGTTTCCATCTTTTCCCCACCGATTCACCCGTCTTTACAGACCGACCGTTTTTCTCTCGCTGTCCCCCCCCCACCTCCCCGTCTTTCTTTGCAACCCATCACCCGTCTTTGTCGTCAACGCTTGGCAGGGAAATAACGAGAGATGCTAAATCTTTTATAAGGTCAACACGCAAGCAGCTGTCAAACAAGAAAAGAACTTAGTGGAGAAGACAACCGTCTTCGTGAAGGTGGCGGGGGGAGAAATACGGAAGAGGGGAAAGGAAAGGAAAGAAAGGAAGGAAGAAAAAGGGACGGGGGAAAAAAAAACCCCAACAACCCACAACTTCTCTTGCTCATTAAGCCCACAGGCCTGAATCTGGCCCGGTCAGAAGACGCCAAGGTGTCTCCGTTTTGTGTCAGTAATTTGTGGTGTCAGAGGAAGTGGGGAGGAAGAGGCATCAGGCAATGCCGAAGAGGGCAAGCCGGTATCCGGGGAGTCATTAACGCACCAGGAACGGCCTCGGTGCCTAATTGGAACCGCTGGGCATTATCAACGGAGGATTCGCCTCCGCTCCCTGACAGCTTTCAGGCCCTAAAATGATAGTCCACTTGTCAATGTAAAAGACCATTAAAAACAAACCGTTTTGATTTAATTGGCGGGAGGGCTGGCGGGTAGGGGGTACCCAGGTGAGATACCTCATCAGCTTGTGGGTTTCCCCCCTTTAATTTTCCATTTTTCCCCCGATGATGGTTTCCTTTCCTCCTTCCCCTCCTTCCCAGCTTCTCTTTATTTGCATTTTCTTCTTCCCACCCCCCCTTTGCCATGGCTTCAAATTCTCTTCCTTTTCATAAACTGCCTGTGAGTGAAAAGATCCTTGTCCGTCCCGGGCTGCTTTTAATAGGATGGTCAACCAAGAAGTGGGACGGAGGAGCAAGGTGCTCGGAGAGCAGGCTGAAACCCTAGGCACAGGTCTCGTGCCAGGACCTACTATGTTTCCCCGAAAATAAGACCCTGTCTTATTTTTTTTTAACCCTGAAATAAGTGCTTGGCCTTATTGCTATGCACTCAAAAGCCCAATTGGGCTTATTATCAGGGGAGGTCTTATTTTGGGGAAAACAGGGCAGATGATAGATAGATAGATAGATAGATAGATAGATAGATAGATAGATAGATAGATAGATAGATAGATAGATAATAGACAGACAGACAGACAATTATATAGATAGAAGATAGATAAATAGATAGATAGATAATGATATAGATAGAAGATAGACAGTAGATAGATAGATAGATGATGATAGATAGATAGATAGATAGATAGATAGATAGATAGATAGATAGATAGATAGATAGATAGATAGATAATGATATAGATAGAAGATAGACAGAAGATAGATAGATAGGTATGATAGAGACCGTGTTTCCCGAAAATAAGACATTGTCTTATATTTTTTTGAACCCTGAAATAAGCGCTTGGCCTTATTGCCATGCACTCAAAAGCCCGATTGGGCTTATTATCAAGGGGTGTCTTATTTTGGGGAAAACAGGGTAGAACTAAGGAGAAACTTTCTGACAGAAGAATTAAGCAACGGACGACTTGCCTCCAGAAGTTGTGATTGCTCCATCACTGGAGGTTTTTTAAAAAAAGATTGGAAAGCTTTCTCTCCCCACTCCTGGGAGAAGGATATTGCAAAATCCCCATTCCCACCCCAATCCTGGAGGAAGGATACTGCAAAATCTCCATTCCCACCCCACTCTGGGACCAGCCAGAGGTGATATTTGCCTGTTCTGTGAACTGCTCAAAATTTCCACTACCAGTTCTCCAGAACCTGTTAGAACCTGCTGGATTTCACCCCTGGGTCTCCTGCTTGAGTAGGGGTTGGGCTAGAAGATCTCCAGGGTCCCTTCCAACTCTGTTATTCTGTTAAAGATTCCGGTTTTAAAAAAAAAAAGGAATCCAGAGGGAGCCATTATGGAGTAATCTACTGTATCCAATTTTGAAAGGTAGTTCTGGGCTTCGCAATTTGATACTCCCACACGGGGAGCGTCGACAAACATGAGCTCACCGCCTGACTTTTTTTCGTTAAAGGAAAGAAAATAATAATAACAGAATAACAGAAGGGTTGGAAGGGAGGGACCTTGTAAGTCATCTAGTCCAGGCAGAAGACAAACCCCTCCAAACCAGCCAAACCGAAGACTTCTGATCGTAACGTTTGAGAAAATAGTTTGCACATCCCTCTGTTTTCTTAGAAGGAGCGTTCTGCTGAATAAACTTTTGAATTCAGCCTCCGAGAAAAAATTCCAGGTGATTTTCATCCTGGTTGCTAGTGCGACATTCAAACAGGCGACATTTTCATTGAAATGATCCGGCATCTGCATTCCCCTTAGGCAAGTAGCTGTGTTGTGGTCTGCCAACAGCCTGTGGAACTAGCAGTGGAGTCGGACAGTTAGGAGGCTGGGGCGGATCATGGGCCAGTCTTGAAGTCTGGGGAAGCCCCGGAGGAGGGCTCTGCGTCGGAGGCAGAGATGGGGCCAGGGCCATCTGAGAGTGATGCGCGGACTCCGGAGCCCCCAGAGTCAGACATCAGAGAGGCAGAGGAACAGGTGGAGCCTTTTCCTAGTGCACACATGCAAAGAGCTGCCAGAAGGCAAGAGCAGCTAAAGTAAAAAGGACGACTCAGGAGTAAGGCCAGGAGATGATTGGCCCCTCCCAGAAGGCTTAAAAGGGCAGCAACGGCTCTTGGGCTCTTTGTAGGAAAGCAACGTTGCTACATTTGTTTCTTGTGGGCGTCTCTTACTTCTGAACTTCATGGGGCTTTGCCAAGAAAAGCTTTTGGCAGGGTGCCAAAGAAGACAAAGGTTGGTGATAAGGCCGAAGGACTGTTTAGGAAGGATTTGTTTTGGACTTAATTCAGGAGATGATTGAGACGATTCAGGAGTAAGGCCAGGAGATGATTGGCTCCAATCATCCAGTTCTGGAAGCCTGGAAACAGGCCCGTTTCGGGCCTCTGGAGGGCCTCCAGAGCCTGGGGAGGCCGTTTTCACTCTCCTGGAGGCTCAAGGAAAGCCTTGGAGTCTCGGGAGGGCGAAAATGCCCCACCTACCATGGTGCAGGAGGCCGAGTAGGCCACGCCCCCATGGCCACGCCCACCCAGCAAACCGGGCAGCGAACCAGTCATTAAATTTTTCAATCCCACCCTGGATGGCTGCTGTGGGGCCGACCTCCGCCTTACCATTCAGAATAAGCGCTTTCCAGGTTCAAACCCACCTTTTGGAAATGGGGGATACGCCAAAGCTCCTCCTTTTTCGTCGGCGGCTGGAACTTCCTCAGCAAACACGTCCGAGTCTCGTACAATTTTCCCCGACGTTTCTGAAGCACATCAAATGAGCATGCCAGCCTTAGAAAGTCGCCAAGGAGAAGGTATCACACATATACACACACACTGGCGTGGCGTTTGATTGTGGTGGGGACCAAGCTCAACTTGGAAAAAAAATCAAGAAGCAATGGGTGGAAACTAACGAAGGAGAGGAGCAACTTAGAACTACCGTGTTTCCCCGAAAATAAGACCCGGTCTTATATTTTTTTGAACCCTGAAATAAGCGCTTGGCCTTATTGCCATGCGCTCAAAAGCCCAATTGGGCTTATTATCAGGGGGTGTCTTATTTTGGGGAAAACAGGGTAAGGAGAAATTTCCTAACAGTGAGGACAATTCATCAGTGGAACAACTTGCCTCCAGAAGTCGTGAATGCTCCAACACTGGAAGTTTTTAAGAAGAGGTTGGATAATCATTTGTCTGAAGTGGTGCCTAAGCAGGGGGTTGGATTAGATGACCTCCAAGGTCCCTTCCAACTCTGTTATTCTGTTCTATTCTTATATGAGATGTTTGCCATGCCATGCTTCCTTTTCTGGGCTAAGTCGCCTCTTATTCAATTGCTCCCCTGGTTGTGGTTCTTTCTTCGGTCTCCAAGATCATTCCCACAAACTATTTCTGTGAAATGTCTTGGCCATAGTTCAACAGCCGGATATTTCAGGAGCTTCTTCAAAGGACTTTCACGACTGAGGTGGCTACTAACTTATCACATGCTCTACTATAGACATGGTTGTGTGGAATATGGAAAACCTGGTCAGGAGGGCAGACATTTCCAAAGCTGGAAAACATCAGCTTTCGAAAAAAAATTAATCGGGAACACAGAAGTTTGCTTCCCAGGTTGAAAATTTGGTAAACTTAAGAAACCTTATCTCCAAATCATGGCAGGTGCCTCACAGTATGTTTCCTTGAAGGATTCTCACGAAAGATGAGATACTCCTTGAAGAAGATATCTGATTATTTCTATTTACGCTACATAATTAGCCTCCCATGCATGCTGGGATCATCTAACACATTGGATAACCGGGTCATCTGAAGACCTAACTTTTCCTTTCAAAGGACATCAAACAAGATGTAAGTAATAAATGAACAAGAATAAAGAAAACCCACACCATTAACTCGAAAGGACGAGTGACAAAAAAAAAAACCCTCCCAGGAGACGTTTGCCGATCTTCTTCAGAAAGCAGTTCCATCAAAGAAGAGATCAAGAGACCATGTAGACCAGAGTTTCTGAACCTTTGACAACTTTTAAGATGCATGGACTCCAATTCCCAGAATTCCTCAGGCGCCACGGTGGGAGTTGAAGTCCATGCATGCTGGCTGGGAGCTGAAGTCCACACATCGTAGGGTTCCTAAACCAGTGATCTAAGCTTGCCTTCAATGGTAGGCTGCTGTCGGTTCAGATCGGTTCGGGCGAATCGTTAGCTGTGACCTGCAGCTAACGAACCACCCATCCACCCACTGCCTGGGTACAATCCCTTCCTATATCCTGTGTTTTTGATGCCACACACATGCATGGAAGGCACGCATGAGCGAATTGCTGTGTTTTGTGACGCCGCACGCATGCACGCGTGCTCACATTTCTAGTGCTGGGCAAACCAGTTGTTACACTATGCAACGCCCACTTCTGGTTGTCTTCCCTACATCAAGTTGAACCAGATTATGGGTTCTAAGTCCAAGGTCCAACATGTGTCTACAAGAGAACGGTCTTGAGAAGAGGCGAACTGAAAGGCCTCCTAAAAGTCATCTGACCTTTTGCTTCTTCTCAGCCTTCTCAGCTTTGATGACCGCCCTCTGCTCGTCCATCCAAATCTCTCGGTATTTGTGCTGCAGCAGATCGAAGAAAGGCGTGGCGGGTCTGCAAAGATTTTAGAAGGAAAGCGACAAGGAGGAATGTTAGAGTTTGCAGCAACCCAACCACCACTCAAGTAAATAATTCAGCAGGATTCATGTGTAAAATAAACTTCTTTATATACAGTAATATAAAGCATGATGCATGTATACAATACCCATGCAGCACAAGCCAGAACCAGAACTCAGAATCCAGAAGTATATAAATAGAGAAGCAATAATTCAAGGACATGCCCACCATGATTCTAAGGGAAGGTTCCCACCACTGTTTTCCTCTAAAAGACGCCAACCACTATCCCTTGCTTCTAGGAGAAGACTCAAAGTTTCCCCTCACAGCAGAACCTCTTGGTCTATAAGACAGCCAAGGAAAACGCATTAGAAACAACCATCTTCTTCCCATTCTCCAGCTCCCCATGGTTGCTCAGTTTATCCCTGGGCCTGACAAAGTCCTCTGATGACCTCAAAAGCTCGCCCGCTCTTTGGCCGACCAATCCCTGGCCTCATAAAGAAAGCCCTTGAATGCAAACTCTAGAACTCTTCTTCCTCGTTGGCCTTCACAACGCAAACACGTCAGGGGCTCGAACCGCGATTTCATTTTGGCTTCTTTTTTGCACGCACGTAAATAGCTGCCCTTCTTCTCTTTCACCCACAGCTTATTTTGCTCCTGGCGTGACTTTCATTGCTAATTATGTCTTGCCACATGCTTCGGAGAGGCTTAATCTCTGCTCATGTTGGCTAATGATGTTACGAGCTTGATCAAGTGCCTATCCATCCCAAGAGGCTGCTCTTAGAGAAAGCTTTTTTTTTTTTCACAAGCTGGAGGGAGGGTGTGTGTATGTGTGTGCCACACACGGATCACACCCAGGCCGAGGCGCGCAGAAGATTTTTGGAACCTGTCCACAATTCTCTGGTCCTCTGCCACCAGCATCCCCCATCACCAAATTCTGGGGGAAAAAATGGAGGGGCTCCCCAAAAGAAGAGGCGTATGTGTCTGTGTCAACTTATTTTCCAAATCACCAGATGACAAGGCAAGGCAAGAAGCGACGGATGGAAACTAACCAAGGAGAGAAGCGACCCTAGAGCTAAGGAGGAATTTCTTGACAGGGAGAACAATAGCGGGGACTTCTCTGCGTTGATACCACACCCAGTCTGCCTTCTCTGGATGTCTGCTGGTCTGAGGACTGTGACAAAGAGACAATGGTTGAGATTCTCGTTCTGGGTTGTGTTCCAGATCCTAGTTATAGATTCTGGTCCTTCATTCAATCTTGGACTATATCGCGGGGATATGGTTTAGGCCTTCTGGGTACCTGTCTATCTCCCTCCCTCCCTCCCTCCCTCCCTCCCTTCTATCTATCTATCTATCTATCTATCTATCTATCTATCTATCTATCTATCTATCTATCTCTATCTATCTATCTATCTATCTATCTATCTATCTATCTATCTATCTATCTATCTATCTATATCTATCATCTATCATCTATCTAATCTTTCCGTCCTTGTCCCTTCCGAAATATAACATAAAACAGATTTTTTCCTTCTTCTCTCTATCCATCCATCCATCCATCCATCCATTCATCCATCCATCTTATCATTTACCTGCCTGTCTGTATCTGTCCATCTCTTTCTCTCCTTCCTTCCCTCCCTCCCTTAATCTGCTATCATCCATTCTATCTATCTATCTATCTATCTATCTATCTATCTATCTATCTATCTATCTATCTATCTATAGATGTATCTTCTATCTATCTATCTAATCTATCTATCTCTATCTATCTATCTATCTATCTATCTATCTATCTATCTATCTATCTCTATCTATCTATCTTTATCTATCTATCTATCTATCTATCTATCTATCTATCTATCTATCTATCTATCTATCTATCTATCTATCTATCTATCTATCACCTATCTACCTATCTACCTATCTACCTACCTACCTACCTACCTACCTATCAATCATCTCTATCTATCTATCTATTTCTATTTTTATCATCTATCAGTCTGTCTGCCTGTCTATCTATGTATCTATCTATCTATCCTTCCTTCCATCTATTCACCCATCCATCTTGTTTGGAAGACACTCGGAAGAGAAGAAATGCCCACAGAATCGCTTCTCATTAGACCCTCTAAAAATGTATTTATGCACGCTTTCAAAAACTGTTCCCTTTCACCAGGCACCTCTTCCTCCCTCCTTTTGTAATTTTAATAAACTCCTCTGCTAAATAATTTTCAAGAGGCAGGAAGTCTTTAGCTGAGGAACTTAAAAACCTTCTTCCCCCTGGTTATAGCAGCAAAGAAGTTAAGCTGAGCTTTCTGGAAACCTATCTGCTCTCTCTCTCTCTCTTTTTTAATGAGCTCCCTTTTGCTGCCAAATAAGTTATTTTTTTAAAAAAAAACCCGTAATGAACTATTAACAGTTTTTTAAAATCAAAATTGCAGGAGTTCGAAAAGAATGACAAAGTCTCCCATATATATATATATATATTTAATAGATGGGAAGAAGCCAGCTCTTCTCTCTCTCTCTCCCCCTCTTCCCCTTTTTCTCTCTAAAAATGGAATCCGAGATGAAAAGAAACAATCGTTATAATTTGCAAATAGAAGGCTGACACTTTTTGGGGGTGTACACGTGTTCCTTCCTGACAGGTGTGATTCGCTTTTTGGGCAAAACAGAACCCTATGGGGATTAGAACAGAGTTTCCGGCTGACAAGTCCGTCACAGCCTCGCAGCTCATTAAAACTTTTTTTCCCCTCCCCAATTTTAATTTTATTTTCTTGAACGGGGAGGATGAAATTTCCCAAGGAACATCGGAGTCTTCTAAGGGGGTTTTAGAACACGGGGGTTGAAAGGAGTTTCAAGGGGAAAGCCCTGGGTGTGACAAATCTCATTTTAGTTACACCTCCCTATGCACAGGCGGGCAAAATAATTGGTCATCAGTGGGTATTAATTTGAAAGAATAGCCAGAGGCTGTTATTTCTTCTTCTTCTTCTTCTTCTTCTTTTTCTTAAAATTCTTGGGAAATCGGTGACAGCAGAGAAAGTACTCCGTTGCAGAGGATGGATGTTGAGATGCCGCCTTCACAAGAGACAGCGGTTTTGTTAAAATTAAAACCTCGGCAGGAGAGGAGAAGCGGCGGAGGAGCGAAGTGAGCCGGGAACAAAAGCGGCATCACAGCGCACGGGAGCAAGTATGTGTCAGCTGCCTCTGAAAAACTTTCACGGCGGCAAAAACTTACAAAACGCATCTTTTTTTCCAGACCTGACAGTTCAGGCCTGAGTTGATGGCATAGGCTGGGTGTTCCTGGCCCAGCTGTAGAGATAACCAAGAGCAAATGAATCCCAGCAAAGAGATATTAAGAGGTGGCAGCGATGGGAAACTAAGTGCGGCCAGAATGAACTTTATTTACCGTATTTTTCAGCGTATAAGATGCTCCGGAGTATAAGACACAACGTTTTTGGAGAGGAAAGCAAGAAAAAAAAATCTGCCTCTGCCTCCCAGGGGAGACATGATAGCAGTCTTCCAGTATCTCAGGGGCTGCCCCAAAGAAGAGGGAGTCAAGCTAGTCTCCAAAGACCTTAAAGCAGGAGAAGAAGCAACAGATGGAAACTCATCAAGGAGAGAAGCAGCTTAGAACTAAGGAGGAATTTCCTGACAGTGAGAACAATTCATCAGTGGAACGACTTGCCTCCGGAAGTTGTGAATGCTCCAACACTGGAAGTTTTAAAGAAGAGGTTGGATAACCATCTGTCTGAAGTGGTGTAGGGTTTCCTGCCTAAGCAGGGGGTTGGACTAGAAGACCTCCAAGGTCCCTTCCAACTCTGTTATTCTATGTTCCTTCGGTTCCTGTTCTTCTTCTCTTTTCTTCTCCACCCTCTTCCTTCTCTTCCCACAGATTATTTCACTGGCAATATAAAACAATCCCACAACAGCCCTGGAACCATTTTCTTTTTTTTTTTTTGGTAACTCATCAAATTCCCAAGATCACACTCCGATCTTTAACAGCAAAAAAATAAGCAGCTTTGCTGACTTCTGGAAAAAGCAATTTGTCACTTCTTAACAAGAAGAGAAAAACCGGCATCTCCCACCGGGGCAGCTGTGTCTGTAACAAAGCAGGACGCCGCCAGAAGTTATCACACGTGTGCAAGAGTTCGTGTCGCACATCCTATCAACATCTCTGAGGTCCGATTGCAAGGGCCACAGGTTGCCACATTTTATGCCGTTGTTATCGTTTGTGCTCCTGGTTGGGGGAAACTGAGCAGGTGGGTTGGTAAGAAAGGAAATAGATCCATTCCTTAGAACAAGGGTCGGCCACCTTAAACACTCAAAGAGCCACAAAGGTCCTAACCGGAAGCCCCCGTTCAATTCTGGAGCCGACCGGAAGTCCCGTTCCCCCACCATAGAGTCTCCTCCTAGTGCGGCATCTTCTACCTGTCCTAACTGAAAGCTGTATCAATTGTGAAGCTGACCAGCGATAGGGAACCGCAGCAGAGAGATGAAAGAGCCACATGCGGCTCCAGAGCCACGGGTTGCCGACTCCTGCCGTAGAACATAGAATAACAGAGTGGGAAGGGACGTGGTAGGTCTTCTAGTCTAACCGCCACTGCTCAAGCAGGAGCCCCAATCCCATTTCAGATAGGTGGCTGTCCAATCTCTTCTTAAAAGACTCCACCCACAACTTCTGGAGGCAACTTCGGTTCCACGGATTAATTGTTCTCACTGAAAGGAAAATTCTCCTTAATTCAAATTTGGTTCTCTCCTTGATACCATATTTTTCGGAGTATAAGATGCACTTTTCCCCCCCTAAAAGAGGGTGAAAATTTGGGTGCATCTTATACGCCAAATGTAGCCCTACCCACCTGCCGCTCCCCCCGGAAAATGGGGCGCACAGAAGTGGCAATAGGCTATGGCAATCCCTTTAGCCTGAAACAGCTGATCTTCGGGAGGCCGATCCAACCGACAATCAGCTGCTTGTGCTAATCAGGTTGTGCGGAAGCTGAAATTGAAACGGGCTGTTTGCTGCAAGGAGGCAAATTGCTGGGAGGCAGAGGCAGATTTTTTTTCTTGTTTTCCTCCCCCAAAAAGTAGGTGCGTCTTATAGTCCGAAGCGTTTTATACTCTGAAAAATACGGTAAGTTTCCATCCGTTACTTCTTGTCCGGCCTTCAGGTGCTTTTGAGAATTGGTTGATGCCTCCCCGTCTTCTCAGTAGCAGACCCTCAAATACTGGAAGATTGCCATCATGGTCCTTCTCTTCACTATACTAGACCTACCCAATTCCTGCAGCCGTTCTTCATATGTTTCAGCCTCCAGCCCCCTGATCATCTTTGCTGCTCTTCTCTGCACCCTTTTTAGAATCTCCTCTATCATGGTGACCAGAACTGGATACAGTATTCCAAGTGTCATCTCCCCAGTTGTTCTTCAAAAGGAAAGGAAAGTGTGTTTCAGTGTGTATGTACGTGTGTGTGTGTGAGAGAGAGAGAGAGAGAGAGAGAAAGGAAGAGAAAGAGAAAGAAAGAAAGGAGAAAGAATGAAAGAGAGAGAGAGAAAGAAAAAGAGAAAGAGACAGTGAGTGAGAGAAAGGAGAAAGAAAGAAAAAAGAAAGAGAAAAAGAAAGGACAAAAGAAAGAGAAAGAAAGAAAGAAAGAAAGAAAGAAACAAAGAAAGAAAGAAAGAAAGAAAGAGAAAGAGAAAGAGAGAGAAAAAAGAGAAAAAAGAGAGAAAGAGAGAGAAAATGAACGAGAGAGAAAGAAAAAGAAAGAAAGAGTGAGTGAGAGAAAGAGAAAAAAGAAAGAGAAAAAGAAAGGAGAAAGAAAGAAAGGAGGAGAGAGAGAGAGAGAGAGAAAGAAAGAGAAAAAATGAAAGAAAGAAAAAGAAAGAAAGAGAAAGAGAGAGTGAGAGAGAAAGAAAGAGAAAGAAAGAAAGAAAGGAAAAGAGAGAGAAAGAAAAAGAGAAAGAGAAAGAAAGAATGAAAGAAAGAAAGACGTATGCAGGCCACTTCAATCATCTCCAAAGCCAATCGATCAAAGCCATGGGCTAAACATGGGAAGTCGTCTTCTCCTCCCTCTTTAGGAACGCATGGTGGCCTGTTTGCAAACACGGAGCTTGGGTTACAAAATGTGGGTTTTGCGCGAGGCAATCCTTGCCAAGATCTCGAAACCGGTGCTCAGCGCTGCGCCACCTGATTGGGGCGGGGGGGAAGCCCCTGGGGGTCCACTACCTCTTCCTTGTTAGTGCTGACCTTGGTAGGAGCCATTGGCGGCTGATGAATAGGCTACGATCCCCTCGATCAGACTCCGGGGAACAGCCATATTATCTGCTATCGGCCCATCTGTGCCTCCCTCGCCCCTCCCGGCTTTCATCCCTGACCATAAATCTCTGTCCAAAACTTAAGAGGATAAGAAAGAAGGTTGGGAGGGAAGGAGGAGGATGTGAAAAATGTCCTTTTTATGAGAGACCTCACGACAAAAGCCAGCCGGGGAAGGAAATCAGAAGGAAAGCAAAAAGAGATTGCAGGTTGGGGGTGAGAAGGGAAAACTCCAGAGGAAGGAAGGAAGGAAGGAAGGAAGGAAGGAAGGAAGGAAGGAAGGAAGGAAGGAAGGAAGGAAGCAGGTGAATGGGTCAAAGGCAACCCATCGGAGCTGGCCGGGAAGGCTCCACCTTCGAAGAACCTGGTTATCGCCACATCGACAGTGAAAAGGAAGATCACTTGGTAAAAAGCGCTGGAGAAGTTAGAAAAAGCGAAGAACAGAATTGGAAGGGATGGTGGAGGTCAGCTAGTCCACCCCCTGCTCAAGCACGAGATCCTATACCACTCCAGACAAATGGCTCTCCAATCTCTTCTTAAAGACCTCCTGGGATGGAGAACTCACAACCATTTTAAGGCAAGCCGTTCCACTGGTCAATTGTTCCCACTGATAGGAAATTTCTCCTTAGTTCTTGGTTGCTTCTCTCCTTGATCAGTTTCCATCCATTGTTCTTGGTCCTGCCTTCTGGTGCTTTGGAGAATGGCTTGACTCCCTCTTCTTTGGGGCAGCTCCTGAGATGTTGGAGGACGGTTATCACGTCACCCCTAGTCCTTCTTTTCATTAAACTGGACATACCCAATTCCTGCAACCGTTCTTCCTATGTTTTAGCCTCCAGTCCCCTAATCCTCTTCGTTGCTCTTCTCTGCACTCTTTCTAGAGTCTCCACATCTTTTAAATTGGGATTTTTAGCAGGCCTCACAGTATTTGGGGATCAGCTCCTAAAATTTACCAATCCAGATTAAGGAGTTAAACCAGTGGTGAAATCCATTTTTTTTTACTACCGGTTCTGTGGGCGTGGCTTGGTGGGCAAGGTGTGGCTTGGTGGGCGTGTCAGGGGAAGGATATTGCAAAATCCCGATTCCCTCCCCGCTCCAGGGGAGGGATACTGCAAAAATCTCCATTCCCTCCCCACTCCTGGGAGAAGGATATTGCAAAATCTCTAATCCTACCCCACTCTGGGGCTAACCAAAGGTGGTATATACCGGTTCTCCGAACTGCTCAAAATTTCCGCTACCGGTTCTCCAGAACCTGTCAGAACTTGCTGGATTTCACCCCTGGGTTAACCCCCCCCCACACTGCTTTCTCCTTCCTCCTTCCTTCCTTTTTTTTTTTTTATAACCCAAAGTGGCTGTAATAATCCAATAATTGGCTTTGATCTACACCCTGTTTTTAAAGTGCGGGGGGAATAAATGCCCGCAGGCCAGACAACTTAAAAGGGAACGATTAAAGAAGATTGGAAACGGGATCGTAATAATTGGAAATGAATAGCTCCCCCCTCCTCTTTTTTTCTTCCCCAGCTGTTGGGCAAAAAAACCCCCTCAAAAAATCTTGGCCATTTTTCCGGGTTGGGATGGATGTCCCGTGTTATTTATTATGGGATGGTGGGGATATGCGACCCTTGAAGAGTTTTTCCTGGGCAGCCACTTAACCTCAGTTTATGAAGAAATAAAGCAAATTTGGAGCCAATGGAGGGAGACCAATTTTTCCACCCCCCCACAGCTTAAAAGCTCTTTGTTTGCCATGAGGACCGACAATCCTTGTCATAGCTATGATGGCTAGTTGTAATCAAGATAAAGCTTTATGGCCAGGGGTTTGGCGGCTAACAGCGGCCCCAACGCCTCATTTTCATATGGCTGCAATTAATGTTAATGCCTGCGATGAAAATGGTCATTAAAGACCATTTTAAAATCCATCCCATTTGCATATGCAAATCGGTGCCATTTGCTGGCGGATTGCCTCCTTAATCACCACCTCCGCCCCACAGAATAACTCTTCCCTCTTACCTTTCGTACTTTTTATTTAAACAAGGGAAATAAAATCTTTAGTACCAATTAGCTTTTTAAAATGAAATCTATCACCGAGCACTCTCACCAGGAGCGAGGAAAAAAGAGGCCGCTTGCTGGGTAAAATAATCAACGTTATATATATATATATATATATATATATATATATATTACACCTCCGTCACAATATGATAATTCTTATTATTGCTGCACAGGTAGTCCTCAATTATGCCCAACGTTCCCGTTGCCAAGTAGGACAGTTATTAAGTGGGTGTTTTGCCCCATTTTACAACCTTTTCTCACCACGGTCATTAAGCGAATCGCTGCAGCTGTTAAGTAAGCAAGACGGTCATTAAGTGAGTCTGCCTTCCCCATTGACTTGGCTTGCCAGAAGCTCGCAAAAAAGGGGATTACATAACACTGCGAACCGTCATAAATATATAAACCAGTTGCCAAATGTCCCAGTTTTGATCTCTGCGGAATTCTGCGATGGTCATAAGTGTGAGGTAAAAAGTGCAGTGTAAATCACTTTCTTCAGTGCTGTAACTTTGAACAGTCCCTAAACCAGGGGTGAAATCCAGCAGGTTCTGACAGGTTCTGGAGAACCGGTAGCGGGAATTTTGAGCAGTTCGGAGAACCAGCAAATGCCACCTCTGGCTGGCCCCTGAGTGGGGTGAGAATGGGGATTTTGCAATATCCTTCCCCTGGAGTGCAGAGGGAATGGGGATTTTGCAGTATCCTTCCCCTGGACTGCAGAGGGAACGGGGATTTTGCAGTATCCTTCCCCTGCCATGCCCACCAAGCCACGCCCACCAAGCCACACCACACCACACCACACCCACCAAGCCACACCCACAGAACCGGTAGTAAAAAAATAATTGGATTTCACCACTGCTCTAAACCAATGGTCCTAAGTTGAGAACTTCCCATAGTCCTGCCTCCTATCATTTTCATGCTCTTATCTTGGACCCCTAGGAAGCTTTGGATACCACACCAACCTCAACACACCCAACCCGGAGTTCCCTGTGACTCTATCCGAGCGTAGAGTTATTACAAGACCAGAGAAGGCTCCATAAATGGAAAATTAATTCCAACAGAAACGATTCAGTTTAGGTAGGCCTGCACCCCAAAACCCTCTCTGCCTCTGCCTCTCACCGTGCTGGCCTTCCATACGTCATGTCCGGAGGGACTTTGGGAGGGGTCCTCTTGAACCGACGTTCGTCTTCCACGTTGACATGGAAGTCCTTCATCTTGCGGTACAGGTTCTGCTCGTGGACCGTGACGTAGCCGTCCTTGACCGCGTGGACATTGGTGGTCATGTAATCACGGGGTTTCTCCTTCTCCAAAATAATCCTGGGCTTCATGACGTGCCAGTGGCAAATGGCTGGAAAACAGAGGAGGGGGTTAAGGAGAGACACCGTGGACATTAAAAGAAGGCAACGCTCCTTCCGAAACCAAGGAAAGGAGAATTACAGAATAACAGAGTCGGAAGGGATCCGAGGTCTTCAGAAAGTTCAGAAGATAATCCTCTTCTAGGATAGAACCATCACTGTGGGAAGAGTCATGCTCAGAAGTAAGGTCAGGGACATTACAGACCTATAATGGGACCTGAGGTCTAGACATAACCTCATTGGGTTGCAAATTAGCACCCCGTTGGATGATAGCAACCAAAATCTTAGAAATAGTCTCTGATATTACAGATTGAACATCCAGACTCTGACGAGCCTGTTTCCCATCACCCGCACGGAGCCCCGCTGCAGTAGGAGTGAAGGTAGCCTCTGGGCCCCAGTGGTCAGCTCCAGATGCCATGGGAACCTCTACCAATTGAGCATGAGATACTGTCAAAGACATGTCATGTGCCAGCCTCACTGATGGTCTTTGCTGAACTATAGTCTCGCCGGATGCTCCAGGAGCCACCTTATCCTGAGCGACTAAAACATCCTCAGTTACCGATTCGTCCAAATGCGAATCCCCCAAGCAGGAGTCCCTACACCATTTCTAACAGGTGCCAATTCAGCCTCTTCTTGAAAGCCTCCCGTGATGAAGCTCCCACAACTTGAATCTTTCCTAGGTCAGTTTCCTAAGTGTGGTACATAAAATTATTTGCCACAACATCCTACCTGTCAATGAGTACTTCAGCTTCAACCACAACAATACACGAGCACACAATAGGTACAAACTCAAGGTAAACCGCTCCAAACTCGATTACAGAAAATACGACTTCAGCAACAGAGTGGTCAATGCCTGGGAAGCACTACCTGACTCTGGGGTTTCATCCCAAACCCCCCAAAACTTTAACCTTAGACTGTCTACTGTGGACCTCACCCCATTCCTAAGAGGTCTGTAAGGGGCGTGCATAAGCGCACCAGCGTGGCTTCCGTCCCTGTCCTAGTATTCCTTTTTACTCTTACTCTTCTCGCGTATTCAAATTACGTTTATACTTTTACCTGTTTTATCTTATATATGCTTGACAAATAAAGAAAGAAAAAGAGATAAAATAAAAACGATCAGCGTTACCTGATCCGCTTACCTTCAGGAACGCCTCCATCCATTCCGTGTAAATACAATCCGTAGTTAAAATCATATCCCGGAAGGGTGTAGTTACTTCTACGGGCCTTCCCAAGTTCTGGCTGCAAAAAGAAACCCCGATTCATTTTAAGAGGATTATCCATCAACGTGTATCTTTGGCAGGGCGGCCCCCAGCCTCCATGATTGTACAGGTAGTCCTCAACTTACAATTACAATTGGGATCAGAATTTCCATCGGTAAGCGAAGCAGTCATTAAGTGGGACCTGCCCAATTTACGACTTTTTTTTCCCCTTGGCCAGGGTAGTTAAGCAAATTGATTTGTTTGCAATTGTTAAGTGAATGGCTTGTTTGCAGAAAAGCTTTTAATCAACCCAAGCTAGAGTATAGAAGAAGAGAGGAGAGGAGAGGAGAGGAGAGGAGAGGAGAGGAGAGGAGAGGAGAGGAGAGGAGAGGAGAGGAGAGGAGAGAGAGAAGAGAGAGAAGAGAAGAGAAGAGAAGAGAAGAGAAGAGAAGAGAAGAGAAGAGAAGAGAAGAGAAGAGAAGAGAAGAGAAGAGAAGAGAAGAGAATAATGGGATGGGATGAGATGAGATGGGAGAGAGGAGAGGAGAGGAGAGGATAATGGGATGGGAGAGAAGAGAGGAGAGGAGAGGAGAGGAGAGGAGAGGAGAGGAGAGGAGAGGAGAGGAGAGGAGAGGAGAGGAGAGGAGAGGAGAGGAGAGGAGAATAATGGGATGAGATGAGATGAGATGGGAGAGAAGAGAAGAGAAGAGAAGAGAAGAGAAGAGAAGAGAAGAGAAGAGAAGAGAAGAGAAGAGAGAAGGAGGGGAGAGGAAGGGAGGGGAGAAGAAGAGAAGAGAGGAGAGAAAAATAGAAGAGAAGAACAAATCTTATTCCATTTCATTTTCTGACAGTGATTAAATTACTGGATCAGCAAAGTGCATAGGATTTCCTGCCTAAGCAGGGGGTTGGACTAGAAGACCTCCAAGGTCCCTTCCAACTCTCTTATTCATCTACAGTCATTCATTTAACAACTGTGGGGGGAAAGGATAGTTTCCCTCTGGGGCCCGACTCACTTAACAACTATCTTGCTAGTCCCGATCCCCATTGTGATCGCAAACCGAGGACTACTCGCACTCACCGCTTCGCCCAACAGGAGCCCTCACCCCCACCCCCACCCCACGCAAAACTTCTTTAAAATTTTGGTTTTCTGTGGCTTAAAAAAAAAAAAGGAGTGGGGAGGATTTTTTGGTCCTATCATGTTATACCAGACCCCCTTCCTGGGCTTTTTAAGTGTTGCCTCTAATTTGGGAATCCACCGAGAGATTTTTTTTGTGTTTTTTAATCTGACACACAAGAGATTTGTGAGTTGGTTTCTTAACCACCCTGTGGGTGGGCGGCTTGTCTTGAAAACCAGGCAAGGAGGAAACCTGGAAAAAAAATATTTTTAAGCAGTTTTTGCCCGAGGGATTTGCAACCTCCTTGAAGGTGGTTGTGGGGAGGGGAAGGAGAAGCATGCAGCAAAACCGAATTTTCTCATTGTGCGTCCCTCCGTTGACCCACTACGAGCTTAAGGGAGAGAAAAGGGATTCCCACCCACTCCGTCCCATCCCAACCTCACTTCTCCTCCATTTCTGACGAAAAGAAACTAAAAACTTTTCAAAGCCCAGCAGCTAATCTCTGCCTGGCTTCACCATGGAGATCTCAGCCAAGACAAAAAAGGACAATCGGGGGTGGGGGGGGGGTCAATGAATCCCACAGACACCACAAAGCCCACCTCCCTACCCCCAGTGGGATGGGACACCTCGGGAAAGAAAGGGAGTTAATTTGAAAACTAAATAACAACCAGGGTCCGTGGTGACCGGCTGTTGTGTCTCTTCAAGGTTCATTAAAGCTTTTCGTTCAACTCTGAACATATTTGTCTTGGCCCAGCCAACGTTTTTCTTGTTCAGCCATTGATCTTTTCCTGACTTGGCCACGAAAGGGCCGCTCGCTCGAAGAAGCACGGGAGATTTGTCAAGCCACACAGCTACTCTTGGGTTCCGTTTCTGCACTTCTGGGTGGGATTTCTTCCTAGTCCTCCTGCTAAAGGAGGGGGTTGGACTAGAGGACCTCCGTGGGCCCTTGCAACTCTGTGATTCTATATTTGTCTCTCTGCCTAAGTCAAGTTGTGTTTCCCCCCCCCTCTCTTCTCCCCTAGACTTCACAATCTAAAGCACAATTTTGGGGGGAGTGGGGGAAACCCCAATTCCTGGTCAAATTACAGCCTCTTCTGTTTTTTTGTTTTGTTTTTAATTTCACCATAATAACAGAGGGCATATCCCATCCTGCACTGATTCAATGTAGGGTTTTCTGTTCCGTGGGTAGAACCGGCATTCATCCTGCCCTCACGGCTGTCCTCAAGAGCGAATAACTTCATTAAACGTCATCAAATCTCATTAAGATGTTATTTCACTGGCCTTATTTCCCACTTCACTGTTCTAATTAAAACCAACTCCGTCTATTTTTCTAAGATGCCTCTTTCTTTCTTTCTTTCTTTCTTTCTTTCTTTCTTTCTTTCTTTCTTTCTTTCTTTCTTTCTTTCTTTCTTTCTTTCTTTCTTTCTTTCTTTCTTTCTTTCTTTCTTTTTTCTTTCCTTCCTTCCTTCCTTTCTCTCGCTCTCTTTCTTTCTTTTTCTTTCTCTTTCTCTCTCTCTTGTTCTTTCTCTTTTTTGCTTTCTTTTGCTTTCTTTCTCTCTCTCTTCCTTTCTCTTTCTCTCTTTTTCTCTCTTTCCTTTCCTTCTCTCTCTTTCTCTCTTTCTTTCTCTCTCTTTCTTTTGTTCTTTCTCTTTCTCTCTCTTTCTCTCTCTCTCTCTTTCTCTCTTTCTTACTTTCTTTCTTTCTTTCTCTCATGAAGCAAGACATCTGCTAAGTGAAGTTTCTCTCCCCATTTTACGACTTGTGTGGCCACCATTGTTCAGTGAATCCCCACAGTTGTTACATGATCCGTTAAACGAATCTGGTTTTTTCCGTTGACCTTGCTTGACAGAAGTCGTGACAAAAGGGATCATGAGGCCTCTGGGAGGGAAACACTGCTGCGACCGTCGTAAATATGATGTCAGTTGCCCCGAGTGTCCCAATTCTGATCACATGACTATGGGGGATGCCGCAACGGCCATAAATATGAAAACGGTCCTACATCTTTTTCTTTTCCTGTGCCATTATAACTCCGAACAGTCACTAAATGAATGATTGTAAGTCAAGGACTACTGGAGGAGCAAAATACAAACTTCCAGGAAAGCACATGATTTTTTTATTAAAGATTTTGAGAATTTGTCGATTGAAAGGGTCGGCAGTTCAGCGGTTCGAGTCCCTGGTGCCGCGTAACGGAGTGAGCTCCCATTACTTGTCCCAGCTTCTGCCAACCTAGCAGTTCGAAAGCACTTAAAAAATGCAAGTAGAAAAATAGAAACCACCTTTGGTGGGAAGGGAACAGAGTTCCGTGCGCCTTTGGCGTTGAGTCATGCCAGCCACATGACCATGGAGACGTCTTCGGACAGCGCTGGCTCTTCGGCTTTGAAACGGAGATCAGCACCGTCCCCTAGAGTCGGGAATGACTAGCACATATGTGCGAGGGGAACTTTTACCTTTATCTTACTTTCCCTCTTTTTGGCTTATTTTGCTCTGAATGTTTTACAGGCCTGGTGGTTAAGACAAATGCAGCATTTCTGATCGCTCCTTCCTCCTTAAGTGTTGGTTTCACTTAAAAAGGAGACATCCTCTCCACCCTCATGCCTTAAAACCCATCATCACACACTCCTCCCCCACCATTACAAGGATCGTTCCCTGATTTATAGATCCTGGTGGGCAAAACATTACTTCCAGGGATCTCCTGCTCTCCCCTCCAACCGCTCCTTCCTTCCGACATATCCCCCCCTACTCATCCCACCCAAACCACAGCTTGATCTCCAGCTTCTCATTTGCATTTACATGATCTCGCTGTGCGGCTTAAGAGATGGAGAGATTTATTTGCTACTTAGCGTTGTTGTTTGATTACATTTCGGGGAAGGCGGTTTGGCGACAATACGCCGGGAGGGTGGGTGGGATACGGGTGGGCCCCGTTCGCTTGAGCGGGCCCCTGGGGGGGGCAGGAACTCCACCTGTTCTTCAAAGCACCCGAAGGCCAGACAAGGAACAATGGATGGAAACTGAACAAGGAAAGATTCAACCTGGAAATCAGGAGGAATTTTCTGACAGGGAGAGCAATCAACCCATGGAACAGAAGTTGTGGGAGCTTCATCCCTGGAGGCTTTCAAGAAGAGACTGGACTGCCATCGGTCAGAAATGGTGTAAGGTCTCCTGCTTGGAAGGGGGTTGGACTAGATGACCCTACAAGGTCCCTTCCGACTCTATCAATCTGTTAAAAAAACAAAAACCTTTCGCTCTGCTGATAGATCAAGTTTTGGGGGTGTTTGCAGAAGGGACAACAGCTTTGGGCTGACATTTATAGAAGGACGCTTGCTTCTGAATCCTCTTAAGTGCCTTTTTGCAAGGAAATGAGGTCTCATTTAGAGATCTTGATCAAGGTAGAAGAAAGATGTGGAGACTCTGGAAAGAGTGCAGAGAAGAGCAACAAAGATGATTGTGGGTCTGGAGGCTAAAACATAGGAAGAACGGTTGCGGGAATTGGGTAGGTCAAGTCTAATGAAGAGAAGGACTGAGGGTGACATGATAGCAATTTGGATTTCCAAAATGCCAAATGTGGAACCATCTACCATCCTGAAATTGTTCAAAAATGGTGGCATTTACTTCAACAGGCCTACTTTGAAGAAGGTTGATGGCTCAGTGCTTGAGGCATCAGGCTAGAGAGCGGGAGAGCGGGAGTTCAAGTCTCACTTTAGGCACGAAAGCTGGCTAGGTAATTGTAGGCCAATCGCCAGGAGACAAGTGAATTCTAGTTTTGCCTTAGGCCTGAAAGCCGGCTGTGTGACTTTGAGCCAATCATCAGGCGGCTGAGAGTTTTAGTTCCACCTTAGGCACAAAAATTGGACAGGGTGATTTTGGGTCAATCACCAGGAGGCTGGGAGTTCTAGTTCTGCCTTGGCCATGAAAGCCGTCTGGGTGATTTAGCCAGTCAAGTCCTCTCTCAATCAACCCACCTCACAGGGCTGTTGTTCTGGGAAAAAATAGGAGGAGGAGGGAGGATTAGTTATGTTCATTGCCTAGAGTTATTTGTAAAAACAATGAAGGCAGGATTAGAAATAAGTAAGTAAAGAAAAAAAGAAAGAAAGGAGATTTGAGGGATAGATAGGTAGATAGATAGATAGATGATAGATAGATAGATAGATAGATAGATAGATAGATAGATAGATAGATAGATAGATAGATGATAGATAGATAGATAGATAGATAGATAGATAGATAGATAGATAGATAGTAGAGAGAGACGATATATATATATATAAGAGAGAGAGAGAGAGAGAGAGAGGGAGAGAGAGAGAGAGAGAGAGAGAGAGAGAGAGAGAACAAACTGTAGGAGAGGGATGCTATAAGAAAGTGCCTTTGATGAAAGTAACAAGAAGGAAGGAAGGAAGGAAGGAAGGAAGGAAGGAAGGAAGGAAGGAAGGAAGGAAGGAATTGTAAAGGGCTTTGAAAACAAACAAGCAAACTTTCTTTCAAGGAAAAATGCTTGCATTTATCCTCACCCTCACCAACTCTTAGAAGACAAAACAGCTACCGTCTGCCTGGTGTGTCTACTGGCGCTCAACCTGACTGAAGGCAGCCTCTGGAAGCATGAAGTGATGCTTGGGAAAAAAAGGGACGGTGGGAATCCAGGCTGTGTGGTTATTGAAGGGTGTGTGTGTGTGTGTGAGAGAGAGAGAGAGAGAGAGAGAGAGAGAGAGAGAGAGAGAGGGAAAAGGGGGAAAAAAAAGAACAGCAGGATTTCCTAATGAATGACAAGCTAGTGAGTGGAAATTTAATTTGGTCTAATTAAGCAGCCTTGGTGAGGATTTGTCCGCCGATGAGAAGGACGCCAAAGAGATTTAAATGCAAATGAACAGGGAGGATTTTGGAGCGAGCAAGCACTTTAAAAAAGAAAAAGAAAAAGTGCTTCAGTGTGTGTCTGGGTGTGAGTGTATAGGAAAGAGAGAAAGAGAGAGGAAGACAACAATGGGTTCAGCTTTGATAACAAGCTTTGTTGGCTCAGCTTTGAGCCTAGCGGGGGAAAAAAAAAACCCAAACAGTTGAATTGTCCATAGATTGCGGTTGAAACTCAGAAAGTTTCCCTGGAAAGGGGGCACAGTCCACAAGGATTGTTCAAAAGTGGATAGCTCTGCAGACTAAGCACCCTAATTAACATCCAGTCATCTGCAATTACTCCATGTTCGAATCTCACCAGGCTCAAGGTCGACTCAGCCTTCCATCCTTTCTAAGGTGGGTAAAATGAGGACCCAGTTTTTGGGGGCAATAAGCTGACTTTGTATAAATATACAAAAGTATGAAGGCTATTGCTTAACGCATTGTAAGCTGCCCTGAGTCTCCGGAGAAGGGTGGCATATAAATCAAATTTAAAAAAAAAAATTGGGGAGGCGACTCATTCACAGCATTTCATTGGACCGACAGGAGAGAATCTTGGTAGCTGAGAGTTGAACTACGGGGGGTCCTTGGTGCTCTCTGAGCTGCTTTGTTTCCTTTGCAGACGTTTCATGACCCAGCTAGGTAACATTATCAATGCTAGTGAGTGCGACGTGCTCCCTGTTTATATACTGTAGCTCTGAACTTCGATGTTTTCTTGCAGACGTTTTGGGACCCAGTTAGGCAGCAACGTCAATGCTAGAAGGCAGTTGGGTTTTGTGGAGAGGAGATGGAGGAGGAGGAGGGTTGTGGGGTCCTTGGTGCTCTCTTAGATGGGTTGTTTTCCTGCGGACTTGTTGCATGATCTAAGTAGGTAACATCAACAGTGCTAGAAGGGGGTGGGATTTGTGGAGGAGGAGGAGGAGGAAGGAGGAGGAGGAGGAGGAAGGAGGAGAAGGAAGAAGAGGAGGAGAGGAAGAGGAGGAGGAAGAGAGGAAGGAGGAGGAGGAGGAGGAGGAGGAGGAGGAGGAGAAGGAGGAGGAAGAGGAGAAGAGGAAGAGCGGAAGGAGAAGGAAGAAGGAGGAGGAGAAGAAAGAAGGAGGAGGAGGAAGAGGAGGAGAGGAAGAGGAGAAGGAAGAGGAAGAGGAAGAGGAAGAGGAAGGAGAAGGAGAAGGAAGAAGGAGGAGGAGGAGAAGAAAGGAGGAGGAGGAAGAGAAGGAAGAAGAAGGAGGAAGAGGAGGAAAGGAAGATGAAGAGGAGGAAGAGGAGGAGGAAGAGAGGAAGGAGAAGGAGAAGGAAGGAGGAGGAGGAGAAGGAGGAGGAGGAAGAGGAGGAGAGGAAGAGGAAGAGGTGGAAGAGGATGATGAAGAGAGGAAAGAGAAGGAAGGAGGAGGAGGAGGAGGAAGAGGAAGAGAGGAAGGAGAAGGAAGGAGGAGGAGGAGGAGAATGACTTTGGAGTGCTAAAAGGGACTGTATATACACGGAGCGAATCCCACTCCCCTCTTGCACTGATGATGTTAACTAGTTCGGTCATGAAACGTCTGCAAAACAACCACTAAGCTCAGAGAACAAGAGGGACCCCACTACTCAACCATTTCTACCTATTGCGAGGAAATTTTATTTTCCTCGGCCAGTTTAGGCACAAGGCCACCTCGTTGCCAAAACAGGAAGGGCTGATCCTTCTGAAAATCAATATGTGCCTTTTGGCCTGCTTCATGGACCCTTCCCGGAGTATTTGGGATCCTTGGATAGCACCGTCCGCTACCCTCATAACTCCGCGAAGGAGTCACCATCTCCACCGCACTGTATCCGCTCTCCCCCCCCCCCACCCCCGTCCCTGATTCTCACAGGAAATCAAATATAATCCTAGTTAAGAAGCTTTAAATAATTTTGAGCTGACATGCCGATTTCTTCAAATGCAGCTTAAAATGCGTTTGGCTCGCAAACCCCTTTACAACAACAGAAGAAACGCCCACCTCCATTCTGATTTAAAAATAAAATTCAATTGGAGAAGGAGGAGGGGGGGAAAAAAAGAGAGAGAGGATTGATAGAAATGCACCTTGCTGCCCCTTAAATTCACAACAACAATAATAATAAAAAACACTCCATCCTTTCCCCCAAATTTGGCATGTTGCGAGAATGCAGCCGGGACTTTAAAAAAAGTCTTTATCATCATCATCATCCATCATCATCATCCTGCATCCTTTCATCTAAGGTGACTTGGTTTTGGCTCCACCGTTCACTCATTCAATGGTAGGGCTCTGTGCAACATGACGTGAGAAGGAACGGCGAGATAAAAGTGATAGTTTGGCTCTTGTATATTCGCGTGAACCCATAAAATATAGAATCGAAGAGTGGGAAGGGACCTTGGGAGATCTTCTAGTCCTCTGCTCAAGCAAGATGAACCTTTGCCATGCCAGACCAATGGATGTCCAGTCTCTTCCAGTGATGGTGGAGCACCAGGGAGAAAAATCCAGCAGGTCTGACAGGTTCTGGAGAACCGGTAGCGGAAATTTTGAGTACTTCGGGAAAACCGGCAAATGCCATCTCTGGCGGGCCCCAGAGTGGGGAAGGAAAGGGGATTTTGCAATATCCTTTCCCCTGGAGTAGGGTGGGAATGGAGATTTTGCAATACCCTTTCCCTAGAGTGGAGAAGGATGAGATTTTGCTAATATCCTTCCCGCAGAGTGGGTGGGAATGGAGGTCCCTCCCAACTCTGTTATCTATTCTATTCTATTCTATCTATTCTATTCTATTCTATTCTATTCTATTCTATTCTATTCTATTCTATCTATTCTATTCTATTCTATTCTATTCTACTCTACTCTACTCTACTCTACTCTACTCTACTCTACTCTACTCTACTCTATTCTATTTTACTCTACTCTAATTCTACTCTACTCTACTCTACTCTACTCTACTCTACTCTACTCTAATCTACTCTACTCTACTCTACTCTACCTCTACTCTATTTTACTCTACTCCTATTCTATTCTACTCTACTCTACTCTACTCTACTCTACTCTACTCCTCTCAAAGACAGCATATGTCTTTGATATACCTACTTTAATACCCCACTAAAAACCCAAAGAGGAAACCATACGCAATAATCTTATTTTAAGATTCAGAGGTTTATTCATGAGCAATTGGAACATGGGCCAGCCATCATAGCAATGTTATTCGCAACAAAACTTACATTGTCAAACCTTTGCAATGGGGTCCCATGGCACATAGCAGTTCCTACAAGACTGCTATAGGGCAAAGGACCCCATTCTCATCTCAAGCCACGTTTTTTATACCTTCTTTTTTTTACGGACATACGCATTCACTCCCTGTTCTTTCTTACATTTTTACTGACCATCACTGTCTGCAAACACCCTGTTTTATTTCTTCGGTTGATCACTCTTCAACGAACAAATGATAATTATAAAAAAGGACCTCTAGCTAGCGTGGTGGAGCTCACCCACACCCCATTAGAGAGACCCTCTCCCGTCCCAGATGGCCTTCAAAGTTGGTTAGTTAGGGAAGGATCTGGCTTTCCAAGATATTCTCATTTCTTTGAGAATCTCAAACACGCAATTCTATGTTCCTTTGCTAAAATGCCCCGGCCGGAGAGCCCCATTTCTTGGAAAAGATGGAAAAACTTTCTCTCCCTCCGCAAAGACTTGTTCAGCTGGCCGAGTATTCCCCTTCATTAAGCCAGCATCTCAGACTGTAACCTCCTTAATTCCAACATCGCCACTATTTATTTAAATGCTAACTCACATTATGAAGTGATAATCCGCCAGCGCAAGAGATAACTTATGAGCATTTAAATTAAGAGAAGCAGTTAATTGGCAGCAATGTGTCTGGTAAGCCTCACTAACACCAGGAAACGAAAATAAGGCAGGAAAAATGGAAGGTGGAGAGAGATCGTGTGGAATGGCTATCAGATGTAGAACTGGCCATCAAGAGATCATGTAATCTTGAGGACACTGCAGTGGTCATAAGTGGCGAAGGAGGGTTGGATGATGAGGAGAGGAGAAGGAGGAGGAGGAGGAGGAGGAAGAGGAGAAGAGGGAGAAGAAGAAGAATTTCTGTAAAATATGAAATGTTGCAAATAGTAGAAGAGAGGAGAAGGAGAAAGGAGAAGAGGAGGAGGAGGAGGAAGAAGATCCTAATCCTAACCATTTTAACTTTCAGCTTCATATGGTAGATCACACCAGGAAATTAACTTCAGAGAAGGATGCAATAACTTTTAATTGAGATTGGTGCTAATGACAGAATCTCACAAGTCTCACTGAGCTTCTTATCATCATCCTCTTTTAACGAACCCCATTATCCCTTGCTGGGTGGAGTCTGGGCAACTGAATGCAGCTGAGTGTTTACTGGCCAGATGCCCTTCCTGTTGCCAAACTGGAGTTTTGTTCGGCAGATATATTCTCATTGTACCCAGAGAGAGAAATATCTGCTTCTACCTAGGATTGAACTCACAGCCTCTGATTGTGAGGCAAGAGTGCCACCTCTAAGCCACCACACTGCTCATCCTTCCTCCCTCCTTCTTATATTCCTGTGAATTAGGAGGGTGTCTGTCTGAGCTGCCTCCAAAACATTATCTGGAGGTTCTGGACTTAAAAATGCTTTAGCCCTTTTGCCTAATGGTTGCCACATACCTCCATTAACATCAAGCTTACTCTATCTAATTACTCTTACTCTTCTTGGAGGTGTCTGGCTCAATGGCTAAGATGCTGAGCTTGTCAGATCAAAAGGTCGGCAGTTCAGCGGTTCGAATCCCTAATGCCGCGTAACGGGGTGAGCTCCCGTTCCTTGTCCCAGCTTCTGCCAACCTAGCAGTTTGAAAGCAGATAAAAAATGCAAGTAGAAAAATAGGGACCTTTGGTGGAAGGGAACAGCGCCCCCTAGAGGCGGGAACGACTAGCACATATGTGCGAGGGGAACCTTTCTCTTTACCTTTACTACCTCAGCCACTTCCAAGTGTGGTTCTCCTTTCTCTGCACTTAAAAACGTTTCACACACACGCCCTTGATCAAAATTCAGAGGCTTGGCAACTGACTCTCCTTTTACGACCGTCTGATCAAGCCAAATCAACGGGGAAGCCAGAGTTTCACTTAACAACCGGGTTACTAAACTTAGCCACGGCAGTGATTCTCTGATCAGCTGCGGCGCAAAAGGTGGCACGGCGGGGCAAAATCTCACCGAACAATCGTCTCGCTTAGCGATGTAGATTTTGGGCTCCGTCCGAGGTCATAAGCCGAGGACTAGCTGCATTATGTCTCCTTTCTATTTTTCCTGCTGGTTTTGCAAACCTTTTGTGCTTGTGCTGTGCTTTCCGCAGCTTTTCCTGAGCTTAGCAAAGGTCTCGCTTGCTTTGATCTATGAGTTTTCGGCAGAATGGGGTTCATAAATCACCGTAATGCACCGGCAGGAAAGACGGTGCTTAGCGTTAGGAGGTATACATCGGGGTTACTAACAGCCTCAGCCCCTTCTGGACCAGCAGGGGGTTTGGTGACAGGTTACAGATAGGATCTGAAGCCTGTGCGTGTTTGTGTGTTTGTGTTTAAGGTCTGGCTGTGCCCCGTCGGGGCTGAGGCCAGAGGGAGCCACTCAGGGCCCCTCTGTCATATTTCACGGGGTCTCGGTTTGCAAGACAAGCTGGCGAAAGCAGCAGTGGTGGAGGGCGAGGACCTGGGATGTTGGGGGGGGGGGAGCAAATGGAAGGAAAAGCCGGTAGCAATGAATGGGCTGCGTGGGGAGAAGGTCTTGGGAGAAATGGGGAGCAACTTTTCTCTTCCTTCCATTGAGGAAGGTCTGAGCAAATGAGGAGAAGAAGGAAATGAATTAATTGGCTTCTTCTTTTCATGCCTCCTGCACCTGTTCCACCATCCATATTGCTGGCTTCTCCTCTCCTTCTCCTTCTCCTTCTCCTCCTTCTCCTTCTCCTTCTCTTCCTCCTTTGTCCCTGTTTTCTCCCCCTCTTCCTCTTCCACATCCGTACTGCATCCTTCTTTTCCTTCTCTTCCTCCATCACCATTTTTTCCTCTTCCTTCTCCCTTGTGGCTCCTTCTCCATAAACACCGTTGTCATTGTTATCTTCTTCTTCTTCTTCTCCCCCTCCTTCTTCCTCTCTGTCTCCTCCTCCTCCTCTGCTTTTTCTTCCTTTTCTCCTCCTCCTCTTTCCTCTTCTTCCTCTGTCTTCTCTCTCCTCCTCCTCCCTCCTCCTCCTCTCTGCTTTTTCTCCTTTTTCTCCTCTCTCCTCCTTCCTCTTCTTCCTTTTTGACTTCTTCTCAACCTCCTCCTCCTCCTCCTCTTCCTCCTCTTTCTCCTTCTTCCCTCTCCTTCTCCTTCTCCTCCTTTCTCCTCCTCCTCCATTCTCCTGCTTCCTGTGACCTTTCAGCCAGCTTCTGACAAGCAAAGTCAATTGGGGGGAAGCTGGTTTCGTTTACCGACTACACAGGTCACTTA
>CM075968.1:14171193-14333693 GCA_038048745.1 Coluber constrictor foxii
CACTGG
Source organism: Coluber constrictor foxii (assembly GCA_038048745.1). NCBI lineage: Eukaryota > Metazoa > Chordata > Lepidosauria > Squamata > Colubridae > Coluber > Coluber constrictor. Next base: position 14,171,200 of record CM075968.1, read on the forward strand.
AATCTCTTCCTTGGCCCCTCTCGTCCTGCAGCCCTGCAGTCCTTCATCCGCTCGTACGCCACCTATCCCGCCAACCTCAAGGCCATCTTTCACATCAGGGCTTTGCATTTGGGTCACGCGGCTAAGAGTTTTGGTCTCCGCGATGCTCCTGGGAATCTCGGCGCTGTTGCAGGAGCCCCTCGGCAAGGAAAGAAGCAGAAAAGGTAACAGTGCAAAATAATTTTTATTTTATTTTACCTATCGTATTTATTCCGTTTTACATACGCCGCTCGACTCATTATCCAGTAAACCTGGCTGGCTGGCTAGCTTATCAGGTCATAACATAAAACGATCGAAAACCGCGGAAAAGATTTGCAAAACCTCACAAAAACCTCAGGCCTCAAAAGTTCCAACCTTTAAAATTGATAACATCAACGTGATCAAAGATTAAAAGAGTCGAGACAATAAGTGTTTGCAGGGATTTTTCCCCCCACCTCCTCCCCGCTCCTCCCTTGTGCTGACGAAGCTGATTGGGAGACCCGAGGGTCCCACAAAGACAGCCCCCCTTCCCCTAATCCAAACTCCCCCCCCTTTTTTCCCCCCCTTGACAAGGAGCAGAAACGGTGTGGGGGCTGACATTTCTGCCTCTTTGAACCAAATTAAGGGAGATGGGGTGTGTGCGTGCGGAGAGGTGGGGGTCTCTGGGCATTGTCCTCTTCCCTCTCCAGAACCCGCTAGGGACCCCCGTGTTTTTTGGGGGCGGTTGACCCTCGCCAGCAGATGGGCAGCACGACAAGCGAGGGAGTGGTGGTGGATTTAGAAGAGCTTTTATTGAGTGAATAGTAGCCTGATTAGCCGATAAAGAACATGTAAGATGGGATGGGGGCTGCCTTTGAAGTCTCGGTGGCCCAGCAGGGAGCGGGCTTGACTGACACCAAAAGTCTCTTCGGATTACAGCCGCACAATGTTTTTCTCTGTTCCTGCAAGCTTGTTATTCTCTTAAATTCCCTTTCCCTACACCCCCAAGGGGGTCTAGCAGAAAAACAGGGGACGCCGATACCCAAAACGCCCTTGTTTCACACCCTCTGTAGGAGAATAAAGCTTTCTCGCTCTCTTTTCCAGCAATCCGGTCTAGTTTTCCCGTTTTCAGGGGAGCCCCAAACAAATAAATACCTTTTCACGTATTTAAAAAGAAAGAACATTTTATAAACGTATATAGCCCGTCGCTTGAGAGGCCGGCGCTCGGAATATTGCATCCAGTTCTGGTCACCACAATCCCAGAAAGATGTTGAGATTCTAGAAAGAGTGAGAGGTCAGGGGGAAAAAAAAGTTGGGAGGGACCTCAGAGATCTTCTAGGCCAACCCCCTGCTCGAGCCAGAGACCCTACCCTTGGTCATTCAGTCTCTTCTTCAAAAACCTCCAGCACCCACAAGCGTCCGGAGGCAAAGTCCTTGATGCTCTCAGAGCTTGATTTTTTTCCTGCAGGCATTTCATTACCAAACTAGATACCATCATCAGTCTGTCAGTGTTATCTAGAAAGAGTGTAGAGAAGAGCCACAAAGATGACTAGGGGCCTGTATGATGAATGGTTGAGGTTCAGTTTTCTCTATTGTTCTAATGTTTAGTTCTCTCTAATACAGAGAAGGATGAAGGGTTGACCCGATGGAACATTTCCAATATTTGAGGGGCTGTCAACAGAGAAGAGGGGGGGGGGTCAAACTATTCTCCGAAGCACCAGGAAAGGACAAGAAGCAATGGATGGAAACTAATCAAGGAGAGATCCAACCTAGAATTAAGGAGAGATTTCTTGACGATGAGAACAATTAATCAGTGGAACGGCTTGCCACCAGAAACTGTTGGTGCTCCATCCTGGAGGTTTTCAAGAAGAGACTAGACAGCCATTTGACTAGGATGTTTGAGCAGGGCGTTGACTAGAGGACCTCCAAGGTCCCAATTATTCTAATCTGGTCAACGGTGATCCCAAAATCACCTTCCTTTGAACTGAGCTCTGGCTCAGGAGCGGCTGGGCTGCCAGTTTTCGCGTGGCATTTACGGGGCCTTAATGTCACTTAATTAGAGGCAGGGAGAACTGGAATCCTTCCCAGGAGTTGAATAATAATAATAATAATGATGATGATGATGATGATGATGTACTTGCTTGATACCTAGGACATTGGTAGCAGCCCATATCAACCATTAGCACCAGTCAATAGTATTTGTGATGCATTTTTGAATGTTCAGTTGACTGAGTTTCATAAGTAATGAATAAAGATATTATTATTATTATTATTATTATTATTATTATTATTATTATTATTATTATTATTATTATTATTATTATTATTATTTTGCTGTGTTCAGCAACCAGATCAATGATGTCCAACAGAAAAGTCACTCTTTCCCTATTTAAAAAAAAAAAATAAAAATTGGCCAGGCTAGTCTGCGATCAAAAATTTAGGAGCGTTTTTAGTCTTTTGAATCGGTTTGAATCTGGCTTGTAGGTGGTACAGGTATTCCTCGACTTACGACCCCAATGGAGCGCTGAATTTCTAATTCTCCGTCGGCTTTGCTGGTCAAAGGGTCATAAAAAGGACTCCAGAACACCGCGACTGTCATAAATTTGAGTCCAGTGGCCAAGCTTCCAAATGTTAAATCATTTTTATTGGGATCAAGTCGTCCGTGTGGAAAAAATGGCCACAAAAATGGTCACCTTTTTTTCCCAGTGGCACTGTAACTTTAAATGGTCAGTAAACGAAAGGTTGTAAGTCGAGGACTACCTCTAAAAAATGTGACCGGCCAAAGAAAAACTTTTGTTGGACTTTTTAGATATCGTATGTGAAGGGTTGGGAAAGAAAATAAATAAAGCCTTTTTCTGCAGGAAACCTAAAGCTTAAAATCTTATTTATTTTTTTATCCCTCCCCCCCCTCTCCTCCCTCTCTCTTCCCCCCCTCTCTTTCTTCCTCTCTTCTTCTCTCTCTCCCCTCTCTCTCTTCCCCCCTCTCTTTCTTCCTCTCTCTCTTCCTCTCTCTCTCTTTCCTCTCTCTCTCTCTCTCTTCCTCTCTCTGTCTCTGTCTCTGTCTCTCTCTTCCTCTCTCTCTCTCTTTCTTCCTCTCTCTCTCTCTCTTTTTGTCCAGGCGTGACCCTCTCAAGAAGACTCAAGTCAAACCTCATCTCAATGTTGCCTTTGAATATTCGAGTGGTTTGGACCCCTCGGCTTCGAAGGGCAAGAGGAAGAAACGGCTGAGAAACTGGGGGGAACAAAATTCGCCCAGCTGACCTGGGGAATTCTTGGTGGCTTGTGGACAGGATGGGAAAAGAGCTGGAAGAGAGGGAAGACACGGCCTCAGGAATGTCCCCTTTCCACTCTAGGAGAGGAAACCAGGTTCCACCAGGAATACCCTCTCCTTTCCTGATCTAGAAGAGGAAGACCAACCAGGATCAATCACGAAAGTCCCCTTCCTTCCTCATCTAGAAAAGAAGACCAATCTGGTTCAACCAGGAACGTCCCCTTCCTCTCTGATCTAGAAGAAAGAACCAACCAGGTTCAACCAGGAATGTCCCCTTCCTTCCTGATCTAGAAGATAGGATCAACCACGAATGTCCCATTTCTTCCTGATCTGGAAGAAAAAATACCTAACCGGTTGAACCAAAAAGATCCCCTCCCCTCCTGATCTAGAAGAAAGAACCAATAGGTTCGACCAGAAACATCCTCTTTCTTCCTGATCTAGAACCAAGCAGGATCAACCACGAATGTCCCCTTCCACGAATGTCCCCTTCCTTCCTGATCTAGAAGAACAGAACCACCATGTTCAAACCGAACATCCCCTTCCTCCCTGATCTAGAAGAGAAAACCAACCAGATTCAACCAGAAATGTCCCCTTCCTTCCTGATCTAGAAGAAAGAACCAACCCGGGTCGACCATGAATGTCCCCTTCCTTCCTGATCTAGAAGAACAGAACCACCATGTTCAAACCGAGTGTCCTCTTCCTCCCTGATCTAGAAGGAAAAAAAACTAACCAGTTTCAACCAGAAACTTCCTCTCCCTTCCTAATCTAGAAAAGAAGACAAACCAGGATCAACCAGGAACAACGTTCTCTTCCTCCCTGACCTAGAAGAAAAAAACCCCAACCAGGTTCCACCAGGGTTAAACCCCCCACTCAATTAAAGACATCTCGGCAATAAGGCAATTGTGTTTTACCAAACCTTTCGGCTCAAATTGGTTTTCAGTGAGGGGGAAAACATTTTTGAGGTTCTTTAGGGAGGATTTGGGGAAACTCCGCGAGCAGACAAACCAAACCAAACCAACTGCAGTTTGGTTTGCTTAACCATGATTTTAAGAAGGCTGTAAAATCAGACATGATTCTTTTCACAAGTGCCTTGTTTTGCAACAACTTCTGGTCCCCGTTCTGGTCTTTAAAGGTCAAGTTAAAGGTTCCTCTCGCACATGTGTGCTAGTCGTTCCCGACTCTAGAGGGCGGTGCTCATCTCCATTTCAAAGCCAAAGAGCCAGCGCTGTCCAAAGACGTCTCCGTGGTCATGTGGCCGGCATGACTCAACGCCAAAGGCGCATGGAACGCTGTTCCCTTCCCACCAAAGGTGGTCCCTATTTTTCTACTTGCATTTTTTTTTTACGTGCTTTCGAACTGCTAGGTTGGCAGAAGCTGGGACAAGTCATGGGAGCTCACCCCGTTTCGCGGCACTAGGGATTTGAACTGCCGACCTTTCGATCGGCAAGCTCAGCGTCTGAGCCACTGCGTCCCTATAAATATAAATATAAATATAAAACAAGAATGATGCTTTCCAGGAAAAAAAAAAACGCCAGCCCGTTTCCAACATCCCCTGCTGAAAACATCCCGAGCACCAGAGTAACGCCAAGCCCATGTCAGAATTCAGAACAAATCTTAACATTTTCTGTTTGTTTCTGAATGAAACGCAGACACTCTTGGGGCGGGGGTGGGGGCGCAGAAAAAAAAGCTTTTTGCAAGAGAGAGATGTCATTCCAACATCGGAGGGTGCTAAATGTAGATTTTTGACAATCAACGTTTCTAAGCGCATTAGAAAGATCCCTCTGAAAATGTACCACTTGGCTGCCTTTAATGTGCCTCTTTTTGTTGGAGTTTAAGTGACATTAACAACTTGGGTTTGACTAGTGGCGCATCAGCAGAGAGATGGGAAGCTGGCTGGAAAGCGGTAGGGCTGTCTCTCAAAATAAAATAAAATATTATTTTAACGTCTGCCATCAGATAGGGTGATTTTGATTTTTTTTTTTTCATTGCATAGAACTGATGGCGAACCTATGCCACACGTGGCACACGGAGCCATATCGGTGGGCACGCGAGCATCGCCGTAGCTCAGCTCCAGCGCGAAACAGCCCCCTGATTTTCGGGCCTTCCAGGACCACCGGAAGTTGGGAAACTGGCTGTTTCTGACCTCCGGAGGGCCTCTGGGGGTGTAGGGAAAAGCCTCTGGAGCCTGGGGAGGGCGAAAAAACAGGCCTGCCGGGTGCACCGGACCATCACATGCCAAAAGCGGGGGAGCGCGAGGGGGTCACATGCGGGGGGCAGGGCGCATTGAATTTTGGGTGTGGGCACACACGCGCGTGACCCCCTGCACTCTCCCCACTTTGGGCACGCAACGGCAAAAAGATTAGCCATCACTGACATAGAACAAGTAAGCATTCAGAGAGACACCGGGAAACCTATCCGAGCAGGAAGTTCAATTTGAACCCCTTGTTTTGTCCCTGGTTTTTTTTTTTCATAGCCTGAATTCAATCAATCAATCAATCAATCAGAATAGATCTGAAAGGGACCTTGGAGGTCTTCCTGTCCAACCACTGAATGCACACATTAAACCCCGTTGACTTCCAGGGGTCTTCCAGGATACTGTCAAAACTTTCCATTTTGCCACCAGCAACCCTCTTTTTAACGTGTCATTTCAAATTGATTTTAAATTTACCCTCCCCCCCTTTTTTTTTCCGAGTGAGGAAGGGGGCTTCCAAATGCCCAGCCTCTCTTCCCCCAGACGTGTCTCCAGAAAGCAGATTTTTAAAAAAAAACCGTGTGGCCTTTTTCAGGCGTCCGAAAAAAGTTTGTCCTTCATTAACAGCACGCTGGGGCAGTTGCGAGAATAATGAAGCGGCCCCAAATTCTCTCCGGATTTCCATTTTTTAGGGATATAAAGACGGCGGGCTTAATTATTTCGCTCCGTTCCTCCCGTTTCTCTCTCTCTCTCTCTCTCTCTTTCTTTCACCCTGATAAAAGTCCCAAGTTGTTCCTTTGATAGATTTTTAATATGATTTTAAGAGAGTTTTGTTTGGGCTCATTCTTAGGCAATAAGATTAAATTTCAAGCACTTATCCCCTGGGTTTAAGTCAATCCATGTAGGCCTGTCCTTGAACAGGAGGCCTCTTTGTATTGGGGAGAGGGGAGACGGGGGTGTCCCCCCCTCTGTTTACCCTGCCTTGAAAAAAGAGACTGCTCTTACTTCATTAACCTTAAGCTGAGGACAATCCTGTCTTCACACACCCGCGTGCGCACACACTTTTTTCCATAAGCACACACACACACACACACACACACACTCAGATGCTCAGTTGGTCCAAATCCTTTCTCCGCACACCCTCTTCCCCCAGTGGTGCTTTGTTATGGAAAGTTGTCATTTTTCACAAGGGCAAAGCAAGGCGGAGGGCATGAATTACAGCTGCCTTTGGAGCCAAATGCATTGCAAAGAGTTCCCCAAATTATTTTTTTAAGGTTTATGTCTTCCCTTCCCTTCCCTTCCTTTATCCTTTTCCTTCCCTTCTCCCTTCCCTAACTTTACTTCCCTTTCCTTCCCTAGCTTTCTTTTCCTTTCCTTCCCTCTTCCCTTCCCTTCTCCCTTCCCTAACTTTATTTCCCTTCCCTAGCTTTCTTTTCCTTCCCTTCCCTTCTCCTTTCCCTAGCTTCCCTTCCCTTCCTTTATCCTTCTCCTTCCCTTCCCCCTTCCCTGACTTTACTTCCCTTCCCTAGCTTTCTTTTCCTTCCCTTCCCTTTTTCCTTCCCTAGCTTTCTTTTCCTTCCCTTCCCTCTTCCCTTCTTCCTTCCCTATCTTCCCTCCCCCTTCCTTTCCTTTCCTTTCCTTTCCTTTCCTTTCCTTTCCTTTCCTTTCCTTTCCTTTCCTTTCCTTTCCTTTCCTTTCCTTTCCTTTATCCTTTCCCTTCTCTTCCCCCTTCCCTTCCCTTTCCTTTCCTCCCTCCCCCCCCCCAGGCTAGAAACGTGGAGGCTGGGAGTTCTAGTCCCACCTTAGGTACGAAAGCCAGCTCCATAACTGGGCCAATCACCAGGAGACAGTGAGTTCTAGTCCTGCCTTAGGCATGAAAGCCAGCTAGGCGACTTTGGGCCAATCACTAGGAGATGGTGAGTTCTAGTCCTTTAGGATTTGAGCCACCTGGGTGACTTTCAGCCAGTCATTCGCTCTCAGTCCAACTCAAGGGTGGTTGTTCTAGGGAAAATAGGAGAAGGAATCTGTGTGGGATTATTCCTTACGGGAAAAATTTCTTTGGTAGTCATCGTTTTCGGTACTCATTGTGCCTCCCGGAACTAATTAACAACAAGTAGCGAGGTATAGTTAATGGTTCCCCTCGCACATACATGCTAATTGTTCCCAACTCTAGGGGGCGGTGCTCCTCTCGGTTTCAAAGCCGAAGAGCCAGCGCTGTCCAAAGACGTCTCCGTGGTCATGTGGCCGGCATGACTCAATGCCAAAGGCGCACGGAACGCTGTTCCCTTCCCACCAAAGATGGTCCCTATTTTTCTACTTGCATTTTTTACGTGCTTTCGAACTGCTAGGTTGGCAGAAGCTGGGACAAGGAATGGGAGCTCACCCCGTTACGTGGCGCTAGGGATTCGAACTGCTGAACTGCCGATCTTTCGATCAACAAGCTCAGTGTCTTAGCCACTGAGCCACCGCGTCACTTAGCGAGGTACCATTGCACAAATAAATATTTTTTTTTTTAAAAAAAGACGCCCCACTAAATAAATCCTGGATGGCTGGACCACAGAGAAGGAGGAACAAGAGCTTCTGAAACACTTTTGAGCCCGCAAAACCGGTTATTTTATCAGAATTAATTTGGCCTTCAGCTTGGAGAGAAAAAGGATGGAGGGAGAGAAAAAGAGGGGGAAGGGAGGGGGGGGGACGCAAACTGAACTGGCAAAAGAAAACTTGCTGCTCTTTTAAAAGGCCTCGCAATCCATCTGCCACCTTCCCAAGATGGAAAGTGGGAGAAGGAGGGGGGGCAAAATCTAAAAAAAAAAAAAAACCCACCCTGAAAACTCTTCCCGGAGACCAGCTGGCGAGGAGGAAAAACTGGCCGAAGACAGACGAGAAATACATTCCTGTCCTCCCTCCCTCCTTCCCTCTCTCTCTCTCTCTCTCTCTCTCTCCCCTTCCAAAAAATGTTTCCATAATTATTAAAAAGGGGAGGGACATCCATTTAGATTAGCCCAAGCAGATAATTTACAGCCATTATCCCTGGGTTAATAATTCACCCAGCAAGGTTGGGAAATGAGGTAGGGGGGCAACATCGTCCTTAAATTGTCTCCCATTCTGGGGTTTTTTTTCCTTTTTTTTTTTGTGCAAAAAAGAGGGGGGCTTGAGTGAGTGAAGCAAAGGGGAGGAGGGACACCCCCTCAAATGAAAGAGTTTCTTAAAAAAAAAGAACAGAGGAGGATTGGTTCTAAACATATCATTAAAAGTGTCGTCCTCACCTCTGGTCCAGTTTTGGTCTCCACCACACAGGTAATCCTCTACTTATGACCAAAATTGAGCCCAAAATGGTTAACTGAGCTTTGCCTCCCTCTTACGACCTTACTTGCCACATTTGTTAAGCGAATCACTGCAGCTGTTCCGTGTTTCCCCAAAAATAAGACCCTGTCTTATATTTTTTTGAACTCTGAAATAAGTGCTCGGCCTTATTCTCATGCATTCAAAAGTCCAATTGGGCTTATTATTTATTTATTAGATTTATATACCGCCCTTCTCCTTACGGACTCAGGGCGGTGAACAGCCAAATAAAAATCAGTACATAAAAGTTAAAAAATTATAAAACACATATAACTTTGGCTGAGAATTAAAAACAAGTAAATATTAAAATACAACAACTCTACAAACTCTAAAAAAAATTTTTTTAAAAATTATCGGGATGCCTTATTTTGGGGGGAAACGGGGAGAGAGAGAGAGAGAATATAATAATATAGATAGAAGATAGACAGTAGATCGATAGATCGATAGATATGATAGACACCGTGTTTCCCTGAAAATAAGACCCTGTCTTATATTTAGATAGATAATGAGATAGATGATAGATAGATAGATAGATAGATAGATAGATAGATAGATAGATAGATAGATAGATAGATAGATAGATAGATACTGTGTTTCCCTGAAAATACGACCCTGTCTTATATTTTCTTGAACCCTGAAATAAGCACTTAGCCTTATTGTCATGTGCTCAAAAGCTCGATTGGGCTTATTATCACGGGACGTCTTATTTTGGGGGAAACAGGGTAACACGGTTGTTAAATGAATCCCATTGACTTTGCTTGTCAGAAAGTGGCAAAAAGGGGACCGCGTGACCTCGGGAAACTGCGACCATCATAAATACCAGTCAGTTGATCACGTGATCATGGGGGGGATGCTTCAGCAAGGGTCCTAAGTGTGAAAAATGGTCGTAAGTCACTTTTTTTCAGTGCCGTCGTAACTTTGAGCGGTCACTACATGAATAGGTAAGTCAGGACTACCTATTACCAAAAAAATGTTGAGATTCTGGAAAGAGTGCAGAGAAGAGCAACAATTAGGGGACTGGAGGCTAAAACATACGAAGAACGGTTGCAGGAATTGGGTATGTAGTTCAGGGGTCAGCAAGACCCCTGAACGGCTCTTTGGGCCCTCTGCTGTGGCTCTCTGTCAGGTGATCCCCCCATTGGCTGGCCCCACCCTTTACCCTCCCCTCCCGGTCACTCCTCGCCTGGCCTGAGAAGGTAAGGGTGATGGCAGGGGATGGAGAAGCGGCCAGGACAGAGACAGAGAGATACAGAGAGAGAGAGAGAGAGAGAGAGATACAGAGAGAGAGGAAGAGACATATGTCGAAAAAGTTTTTTGGTTCCTGGTGTTTTTTAACAACTGGTTCCCTGCTCTAATGACCGGCTAGGTAGGCGTGGCTAAAGGGGGGGTCATGTGACTGGTAGAAGTGAGTGACATTGAGTTGGCCACGCCCACCCAGGTTTTGTGGCTCCCGGTGTTTTCTTTTCTGTGGGAAACGAGTCCAAATGGCTCTTGGAGTGCTTAAGGTTGCAGACCCCTGGTCTAGTTCAACGAAAAGAAGAACGGGGGTGACATGATAGCAGAGTTCCAATATTTGAGGGGCTCCAACGAAGATGAGGAGGGTCAACCTATTTTCCAAAGCACCAGAGGGCAGGATAAGAAGCAATGGATGGAAACTAACCAAGGAGAGAAGCAGCCTAGAATTAAGGAGAAATTTCCTGACAGTCAGAAAAAATTAATCAGTGGAACGCCTTGCCACCAGAACTTGTGAGTGCTATCTATATGCCTTCTGTTCGATCATGTTGGCCTGGACAAGTCCCTACGGTTTCCTTAGCAAAGTTTTTCAGAATGGTTAGCCATTGCCTACTTCCTAGGGCTGAGAAAAACTGGCTGGCTCAAGGTTATCCAGCTAGCTTCGTGCCCAAGGCACAACTAGAACTCACAGCCTCCTGGTTTTTTAGCGTGGCACCTTAACCACTACACCAAACCGACTCTCAGCTACTGTTACTAGTCTATCAATGGTTTCTGTATTAAAGTTTGATCTTTCTTATGCGCTTAGATAATTCTCTTTTAATTTTAGATGTGCCGCCTCCAATGTGATCTACCTTACAGCCTTGTTGTACTGGTGAGTATTTAAGGGAGATGGGCGATTCAGAAATGTGAAAAATCAATCATTCATTTATTCAAATAATTCTCCTTCCTGTTGAGCTGGTAATCAAATGGAAAACCTTTTTAAGTTTTCATCATCTCATCCCATCATTGTCCCTGAGGTCTCCTGGGATATTTAAGATATTTTGCTTCCTGCAGCCCTGGGATTTCTGGTCTCCCATCCAAGTTTCTAACCAGGTTTGTTTAGTTGTTTCAAAGTCAGCCAAGGAAGTGTGGACAGGAAAGAAAAACTAAGATAAATTTTAGGGATTGTCAAACTGTAATCCCAGTAATATAACAGCTGCCCATCCTGGCTGAGATGGAAGAAGAGGCTATGAAGATGGATACACAGATGCCATTGTACAAGTAGTCCTCGACTTACGACGACAAGTGAGCCCAACATTTCTGTCTCTAAGCAAGGCAGTTTGTTCAATGAGCTTTGCCTCGTTTTACAATCTTTTCTGACACCGTCGTTAAGCAGATCCCTGCAGTTTTTAAATTGGTAATGTGGTTGTTAAGTGAATCTGCTTTCCCTATTGACTTGGCTTGTCAGAAGGATGCAAAAGCTGCGGCCGTCATAAGTATGAACCAGTTATTAAGCATCCAAATTTTGACTACACAACTACAAGGCGTGCTACAACGGGTGTGTGGAAAACAGTCCCAGCATGGCAAATTAAGTCAGATCAGCCACTCCTTAAGTTATAACCTGGAAGACACCCCCACAGGTGGTCCTTGACTTCTTATTTAGTGACCAAAATAACAAGGGGAAAAAAATGACTTAGGACCATTTTTCACCCTCATGACCGTTGAAGCCCTCCCCCCGTGGTGACGCGATCAACATAACGCTTAACTGCCGCATTACCAATGTAACTGTCAGCTTTGGAAGCCATATTAGCCAGAAGTTTCCATGCTGACACCTTCTTGTGTGTGGGGAAAAGGAGGAGGAGGGATTTAGTAGAGGGAATGTAGTCAAAACAACATTCTTTTTTTCGGTCAAGGTCATAGCAGTCCTGCATCTGGAGAAGGAGTGGTTGGAATGAGGCGATTGGAGCATGTGATGGACTGATGGGTGCAAGGGATGGATTTGGGGGTTTTGATTTACTGAGGGAAAACTCGGAACTTTCCCAGACGTTCCAGTATCCCTACTCGAATAAATGGGAGCTTGAGAAAATGTTTGCCTTGGCCTTTTTAATCGGAGTTGGGTTTTTCTGGAATGCGGACAGTAACAACTGCAGCCATCCGCTTAACAACTGTGGCAAAGAAAGATTGCAAAACAAGGCAAAGCTCGATAAATGTCTCGCTTAGCAACGGAAATGTTGGGCTCCACCGTGGCCGTAAATCGAGCGGGTGGTAAAACCTGGGTGATTTTTTTGGGAGGGGTTTGGTTTTTTTACTGAAATGAGAGAGCGAGAGAGATAGCTCTCAAAACGGGCTGAGCTATGGCAAAATAATGGGAAGGACGGACGGACGGATGGACGGACGAACGTTTCCCCTGCATAAACTCCTTCGGGGCTTTTCACTTCGCTTTGATGTTTCAACCAGATTTTTTTTCCTGCTAGTAAAAATCAAAAGGCTTCACAATGACCGCCCCCTCTCTGTTGTAAAGAAGTTTATTTCCACATTTTAAAAAAAGAGAGAGAGAGAGATCTTTTTTTTTTTGTTCGTTTTTAATCTGAGCTTTTCTAAAGCAGAATTCTCCTTTTTTTTTTTTCTTTTTCTTCCTTCCTTCTGTTATAAAATCCAAAAAACGGAGAGAATTCCACAGTGGTACAGACTTTAACAAGACGCACTTACACAAATACACCCTTGGGGAGGGAGGGGGTTTCACCATAAATAATATACTTTGTGCACACAGTTATTTACAATGGTGACCAAAAAAAAACAAAAAACAAACCAACCAAAATTTTAAAAAGAAGGAACATCGTCTTGGAAAAATCCTTAGCATAAAAGGACTTTTTAAAAATTTTACATTAGACTAAGATACAATCTGTATGGTTTTGTTCTCCTGGCTAGAGAAGGGTGGATTTGTTCTACAGGCAAACACCTGACTGCAAAAAATAAATAAAATAAATAAATTAAAAAAGATAGGATCTCTTTCCAGGCTCAATGTTTCTTGTTTAGTCTTGGCCCGGGTGTCAGCAACCCGCGGCTCCAGAGCTGCATGTGGCTCTTTGGGCCCTCTGCTGCAGCTCCCTGTTCCATCAGTGGCTGGCCCCGCCCCTCACCCTCCCCTCCTAGTCACTCCTTGCCTGGCCTTGGAAATCCGAGACACAGAGAGAGGGGGAGAAAGAGGGAGAAGGGGAGAGAGAGACATAGATACAGAGAGAGAGAGAGAGAGCGATACAGAGAGAGGGAGAGAGAGACATAGATACAGAGAGAGAGAGATACAGAGAGAGGGAGAGAGATACAGAGAGGGAGAGAGAGACATAGATACAGAGAGGGAGAGAGAGAGCGATACAGAGAGAGGGAGAGAGAGACATAGATACAGAGAGGGAGAGAGAGAGACATAGATAGAGAGAGAGATACAGAGAGGGAGAGAGAGACATAGATACAGAGGAAGAGAGAGACATAGATACAGAGAGAGAGAGAGATACAGAGAGAGGGAGAGAGAGACATAGATACAGAGAAAGCAAAAGATACAGAGAGAAGGGGAGAGAGGGGCAGAGACATCGATACAGAGAGAGGGGGGAGAGGGAGGGAGAGAGACTTAGATACAGAGAGAGAGAGATACAGAGAGAGGGGGAGAGGAGGAGATAGAAAGGGGAAGAGAAAGAGACATAGATACAGAGAGAGAGAGAGAGAGAGAGAGAAGGAGTTTGTGATTTCTGGTGTTTTTTAACAACAGGTCCTCTGCCCTAATGACCAGCTGGGTAGGCATGGCTAGAGTGCCATGTGACTGAGTGGGAGTGAGTGACATGGAGTTGGCCACACCCACTCAGGTTTTGTGGCTCCCGGTGTTTTTTTTGTTTTTTTCCTGTGGGAAACTGGTCCAAATGGCTCTTTTGAGCGTTTAAGGTTGCCGATCCCTGGGACTCTTGGCTAAAAGACACCAAAACCAGACCGCAGAGTTGACGTTCAAAAAGCATCAGTAGATGTGGCCTCCCAAGGAACATGAACTTGTAGGTCCTAGGAATGAGGTGTATAATAATTGTATCTACTGGCACAAATTTATGGGAAGGATTGGAGGATTCGTGGAATAAAAATGGGCAGAAGACTTTTTAAAAATGTATCTCAGCTCTCCCTCCTTGGTTTAAAAATGAGTTCTAAATGTCATTACCCCAGCTCGCATGCTTGTTGAGACATCAATTAAGTAGTAACGGCAATACTTGGAGACCATTAGATTACCTAGAGGGATATCTAGATAACGACGGGATGAAATCTAGGCTGAGGAATCCCAAAAGTGCTTTTTTTCCAAGAGGCAGCTGGTTTTTCTGGGTTTTTCTCTGAAAACATTTTGCTTTTCATCCAAGAAGCTTCTTCAGCTCTGACTGAATGGTGAGGAATGGAAGGATTTATACTCCTTGCAGACAGCTGGTCATTTGCATGCTTTATACAGAAGCATTGAAAACTGCTGGAAATGTAACCATCAACAAGGGACCTACCGCCACATGTGGTGGACATGTCCCAAAGCCAGGGAATATTGGACAAAAATTTTAAAAAAATAGTTGGAGGAAATTATGGAACAAAAAATTGATATGAAGCCAGAGTTATTCCTTTTGGGTATAATACAAGGAAATATAAGTAAAGAAATTCAATACATCATGCTCCATATAATCACCGCAGCCAGAATCATATTCACCCAAAATTGGAAGCAAGAAAACACTCCCATCAAACGCAAAGATTATAAAAAAAGGTGCTAGAATACACAGAAATATATAAATCTAAATAAAGTAAAGTAAAGTAAAGTAAAGAAATGGACAAATTAACGATGGAATTAAGGGACAGAGAGAAAACGGTGTATTATGAGACGTGGAACAGGTGGCTTGAAAAGAAGTCTAAAATCAGTGTATAGTGAATGCACAGGAAAGATAATAAAATGTAAAAAAATATATATTTAGAGCGTAGTAGACATGTAAATATTGTATATATTATACAAAGAAGTAACTACGAAATAAGGATGCGTATGTATAAAACAATAGGCCTGTGGATAAGTTGAAATTAAGAAAAAAATTCCGATAATGGAAAGTTGCAATAGTGTAATTGTGGTTTTAAAGGTTAAAAATGTCGAATAAAAATATTAAATTAAAAAAAGAGCCTGGATAGAGCCTGGATAGCTCAATAGGCTAAAAGCAGACTACAGCCTGTTATTAACATCCAGCTGTCTGCAATTACACCAGTTCGAATCTCCCCAGGCTCAAGGTTGACTCAGCCTTCCCTCCTTTCTAAGGTAGGTCAATTGAGGACCCAGTTTATGGGGGCAATAAGCTGACTTTGTATAAAATATACAAAAGTATGAAGGCTATTGCTTAACACATTGTAAGCCGCCCCGAGTCTTCGGAGAAGGGCGGCATATAAATCTAATTTAAAAAATAAATAAATAAGAGAGGCGTTGAGGCCCCTTGGTGATTTGTCTGTGCCCTCAGGATCAACCTGTTCTCTGCCCTAATGATTTCTTTCAACAACCAGTTTGCCAAACTGCTCAGAAAATTAACAACCGAACCGGCTGAATCCCACCACTGCCCTGAGGACACAGATAAGCCTCCAAGTGGCCTCAAGGACTCTATAAAAAGGATGCAAATGACCAGCTTGTCTGCAAGGAGTATAAATCTCTCCATTCCCCACCATCCAGTCAGAGCTGAAGACGCTTCTCGGATGAGAAGCGAAAAGACTTCAGAGAAAAACAAGGAAGTCCAGTTGCCTCTTGAAAAAGCATCTTTGGGACAGCTACCATGACCTGGATGACTGAGAAGCTCGATAGACATTTAGGTTCTAGACTGTTTTTAGAATCCCCTGTCCCGTGGATCCGGAACTGGTGAAGTGGTCCAGATCTGGCGTGGTATCTAGATCTGAGCTACAAAAACTTATAGGACCAGTAGATAGCAGGAAAGATCGGACGTCCTCCTCGGTGGTCAT
Source organism: Coluber constrictor foxii (assembly GCA_038048745.1). NCBI lineage: Eukaryota > Metazoa > Chordata > Lepidosauria > Squamata > Colubridae > Coluber > Coluber constrictor. The sequence continues at coordinate 14,187,201 of CM075968.1, forward strand.
CGAATGCTGTAGACCAGATCTGGAACCCTTACTGAAGCAACTGAGAACCAGCTGCTTCTACAAGATCTGGGAAGTTCCTCAATCCAAAAATTGAATTCCCTTCTCTGGTTTCCCAGAGAAACTCTGGTTTTTGGTGGCCGAAATCAGAAAAGAAGAGAAGGCTTTGCAAACCAGGCCTCTCCGGTTCGTCGTGATGGGATTTAGAGTCGTCCGTTTGTCCGTAGGGAACCGGCCTCGTCTTTCCCCTGACCCACATTTAAAGCAGGATTGTTTTGTGTGTGTGTTTGTGTTTGCTCGGTGTTTGCAATTCCTTTCTTTTTTTTCCCTCTCTCTCTCTCTCTGCAAACAGCTCATCTGGGGATTTAACACAATCAACCTCCTTGAAGAGAGCAGCAAGCAGAGGAAGCTTTATCATCACTTTGAGACGCCTAGAACCCGCTGGGGCTCACTCTCAGGTAAGATACACACACACAAACACACACACACGTGTGTGATGACACGGTGAAGCTGCTGAGTCGATCCGGCGTGTGTTTTGAAATCTTTTTTTCGTTTTTTTTAATTGTCCTGTTTCCAATTTCATGCCAAGCCAACTCTACGATGAAAAAAAAGGCAGAAACTTTTCCTTTGCTTTGCTAGATACGGCCCATAGCTCATCGGGGCAGAGCTGGGGCGGGGGTGGGTTGTTTTTTTTCTGCAAAAATGGGAGGGACAATTTTGGGGGCCTCAGAAAGTGAGCAAAAGAGCAAACAGGAAGAGAAAAAAAGCCAACACCAGGGCCTGTAAACTCAGAAAATCAATACTCGGATCGATTGCCAATATGTGCGGGGCAGATTCCTAAAGAAAAATATTTCTTTTTTAGCAAAAAAAGGAGGAAACATACTCTAGAACTGGTTGTAAAGCAAAGGGAATGTTGTGATTTGCTAAATAAACCACTTATGTACAGGAAACATCAAAAGGAGGTTTTCCCAACTGGACACTTTCTAGGAAATTTTGGACTATAATTGAACCTTAATATATATATATATATATTTTGACTATGTTGGCTGGGGATGTTGGGGGTTTGGGAGTCCAAATGGGCCAAGATGGGGGAAAGGATGCATTCTACCTTCTCTGTAGTGCGAAATTGAATTGCAACCACAAGTGCAAAAATGTGGGGTTGCTGAATTAATTTACATTCTGGGATTCACACACTAAGGCAGAGCTGCACGCTTCACACAACTCATTAACCCCCCCACCCGAAAGAATTGACCAGGTTTGCATCTATAAAACGTGGTTGAAGGATAACTGGCCATCTCTTGGGATAGGACAGGGACCCTTAAGATAGCAAAAAACCGAGGGGTGAAATCTGGCAAGTTCTGACAGGTTCTGGAGAACCAGTAGTGGGAATTTTGAGCAGTTTCTGGGAACCGGCAAATACTACCTCTGGCTGCCCCAGAGTGGGGTGGGAATGGAGATTTTGCAATATCCTTCCTCCAGGAGTGGGGAGGGAATGGGGATTTTACAGTAGCTTTTCCCTGGAATGGGATGGGAGTGGAGATTTTGCAATATCCTTCCTGCAGGAGTGGGGAAGGAATGGGGATTTTACAGTAGCTTTTCCCTGGAATGGGATGGGAGTGGAGATTTTGCAATATCCTTCCTGCAGGAGTGGGGAGGGAATGGGGATTTTGCAGTATCCTTCCCCTGGAGTGGGGTGGGAATGGAGATTTTGCAGTAGCCTTCCCCTTGCCACACCCACCAAGCCCCACCCACAGAACCTGTAGTAAAAAACAAAAAATTGGATTTTCACCAGTGCAAAAAAATCCAGAATTCACATCACCTCCTAAACTCAACTCACTTCATCCAAGAAGGGGGCTGCCCGATTAGCCAGTTGAAGATTGCGGGGAAATAAACCACGATAGGAAAAGAAAAAAAAGAAAAAAAAAGGAGTAGGGGGAGAGAAATAATACATATATATATATCTCTGATGCCAGAGCAAAGAGCGGCTGGATTTCTAAAAGTGCCAGGGATGGATTTTTGCAGCATCTCGTTGGTGGGAAGGGCCGTTGGCCTGGCAGCGAGAAAGAAAGGCGGGTCGTGGGAATGCCTCGAGATGCGTGCAGGGCAGGCCCCCTCCCCGCCTCCTTCCCCCCCCTTCTCCTCCCCTCCCTCCCTCCCCCCCCCCACCCCGCCCTCCCCCTTTGCAGAGTCAATCCGGTGCGGGGAAGCGGAGGGGCGCTGCGTTCCCACGTATCTTCCTGAAGCAAAGCCCCGGGGTAGGGTCCGCTCACCGCGGCTGGGCGGCTCTGGGGAGGACGCCGGCCAGCGGGGGCAGAGGCGGTGGGGGCTCACTGCCCCCTTGCAGTCCGTGGATGAGGATGCGAGGTACCAGAGGCCGCTGGAGCGCCGGAGGGGGAGCGCTGGGACCCCGGTAGAGGTAGAGCGCTGCGCCCGGATCCAAGTTGGAGACCAAACTTTGCGGGTAGAAATAGGGCGAAGGGAACATCCTTTGCAAAGCGGAGTAGTTGCCCGCCTCGGCCAGCAGCTCCAGCCCCACCGCCGTCTGCCTCTTCCACTTGGTCCTGGAGAGTGTGGGGGGGAAGAGAGAGAAGAAACGGGGTTCAAACGGGTTTTTGTTCTGTTCAGAGGAAGGAGGAAGAAGAAGAGGAGGAGGAGGAGGAGGAGGAGGAGGAGGAGGAGGAGAAAAATAAGAAGGAAGAGGAGGAGGGAGAAGAAGAGGAGGGAAGAAGAGGAGGAGGAAGGAGAAGAGGAGGAGGAAAGAAGAAGAAGAGGAAGAAGAAGAAGAAAAAGAAGAAGAAGGAAGAGGAGGAGGGAGAAGAAGAGGAAGAGGGAAGAAGAGGAAGAAGAAGAAAAAGAAGAAGGAAGTTGAGGGAGAAGAAGAGGAGGGAGAGGAGGAGGAGGATGGAGAAGAAGAGGAGGAGGGAAGAAGAAGAAGAGGAAGAGGAAGAAGAAAAAGAAGGAAGTGGAAGAGGAAGAAGAAGAGGAGGAGAGAAGAAGAGGAGGAAGAGGAAGAAGAAGAAAAGAAGAAAAGGAGGAGGAGGAGGAGGAGGAGGAGGGAAGAAGAAAAAGAAGAGGAGGAGGAGGAGGAGGAGGAGGAGGAGGAGGAGGAGGAAGATGTCAATTCTTCAGGTCATGGTTGATGTTTCAAAGGTGCTTGTTCCTGAAACAAGTAACTGGACTTCCTTGGTTTTTCTTCTTTGAAAACAGAATACAGTATAAGTAGCCGTTGATTTACAACATTTTGTTTAGTGAATATTCAAAGTTACAAGAGTCCCGGAAAAAGTTATCTAGGATTGTTTCTTTCACACTTACAGCCATTGGGCCTCCCCGTGGCCACGCGATCAAAATCACCAATCATTTGGCAACCGGCTCGTATTTATGAGGGTCGCAGTGTCCCGGGCTCACACAATCCGCTTTGGCGACCTTTGGAGTCAATGGGGAAGCCGGATTCACTTCACAACCGTGTGACTCCTTTAAGAACGGCAGAGATTCGCTTAATCTCAAGAAAAGTCGTAAAACGGGGTGACGCTCACTTAAACAAATGTCTCACTCGACAAACGTTCGGCAAGGGGAATTTGGTGGAACGAGAATTCCCAGTCTCTAGCCTGGTGTCTTAACCACTAGACCGGGTGTCAGCAACCAGCGGCTCCGGAGCCACATGCAGCTGCTGCATGCTCCCTGTGCCATCACTGGTTGGCCCCGCCCCTCGCCGTCCCCTCCCAGTCACTCCTCGCCTGATACATATATATAGAGAGGGTGTGTGTGGAGAGAAGGAGCGGGAGAGAAAGAGAGACATAGATAAAGAGAGAGATACAGAGAGAGGAGGGAGAGAGAGAGGGAGAGAGAGACATAGATAGAGAGAGAGAGATACAGAGAGGGAGGAAGAGAGAGGGAGAGAGAGGGGGGGGAGAGGGAGACAGATAAAGAGAGAGATACAGAGGGGGGAAGAGAGGGAGAGGGGGAAGAGAGAGACATAGATACAGAGAGAGAGAGAGATAGAGAGAGGGAGACAGAGGGGGGAGATAGAGAGGAAGAGGGGGAGAGAGATACAGAGAGGAAGAGAGAGAGAGAGTGATACAGAGAAAGGAGGAGAGGGGGAAGAGAGAGAGAGATTCAGAGAGATGGGGGAGACAGGTGGGAGAGGGGGAGAGAGAGATACAGAGAGGGGGTAGAGAGAGACATAGAGTGATACAGGGAGAGAGGGAAGAGAGAGAGAGAGATACAGAGAGATGGGGAGACAGAGTGGGGAGAGGGGGAGAGAGAGATACAGAGAGGGGTTAGAGAGAGACATAGAGAGATCCAGAGAGAGGGGGGAGGGAGAGAGAGAGAGAGGGAGAAAGAGAGAAAAGGGTTTTATGTTTTTTAACACCCGTTTCTCTGTCCTAATGACTGGCTGGGTAGGCACGACTGAGCGGGAGTGAATGACGTGGAGTTGACCATGCCCAGCCAGCTTTTGTGACTCCCGGAGGTTTTTTTTTCCTGTGGGAAACAGATCCAAATGGCTCTTTTGAGTATTTAAGGTTGCAGGCCCCTGCACTAGACCAAGAGAGAGAAAGACCCTCCCCCCTCCCTACAAGACTCCATGAGGGGGTCCTTAAAATGAAACTCATTTGCCGGCCCCGTGTTGAAAAATACTACAATTTTAAAATCCCGTTAAACAACCGTGAGCCGCCGCAGCAGCAGTGACTGCCTCAATTTGAATTATTGAATTATTGATACAGTCGGTATTGATAAAGGTGAACGAAAGTGCCCTGGGGGTGGGGGAGGACCCTCCTTAACTTTTTAAAAGTGGGAAGGGGTGGGAAAAAAAAACCCTCACTTCTCACTTAGAGCTTCTCTTCCAAATTCACACGCTCTTGCACACTTTTTACGCGCTCCCTCCAGGTAGTCCTCGACGTTACGACCGCAAGGTACGTCGCCCAAAAGTTCTGTCACTAAGCGAGGCAGTTGTTAAGTGAGTTTTTGCCCCGTCGTCCTTGCCACAGAAATCACCGACGTTGTTAAGTAACTATAACCTGGTTTGTTAAGGGAATCTGGCTTCTCCCCATTGACTCTGCTTGTCTGAAGGGACATTGCAACAGTCATCGGTACAAGCCAGTTGCCTAAGCTCTGAATTTTGGATCACGTGACCATGGGGATGCTGTGTGGGGGAAAAAAACCAACGGTCCCGAGTCATTTTTTTCCCCCAGCGTCCCTCTGACTTCCAACAGTCCTTAAACGAACGAACGGTCGTAACCGAAGGACTCTCTGTATGGTCTCCCAGGTTCTAACTCAAGGAGTGGTTTTGTCTCTTACCCTCCGTCACTAAATGAAACTGTTGTAAGTCGAGTCTGGAGAATCGAGCATGTCTGAAATGGACCGCTAAGAAATGAGAGCGGAATTCACCACCTCCTTTACCTGCTTCGGACAGGTAACTTTGCAAACAGGCCACACACTGTCTGGAAGCCTTTGAGTCAAGTAGCCCATCATCCTCGCCTTTCACCTTTTCCGCCCAGGAGCAATTCCATCTCTCTCCCCCCCCTCCTCAGTAAATTATTCATCGTCATCATAATTGTGTAATTACTGTAACTGCCCTTAATTATTGATGCCCAAAGCATCAATTGGGATATATTATTAATAGCCCGGCGATGCGCTGTTGTGTCTTTAGCTGAAAAAAACAACAGATTTTTTTCCCTTTCTCTTTTTTTCTCTCTCACCCACGCAAATCAAACAGTTGGTTCTCCTCCTCCTCCCCTTCCTCCTCCTCTTCCTCTTCTTCCTCTTCTCCTTCCTCCTTCCTCCTCTTCCTCTTCTTCCTCTTCTTCCACTTTTCCTTCCTCTTCTCCTTCCTCCTTCCTCCTCCTTCTCTTTCTCCTCTTCCTCTCCTTCTTCTTCCTCCTCCTCTTCTTCTCCTCCTTTCTCTTCCTCCTCTTCCTATTCTTCCTCTTCTCCTTCCTCTTCTTCTTCTTCCTCCTCCTCCCTCCTCCTCCTCTTCCTCTCCCTCCTCCTCCTCCTCTCCTTTTTCCTCCTCCTCCTCTTCCTATTCTTTCTCCTCCTCTCCTTCTTCCTCCTCCTCCTCTTCCTCTTCCCTCCCTCATCAAATTGGGAAGATTTCCTATCTCTGACAAATTGAGAGTAAGAAGCAAATAATATTGATTTTGGGAAGAAGAGGCGCTCTTCTTAAAACGCAGAGCAATTTTTTTAAAAAGTCTTAACGCAGCGACCAAATTTTAAAAAAGAGATTTTTTTTTTTAAAAAGGAAGAGGAAGAATATCTCGAAGGAATCTCACCAGGTCAAAAAAAAAATAATTGTGAGAACTGTTCTGCCAACTCAGAAGGAAACAAAAAAATGGATGAATTTTCTCACCGCTTGCTTCTGTTTTGCTACCCACAAGCCTGTTCACTTTTTATCAATAGGCCAGTTAATGAATAGCTTAGCTTTTCCAAACTGGGGGGGGGAAACAGCCTCATTCACACAGCTTGCGCTATCCTGGTTTATTGGAACTGTCCCCAAGGTGCTGGGTTCACCCAAGACAGGCAAGCCACAAGCCCTCGTGGACATAGCCACACGGCGTGAGTGTGCATTCACAGGTCAGCCCACATCTCAGACTAACAAACCAGGTTAGGGGGGGGTCACCTCTGCTGTACAGGCCAGTCCCTGCTTTCAAATTATGTTTAAGCCCAGGGAAACCTTAACCTAGCTCCTTCAAAACTCAGCAAGTCGGCTAATTTCTACCTTCTTGGTTTTTCGACTGCTTTTTTTCCAGACAGAAGGCGAGATGACCTCTGAAGGGTTCCTGCCTCTTTGTTCAAGTTCTCCCAGCTTGCTCCGGTAACCCTTAGCAGGGGCCAGCATCTTGAATTCAATTTGCTCCCTTGGTTTGCAATTATCACCAAGATGATGGCTTAAAGGAGGAGGACACCAAGGGATCAGGAACTCTGATTGGGGGGAGTCAGTTAAAAAGACATCATATTTATATTTCTATATTTCTCTGGCTCTGGCTCTCTCTGTCTCTCTCTCTCTCTCTATCCATCTATCATCTGTCTGTCTGTCTGTCTCTTTCTATCTTTCTCTCTCTATCTGTCTCCCTCCATCTGTATCTCTCTCTGTCTGTCTGTCTATCTATCTATCTATCTATCATCTATCTATCTATCTATCTATCTATCTATCTATCTATCTATCTATCTATCATCTATCTATCTATCTATCATCTATCTATCATCTATCTATCATCTATCTATCTATCTATCTATCTATCTATCTATCATCTATCTATCTATCTCACTCTCTCTGTATCTCTGTCTACCTACCTACCTACCTATCCATCCATCCAACATCTGTCTGTCTCTGTCTATCTGTTTATCTCTCTCTCTCTCTCTCTCTCTCTCTCTCTCTCTCTCTCTCTCTCTCTCTCTCTCTCTCTCTATCTATCTATCTATCTATATATACCTACCTACCTACCTACCTACCTACCTACTTATCTTATATATATATAAAGGCTCATTAACCCAATTAATTTAATTTAATTTAATTGAGTTATTGATCCTTTATTCTAAGTCAGCACAAAACATTTATTCTTATTTAGCATATGATAACACTTAGTAATAGCATTTATATACCACTTCACAGTGCTTTTACAGCCCTCTCTAAGTGGCTTACAGAGTCAGCCTTTTGCCCCCCACCCCCAACAATCCGGGTCCTCATTTTAACGACCTCGGAAGGACGGAAGGCTGAGTCAACGTCGAGCCGCTTCAGGATCAAACTCCTGGCTGTGGGCAGTGAGTCAGCCTGCAATAGTGCATTATGATGAGAACATGAGAGAAGAGGAGTAAACATATTCACACAATCCACAAAATTATATCGCAACCCTTTTGTGGGGGTTTGGCAGTAGCCTCGTAATGGGATGTCCAATTCCCCTTGTTGCGATTGTGGTGCTGATATGCAAACTATTAAACACATTGTGTGCAAGATTGCCCACAATGTGCATTCTCTGGTTTGCCTAGAACCAGAGCACAAAACACTGAATAGTACATTAACCAGGGTGGCTAAGCAGCATTCACACATCAGATTCCTGCCAGGCCTGATAATAACAACCACAATCAAAACTACACACAATAAAAAAAAAACTAAGCAAGATCTAAACTAATCAAGGTCCATATCATCAAAATCAAAACTAATCAAGATTTTTTTTAAAAAAATAGCCAAGATTGACACCAAGGTCAATCAATCAACTTTGACAGGTTAAGCCCAAAACTAACCACAACCTAAATTAACTAGGATTTCTTGAGTTGATTAAAAACCTTGTCCTCATCACCAAATCTGTTCTGTGTGGACATGTGTGACAGCTAAATTGTGGCTGATCAAGTGCCTTTATTCCGCAATCAGAACAGGAGCCCTGTGTAAATCAGAAACTGGCTCCAGTGTGTTAAGAGTTAAGTGTAACTTAAAAACTTGCAAAATAACCTCAAACCTGCAGGGGGATTTGACCTTCGAAATATTTCAGCACCGCTTTTGCTGGACAGTGACTATTATCATTTCATTTGCCTTTTAAGCAGGGCCTGGAGATCAAGTGATAAAGTTTGCAATTTAGCATCCTGAAACCGTTTAAAAATAAAAATAAAAATCCTTAGCCCAAGAGAGAAACCAACTACAAAGCTCTACACAGAAGTAAGCCTCATTGAATTCAAGAGGATTTACTCCATAGTGGAAAAATACCTTCAAATAACCCGAGAGTTTTAAAATAAGTGTTTAAACTGCATTTCCACCACAGGGACAAAAACATTGCATTGCAGGAAATGGCACAAATTTCCTACAATGATTCTTGATATACACATCTAGTGCAATGACCTCTCCTGGTTTTTCCCTTAAAATTTGCAGAAGTTAATATGTTTTCTTCCCTCCCCAAGACCAAGCCAACTTGACCCTACTTAGGTTCACATTTCAACAAGAAGCAGCCAAGAAAACTCTACATTGGGTTGAGTAACCAGGTTAACAGAACTCAGGTGGAAGGGAAAGAATGAAAGGAAGGGGAGCCGAATTCGCATTCGTAGATTAAGAATGTAGAATCTTTTTTTTAAAAAAAAAGATAAAATAGAAGGGGGAAAAAATAGAAGGGGAGAAGGAACCGAGAGGGATTCAATTCATGGATTAAGATGAAGACGCTCTCTAACTAAACTCTCTCTAACTAAACTGCTTCTTTGTAGACGTCTGCACTACTTTTTACTTTATTGATTAGTCCTTGGGCCATATCAAAGTGCAGAGTTCCAAACACAAATTATTACTAAAATCTGATTAAAAACAATTTAAAATGGAATTGGATAAAATACAATGTAAAAAACAATGGCTACCAACCTGCCTTCCATGGAGGACCTGTATACTGCCCGAGTCAAAAAGAGGGCTGTGAAAATATTTACAGACCCCTCGCATCCTGGACATCAACTGTTTCAACTCCTACTCTCAAAATGACGCTATAGAGCACTGCACACCAGAACAACTAGACACAAGGACAGTTTTTCCCCAAACGCCATCCCTCTGCTCAACAAATAATTCAACAAACAAACAACACTGTCAAACTATTCACTAAGTCTGCACTACTATTAATCTTCTCGTCGTACCTATCACCCATCTCCTCCCACTTATGACGGCATGACTGTAACTTTGGTGCTTACAATTTATATGGATATTGATTGTTTCCTGATTGCTTATTTGTACCCTGTGACTATCATTAAGTGTTGTACCTTATGATTCTTGATGAATGCATCTTTTCTTTTATGTACACTGAGAGCGTATGCACCAAAGACAAATTCCTTGTGTGTCCAATCACACTTGGCCAATAAAGAATTCTATTCTATTCTATTCTATTCTATTCTATTCTATTCTATTCTATTCTATTCTATTCTATTCTATTCTATTCTATTCTATTCTATTCTATTCTATTCTATTCTATTCTATTCTACTCTACTCTACTCTACTCTACTCTACTCTACTCTACTCTACTCTATAATTTAAAATTAAATTGGAATAAAATAACAATTTAAAATGACACCTTTGATTAGCCTATAGGCCATGTCAAACACCAAGCGCAGACTCCTATCGCCAATAAAACCTTATAGAAACAAGTTAAAATAAGAGGAGGGTAAAATACAATAGTTATAGGATAATTTACGGTACTAAAATGATTTCGGGACCGCAAACAACCGCTTTTCACCAATTTCACAATTGCAATGACGACTTTTTATTCTTTGCAACAGGCTTTCTCAGCGCCCCCCAAAATCCCGTTTCTCAAAAGAAGCCGGTCTGAAGAGCCAGCTCGGATATTTGAGATCCGGTCAAGACAGGCTGAGAATAATGACCGGCTGGATCCCAAATGGGAACCAAGTCTAAATCCGAATCCGTGGCTTTGTGCTCGCTCTTTCTCTCCCCTCCCCGCGCCCCCGCCCGCATCTCTTGTCTCGCTTACCTTCTGTTCTGGTACCAAGTTTTCACTTGGGTGTCGGTAAGGTTGAGGGAGGCGGCCAGCTCCATCCTATCCTGAACGCTGAGATATTTTTGCCTCTCGAAGCTGCGCTCCAGCTGCGCCAGCTGGTGATCGGTGAAGGCGGTGCGCGCTTTCCGCGGTTTCTTCAGCCTCACCGGAGGGCTTTCTCGGGAGCTGGAGATCTCCCGGTCGCCTTCTTCCTTCACTGGGGCCGGGAGAGAAAGGGTTGAAAATGGGTCCGGGCGCTTTCAGGTGGAGGGGAGAGGAGAAGAAGGTCGTCCTTGGGGAAAGGGAATGGAAAGGAAGGGGGAAGAAGAGAGGGAAAGGGAAAGGAACAGAAAAGGAAAGGAAAGAGAAAGAAAGGAAAAGGGATGAAAGGGAAGGAAAAAAGAAAGAAGAGAGAGAGAGAAAGAAAAGGAAGAGGTAAGGCAGAGGAAGGGATGAAAGAAGATAGGAGGGAAAGGAAAGGAAAGGGAAAAATAGAAAGGGAAGGAAAAAGAAAAGAATGAGAAAAAGAAGGGAAGGAACAGGAAAGAAAGAGAAAGAAAGGAAAAGGGGTGAGAGGGAAAGAAAAAAAGAAAGAAAAAAGAGAGAAAGGAAAGGGAGAGAAAAGAGAGAGAAAGAAATGAAAGAAGACAGGAGGGAAAGGAAAGGAAAAAATAGAAAGGCAAAGAAAAAGAAAAGAGTGCGATAAAAGAAAGGGAAGGGAAAGGAAGCTGGTAAATAGATATAGGGGAAGAAAAAGAGAAGGGTGAAGAAAGGAAGGGAAAGGAAATGACAGGATAAAGGAAAGGAAAATGGAAAGAGAAGCTAGAAGAGGAATTAAGAAAGGTAATGAAGGGTAGGAGAAAAAGGTGTGGAAAAAAGATGAGAAAGCTAACACGTTTAAAAGAAAGAAGAGAAAAAAGGAAAGAAGGAAGGAAGGAAGGAAGGAAGGAAGGAAGGAAGGAAGGCAGGAAGGAAGGAAGGAAGGAAGGAAGGAAGGAAAATATTTTTCACAGGAACAGGATTAGGGCTGTCCATCAGTCCTGTGAATCTACCATGCGTAATTATCCATGTCCAAATAAAATCCCCACTGCGGTTTTACTCGGGAGTAACTTCCCTTCACGAAACTCTCCTAAAAAATTTGTGCACATAAAACCATTTGCTCCCCCCCCCCCAAGAAAACCCAAAACTTAGGTTTATCCAGAAGTATGCCCACAGGAAAATGGGCATTGTAGTCCAATAGAACTAAAACGCTGGTGAGAAAACGCTAAGCTATGCCCGTTTCAAATATATAATCAAAAGGAGCTGTAAAGTGACCCCCCCCTTCAAAAAAAACCCCCAGGCACACACAAAACACAGCACTGCCTCATGCCACGTTTTACACACAGTGGCAACGGCCCAAACATATTCCTTTCCTTTCATTTGCAACCTTTGTCATTAAATAATAATCAAACGATCAATTATTAAACAATTAATAGATGTAATCAGCCCAGCCAGACCACGAATCCTTCCCTCAATAGCTTTCTGCTATTTCCTCTGGGGCTTATTCTACATTCTTAATGTAAAATTGGCATAAATAATAGACCTGATTTTGGAAAACCAGCAAGGTGGTGGAGAAATGTGGTTATTTTATGGGAGAGAGAGAGAGAGGGTCTTAAAAGGGAAAAAAAGGTGATTTTGCCCAGGGATGAACTGAAAATCCACATATGCATTTTACCTTAAAAAAAAAAGTTTATTTTGGGAGAGGAAAATTATGTTTAAAAGAGTCCTCCGTTATCCTTTGTTTGTTTCATCCTCTATGCGTCAGCAACTGAAATCACCCGTCTGTCTCTAAGAAGTTTCAATTAAATTCAGCGGGATTTATTGAGGCCTAAACGTTAAGAGTCGAACTTTATTTACATTTCCAACTTTTGCTGGAAGTTATAAGGGCACCGTTTATCAGGTTGGCTCCAGCTGCAATAGCGGAGATAAAAGAATCCAAGGCCAGGAATTGCATGAAGTGTTGGTATCTCCTTATAATGCCTTGGTAAGACCACACTTGGAATATTGCATCCAAATATCAATCAATCAATCAATCAATCAGAGCACAGCAGAGCTGGAAGGGACCTTGGAGGTCTTCTAGTCCAACCCCTGCCCAAGCAGAAGATCTATACCATTTGAGACAAGTGACTGTCCAGTCTCTTCTTAAAAACTTCCAGTGTTGGAGAAGTCACAACTTCTGGAGACAAGTTGTTCCCCTGATGAATGGTTCTCACTGTCAGGAAATTCCTCCTTAGTTCTAAGTTGCTTCTCTCCTTGATGAGTTTCCATCCGTTGCTTCTTGTCCTGCCTTCAGGTGCTTTGGAGAATAGGGTGACCCCCCTCTTCTTTGGGGCAGCCCCTCAAATATTGGAATATGGCTACCATCGTGCCAAATTTGGGCACCACAGTACAAAAAAAGTTGTTGAGACTCTAGAAAGAGTGCAGAGAAGAGCAACAAAGATGATTAGGGGCCTGGAGGCTAAAACATATGAAGAACGGTTGCAGGAACTAGTTTGATGAAAAGAAGGACTAGGGGAGACATGATAGCAGTATTCTAATATCTCAAGGGTTGCTACAGAGAAGAGGGAGTCAACATCTACACAGTTCCATCTCTGCACTCTGCTTTATTCTGAATGCAGGATTCTTCTTCTTCTTCTCCTTCTTCTTCTTCTTCTTCTTCTTCTTCTTCTTCTTCTTCTTCTTCTTCTTCTTCTTCTTCTTCTTCTTCTTCTTCTTCTTCTTCTTCTTCTTCTTCTTCTTCTTCTCCTCCTCCTCCTCCTCCTCCTCCTCCTCCTCCTCCTCCTCCTCCCTCCTCCTCCTCCTTCCCCTTTTCTCTCCTTTTCCTTCACTCATTTGCTCCTTCATCCTTACCAGCCTCTCCTCTCCTTCTTCCCTCCTTTCCACCCCTTCTGTCTTTCCCCTCTTTCTCTCCTTCCCATTCTCCTTCTCTCTTCATTTCTTACAAGTTGCTTTGCTTTTCAAAGGGTTCCTTCCTTGTGATCATGAACTCATTTCTGGAGGAGACCAAGGTGACAAACACATTGAGATGTGGGCATCCTTGGAGACAACTTGCGATGAAAATAAAAAATCCTTGGCTTTACCCCATTTTTTTTAAATTGTCCTGAAAATCTCCAGAGTTCATCAGGTGCAGAAACCGTACTGCTTCTTAAAGAGATTGATCAAAATCATCATCACTTCCACCAGTAATCATTTCTAACGTATCATCCTTATTTTCTATAAAGCTAGCCTGAATTCTATTAAATCTAGTTTCGGCCTCCTTAGAAAATGAGCAAGATGATTAATGTCGTTATTATTATTTCAGTATTATATTTTTGAATTCTTGCAGAAAAGAAAAGTGGTTGCAACGGTCACTTTATCACTCTAATGATTCTGCAAACCAAAGTTAGCTCGTGTTAGTTTCGGAATATCATTGGCGAGATCGTTTCTTTAAATCCACGCAATGTTGTCCCAAGGGAAGGATCAAAATGGACAATTTTCCAAGCAAAGGCTCTTCATTTTTCCTACTGCAATTTAAAAAAACAAAACAAAAAGGATAACCAAACGCGAATGATCATTCTAGAAAAAGTCAGCCACAAGCATCAAGGTGAATGAATTTTCTAGGAAAAAAAAATAGAAATGTTTTCCTCCGCGCAAGCCGGAAGCAGGAAAAATAATTTTCCAGCCTGGAGCGTGTATTTTCTGTATCCTTAAAACAGGAAACAACTTTTTCTTCCTTGTGTTTTTATGGAAAGGAAACAGATTTTCTAGACATGAGGAAACGAGATTCTGTCTTCTTGGATTCTCCTTCTCACTTTTGGAGTTTACCATTTTCTCTCTGCTGCAATTTTAAGAGATGGAAACTGGTTTTCTTTTAATCCGGTTTGGATCGTGGACACCAACCAGCTGGATGATTGGCCAATCCCAGTTGCCACGAGGATGATTAACTCAAGTCCATCTCTTGTGTGTTTGTGTGTGTACGGTTTTTCCCTCCTCCGTTGTCTCTCTCTGTCTTAAGAGACAGTGGGTTTGCTTGTGCCCCTGCAGACTCTTGAACGCTTTTCCTCAGTTGGGGTGGGGGTGGGGGGTTGGGGAGGGATGATAAGAGGCTTTATGCTCAAACATCCTTGTGGCGGGCTTTAGATTCGACAAGCAAGTTGGTTTCTCTACGTAGGAAGACAATAATCCACTTAATTGAGCCACAAGGGAGGTGAAAGAATTCTTCAAGCGGAAATGGAGTCCCAAAGATCTCTTAAACATGAGGTGTGGAAGGAAAACAAGCATCTCTCTATCTATCTAATCTCTCTCTCTCCTATCTATCTATATCATCTATCCATCTATCTATCCACCCATCCATCTATCTATCATCTATCTATCTATTATCTATCTAATCTCTCTCTTCTATCTATATCATCTATCATCTATCCATCTATCTATCATCTATCCATCTATCTATTATCTATCTATCTAATCTCTCTCTCCTATCTCTCTCTATCATCTATCATCTGTCTATCTATCTATCTATCTATCTATCTATCTATCTATCTATCTATCTATCTATCTCTTATCATCTCAACTCTAGGATGGTTGACGGGTAGAATTAGAAGCTTGAAATCCTTGGCAGAGATTTAGAAAAAGAGAATCAGAAATCTGATTTATAGATAAAAGGCAACCATAAGAATGAATAACATCAAGAAAGAGAGAGCGAGAGGGCAAGAGAGAGGGAGGGAGGGAAGGAGGGAATATATCTTGGAAGCTAGATGTGTATATCTTGGAAGCTAGAAAAGTTGGAATCTGGATGTCAAAGGGCTTTTAATGAGACCATGCAGATTCAGGAGTAGGGAAGAGGGAGTCCTGCATCGGGATAGGCAGTACCGGAGTAAGGAAACTGTCCAAGTCAAAAGAGGCAGAAGGAAGGAAGGCAGGCAGGCAGGAAGGAAAGGGAGAAAACATAAAAAATAGAATTGGTAAATTAGGAAGGAAAGGAAGGGAGGATGGATGGAAGGAAGGAAAGAAAACAGAAAAGGAGGAGAAAGAGAAAGGGGAGAAACAGGGAAAAAAGAACCAGCACATTAGGAAGGAAAGAAGGAAGAAGAGATGGAAGGAAAAAAAATCAAAGGTGGGAGAAAATAGGAGAAAAGAAGATGATAAAATAGGAAGGAAGAAGGAGGGAGGAGAAGGAAAAGAAGGAGAAGGAGAAAAAAGAGGGAAAAAAGATTTGGGAAGGAAAGGAGGAAGGAAATAGGAGAAATTAAATGGAAGGAAACACCACTAAAAAAGGAGGATTGAGATTAAAACATAGGAAAGGTTGTTTTTGAGAGAGAGAGGGGAGGAGAAGGAAGGAAGGCAGAGCAGAGCAGAGCAAAAATGACCCTGCCCAAGTAGCACAGAAAACGGCTGCTGGAAAGACCCCCCCAAGAGTAAGAAAGGGAGGGGGAAATCTGTTCTCCCCCCACCCTTCTCCGCCTTTCCAATAGTTTAATTCTTTAGCAGCCGAGAAATCCAATGTTCCAATCTGGCGTTTAGGCAGCCGGGAAAGAAATGACTTCTCTTCTTGCGCTCCTCCATCCTCCCCCTCCCTTCCCTTCCCTTCCCCGTTGTACCTAAATCTCTAAGAGTGGGCAATGCAGAAGGGCTGCCCAAGAGAGAACCAACGCAACCCATCCATAGCGGGATTGTGATGAAGGAGTTGGTGGGTTTGTGCAAGTTGCATCCCCTTGGCAGCTGTTTTAGAAACGGACCGAGCGTCAACATCTGGAAGCTGCACCCTAAAAGCTAAGAATGGCATTCAAGGAGAAGATTTACTCGGGGTTGGCCTGAGGGGGTCCTTGGTGCTCCCTGAGCTTGGAGTGTTCCCCTCCCCTTGAGATGTTTTCATGACCGAAATTTAGGGTGAAGGCGTTAACTAGTTTGGGTCATGAAAACCCCCAAGCTCGGAGAGCACCAAGGACCCCCTTCGAGCCAAAAATGGCCTGGGGGGGGCACGATCCTTCAGCTCGGCCTTGGGGAGAAATCTTTAGGAAACGAGGCCCATGTAAGAAAGAAAGAGAAAGAAAGAAAGAAAGAGAAAAAAGAAAGAAGAGAGAAAAAGAAAGAAAGAAAAAGAAAGAAAGAAAGAGAAAAAAGAAAGAAGAAAGAAAGAAAGAAAGAAAGAAAGAAAGGAAAGAAAGAAAGAAAGAAAGAAAGAAAGAAAGAAAGAAAGAAAGAAAGAAAGAAAGAAAGAAAGAAAGAAAGAAAGAAAGAAGGCACTGGGGATTCGTTTCCGAGGTCTCCCCTCCCCTCTTTTCCAAATTGGTGGTGGAAGGAGCTCTGGGTTGAAGAGAAAGCCAATTCCCTCTTTCAGAAAACAGAGGGAGGAGCCCAATCCTTGTTTAGAATTTTCTATCTATCTATCTATCTATCTATCTATCTATCTATCTATCTATCTATCTATCTATCTATCTATCTATCTATCCATCCATCCATTCCATCCATCCATCCTGGGGAGGAGGGGGAAAAATATCTGCCCTCCTTTAGGGAAAACTTTTGCCATTTTTGAAACTTCCAAAATGTTTGACTCTTTGGGGGAAGAGAAGATGATTTTATTCGATCTTCAGACCTTTCTTTGCTTGGATTTTTTTGAAACGGGCAGCCCGGAGGAAGCGGGAGGGAAAGAAAGTTAAATGGGGGCACCCCAAAATTCGATCTCCCCCGGTTTGGTTTGGAAAAGGCGGCGATCTCCTTCCGTCCTTCTTCCTTTTCAACCTTTCCTCAAGTCTTCATTTTTTTCCCCAGCCTTTCAAGGAGCGGCGAACATTTTGCAGAAAGAACGAAAGCCTCGTTTGGAGAAATTTCGGCTTTTTAAAAGGGTTGAGCGCCTTGTTTTTGTTTTGTGAGAAAAAAAAAAACCCGAAGCTTAGATTTCACGAGTTTAAGAGGTTGTGAGAAGGGAAGTACTCAGAGAGCCACGAAGAAACGAATTTCAGTCCCAACTTCTTAAAGGGAGGGAGACATGCAAAAAGAAATAAGATTAAAGGGTGGGGGGGGGAGAAAAGAAAGCAGATTACAATCTTGGGAAGTCCACCAGGGTTCCCTGAAAAAGGAAGCGAAAATTCCAAGCAAAAAAAATACCATTATACTGCCATTCGCTGCCGCGCGTAAAAGCCGCGCGTACTTTTGAAGCTTGCCACAAATAGTTGGGCACTTAAGGAAAATCGCTTCCCTGCCAAAGATCTTGCCACGAATCTGCTCCTCTAGACTGAAGCTCAAGGAGAGTTTGATAGCCTGGTGATAATTATTCCCCACCCTGCCTTTGGATTGCAATGATTTTCTCATGCAAAGCGATTTTTCCCCCCCTCTTAAAAAATGAATGAGAATAGACACTGTCTAGGAGTTACTTCCCAAAAAGCAATATTCACACCCGGGTTTGAAATCTGTGGGAATGCTTGAGGTAAACCAGTAAGGATTTCCTTCCTTCCTTCCTCTTTTTCTTTCCTTATTCCCTTATGTCCTTCCTTCTTTCCTTCCTCTTTCCTTCTCTTTTTCTTTCTTTCCTTCCTTCCTTCCTCTCTTTTTCTCTCCTTACTCCCCTATGTCCTTCCTTCTTTCCTTTTTCTTTCTTTCTTTCCTTCCTCTTTTTCTTTCCTTACTCCCCTATGTCCTTCTTTCCTTTTTCTTTCCTTATTCCCTTATGTCCTTCCTTCTTTCCTTTCTCTTTTCCTCTCTTTTCCTTTCTTTCCTTCCTTCCTTCCTTTTCTCTCCTTCCTCCCCTATGTCCTTCCTTCTTTCCTCTTTCTTTCTTTCCTTCCTCCCCTATGTCCTTCCTTCTTTCCTCTTTTTCTTTTTTCCTTCTTTCCTTCCATCCTCTTTTTCTTTCCTTTCTCTTTTCCTCTCTTTTTTCTTCCTTCCTTCCTTCCCCCTTTCTAGACATCGACAGAGAAGTTTCCTTCTAAAAAAAATAAATATTATATCCAAGGCGCAAACAATCTTAAGATTGTTTTGAAAACTTTTTTTGTGGGAGGGGAAGAAAGAAAGAAAAAAAAAAACCCTCCACGTTTGGAAATCACCAAAATCCGCCTTTTCTTCTCAAGTCTCCAGAAAATACAAATACAGCTATTTTTCTCCTTTAATGTGCCTTCACTTCCAGCTTATACTTTCACAAATATCCATCCCCGTTTGCCCTGTGCTAGGAGGGCTTAAATTCGTGCAGGAGAGAGAAAGAAGTGAATAAATTAGATGCGGAATTAACTAGAAATGAGAACGGGGAGTAATTGGACCACTTCGGCCCAGAGTTCAAAAACTCTTCCAAGACAAAGAGGGAAACAGGAATTTCGACTTTCTCTCTCCTTCCAGTAAACCCTGAGTAGCCTGGTGGTTGAGTGGGCCACATAGGCTGTTCCTTTTTGCTCTGGTAAAATAAAATCGAGGAGGCAAGGCAATATTGATTTGGTTGTAAGAATTGGGGGAAAAAAAGATTTCTGTAAGAAGCATTCCAGAGAGAAACTGCACAGTAACTGTTCTAATTCTTTTACTTTCCTCTGTTTGGAAACACAAACACAGTCCCGTGTTTTATGTCCCTGACAGCCACACTTACACCAAATTGTTCTTCAACGACAATCTTTCATTCTGGAATGAAAGGGAATCCCCTTTTCATTTTTTTTCATTTTTATTTTGTTGGTATTTCCCAGTCAAAACAATCCGATAAGTCTTTCTCTTTAACGCCCAACTAAAATGGGCCCACTTTAAAGAGCGAAGCCACGGATGTATGTAGGACAGAGTGAAACGAGAAGGGAGCTGAATTCAACCCAGCTTTCCGTTTGGAAAAAAAGGGGGGGGGATTTTCTTCTTGAACCTCCCTAGGTAGTGGCAGTCTATCTATTCAATTTGAACAAACAAACAAACAAACTTGGGGATACCTAAACAGAAACTAGATTCTCTTCCTTGCTTCTGGCTCTTTCCCAAAGATTTGGATTATTCTTAGGGAGATTTCACTCCGAACAATGAAGATAATGATCATTTTGTTGTTGCAATGTAGCATTGGCTGGAGAATACTCAGCAGAAGGTGGTAATGAAGGCTTAATGACACCGTTATCCCTGATGCTGAGGAAATATCCCCAAATACTGCGGGTAATATAAACCTGATCCCCGACCAGAGTCAAAGGTTGCTAACTGAACCATCCAAATTCTCTCCGCAGTTTGGGTCACTCCGTTCTGGTTGCTCCTTACAGTCCAAGAATTAGAAGGGGGAGGGAAAAAAACCCTTTGCCATCTCTTTCCTTGTTTTTGGTTTAAGAGAATAACAAAGTTGGAGGTTTTCTTAGTCCGACCGCCTGCTCAGGCACCATTCCAGACAAATCTCTTCTTGAAACCCTTCAGTGATGGAGCTCCCACAACTTTTGGTGGCAAGCTGCTTCCGCTGGTGAATTGTTCTCCCTGTCAGGAAATTTCTTCATGGTTCTCTCTTTAATAAACTTCAGCCCCTTGCTTCTTGTCCTGTCCTCAGGTCTTTTAGAGAATAGCTTGACTCCCTCTTCTTTGTGGCAGCCCCTGAGATATTGGAAGACTGCTGTTCTGTCTCCCCTGGTCCTTCTTTTCGTTAAACAAGATATACCCAAGTTCAGCAACCGTTCTTCGTATGTTTTAGCCTCCGGTTCTCTAATCATCTTTGTTGCTCTTCTCTACACTCTTTCTAGAGTCTCATCATCTTTTATATATATATATATATATATATATATATATATATACATCTCTCTCTCTTTCTCTCTCTATCATCTATCTATCTATCTATCATCCATCCATCCATCCATCCATCTATCTATCTATCTATCTATCTATCTATCTATCTATCTATCCCTCTCTCTATCATCCATCCACCTACCTACCTACCTACCTACCTACCTACCTACCTACCTACCTACCTACCATCTCTATCTATCTATCTATCTATCTATCTATCTATCTATCTATCTATCTATCTATCATCTATCTATCTATCTATCTATCTATCTATCTATCTATCTATCTATCTATCTATCTATCTATCTATCTATCTATCTATCATCCCTATCTATCTATAACCTAAGGCGTTATCAAGCGGACTAACACTTTACGCGATCTTGTTATTAGTATTGCATTATTAGCCTACGTCAGGAAATTAAGACGAGAAGGGTTGGAAGATCAGAAGGGGAAAAAGTCAGCCAAGGGAAGAGATGGTTAGAAGCTCAGAGTTTAGTTTAGTTTCTTTCCCTCCCGTTTCAGTTTTGGGTGGCTTTACAGAATGACTAAAGAGAAACTAAACTTGGTGACTTTTCTAACAACAACAACAACAAAAATAAAATAAAAATAAAAATTGACGGCCCCGTTAGGAAATTTAAGGCTGGTTTTCCCCGCTCCCCTTTTGCAAACCATGCGTTGTACTTTACCCTTCCCTTCTTTCCCTTCTTACCTTTGTATTCCGAATCCAAGGAAGAGTTACTGCTAGTTTTTTCGATTTTCTCCCGAAAGTCTTCGCTGTTGGACTTGGCTGGGATGGACACGGGCGCTTCCTGCGCGCCCTGCCCGTGGCTGCTGGAATAAGGGGCGCAGGCCGCCAAGGGTTTGCAATCGGCTAAAATGTCCCTGATGAGGAAAGAGGAGGTCACCGTTCTGGATTGAGCCGAGGCGGCTGAAATGGGGGGCCCCGGCAGGTGAGACTCCAGCCTCACCACCCCTCCTCCTCCGCCGCCGGGTAACTGAGCTGCCACTTCCAAGCAATCCCTCCGGGGCGACGGAGGAGACAGGCAGCCGCTGCTGAGTTCCGAGCGAGGGCTAAGTTCCAGAGGGGATCTGGTTTCTCCCAGGAGCGGATCCCCTTTGGGCACAGCTGGGCTCCCGGATCGATGGGAGAGGAGGGAGTCGATCCCAAATCCGTTGGCGTTCTCCATGCTGCTTTTCAGGATGGCATTAACCCGGCCGAGGTTGTTATGGAGAGAGGGAGGGAATGGGAGAAGAGCCGAAGGAGGCACGCTTGTACCGCGTTAACACACAATTCCTGGCCCGCATTTAACATCCAAGGTCCCGACTTTTTGGGGGGTGGGTGGGGGGCGCGGAAGGAGGGAGCGGGGGCAGATCAGCGTCCAAATTGGCTGCAGCGGGAAGAGAAAAAAAAAAGGGAAGGAAAAATGTCAACAGGCAAGGGAAAAAGGAAGGATCTGAGTCGAGTTGGTACTAAACGTTACTCAGGCGGCTTTACAAAAAGAATGAGCGTCTATCAAGACAGTTTTACAAAAAGCATCAACCCATTGGATCCCTCAGGGGTTCTTTGCAATTAAGCGTGCCTTAAATTCCAACCGTAACTTCTACATCTGTTTGACTTACTCCAGAGAAAGCCCACCGGGGTTCCAAGGATGAGGAAACCACTTAAACCACTCCAGCTGTTGAGGCGGCTGCCTGTTCATTTCTGCTTCCTGGGAGGTTAGATCGCATTGAGTTCAATGGATCGGACTCTTCCCCATCAACGCTACAAGGTCCCACCGCCATCCCTGGTCCTTGAATACCCCTCCACCGCCCAGATCTTAAATCCAAGACGAAGTCAACATCCCATCCAATCTATCCAAAACCCAACATAGCGATGAAAAGCAAACTTTTACAACAGCTCGACAACGAAAGAAAGCCCCAACCTCAAGAAATGAAAAGATGGAGAAAGAGATCCGATAGGATGGTGGGGGAGAGAGGGAAGAGAAAAGGTAGGAAGGAAGTTGAGGGTTTTTTTTCAGCACTATGGACAGCACCCCATCCAAAACTAACAACTCGGGACATCAAAGCTCAAAAATCCCCTTAATACAGTGAGAATTATCAGCACCTTTGAAAACGCTCAAAGTAGCGGACGAGGGGGATCTCTGCTTCCTCTCCTCCCATGATCCTGCGGGATCCTTCGGGAGCTATCGCTCGGGAGGTGTGTGTGTGGAGGGAGAGAGAGAGAGAGAGAGAGATTTCGGGGCGAAACGGCCTTGGCGCGCCGTTTCAGCACCAAGGACAGCTCTGGAAGCGGCTCCCTCGTTGTCCCGCTTTCTCCACGCGCAGAAACCCCTTCCAAACTCCGGCGACTTTCGTTTGCAATTTCTTTTTCTTTTTTTCTTTTTTCTTCTCCACCTCCTCTATCTTTCCCCTGTGTGTGTGTATGTGTGTGTGTGTCTTTTTTAAAAATTTATTTATTTTAACCGAGATCCCGAGCCCACGTGCCCCGCAGGCCCCCTCCGGATTGGCCGGCTGTCTTTTAGGGTGACGTCACGCGTGCCACCCGGACTGAGAAAACTTGATCGCTCCTCGGTTTGATTAAAACAGACATTGAATTAATTACAGCGCAGATCCGACTGTTAACGGGCGATTGCTGCTCTGTTTGCTATCATTACGTCGCTGATGAAGTTTTAAATGGGGTTATTAGCAATATGGGGTGGGAGGCAAGGGAAAGGAGGAGGAGGAAGAAGGAGAAGGAGAAGAAGAAGAAGAAAGAAGAAAGGAGAAGGAGAAGGAGAAGGAGAAGGAGAAGGAGAAGGAGAAGGAGAAGAAAAGAAGAAGAAGAAGAAGAAGAAGAAGAAGAAGAAGAGGAGGAGGAGGAGGAGGAGGAGGAGGAGGAGGAGGAGGAGGAGGAGGAGGAGGAGGAGGAGGAGGAGGAGGAGGAGGAGGAGGAGGAGGAGGAGGAGGAGGAGATGGTGGTGGTGGTGATGCTTTGGGAGTTTGCTTGAAAACGGGGGTGGGGAGTGTTTTAAGCCACCCATGTTTAGTTCTCGAAAAGTGAGATTATTTTCTCTCTTCTTAACCCTGGCGAGGAAAGCTAAAAAAAGCCTTACAGCACCCCAGTGATAAATATCTTTACTTTAATGTTTTGTTTTTTTTTAAAAAAAGGAAAATATGAAGGGGAGAAAAGTGCTGGGAGGACCAGCGGAGATTAAAAACGCGAGAAAGTAAACTCTGAAATTGTTCTAGCAAAGAGCCTTTCATTTCTCCCCTCCGTCTACAAAAACCTTCCCTTCTACCACCCATCCCTCCTTGCCTTTTCTTTATCTTATTTAACAAAAAAAAATACATCACAATTTCCCCCAAAATTTTAAAGCTCTTCCCCTTCTTTTAGGAAAAGCCTCTTTGTTGAATTGCAAGTAAGTTCAACAGAATTTAATGTGCAATTCAAGTTTCTCCGAAGGACATTTTTACACAACAATTAAACGACACATCAAATCCTAGCCCAGAATAAAAATTCTTCTACTAGGCATCTACTAGGCATCACCCCCTCCTCTCGTTTGGCAATATGTCAGTAGGAATCTTTAAAAGCAAATAAACTGGGCATTTGACCCCCAGTGTTGAACGTCTGAAGGCAACCCAGATCAACAAGCCAGAAATTCGATTCCTCAACCTGAATTTGGGGCACAGTGATCTGTCGGTTACAGCGCATTGACACCATTGTGCCTTTTCCATCTGGAGGGGCCCAAACCGATGGGGGGGAAAATGTAAAGTCCTCCCATTAAGGAAGGCGTCTCCAGTCTATGAGACCCCCCCCCCCCAGAAAAAAAGGATGGTTTTTCTAAGGGTAATTTTGGCTCTGGGGGGTTTCAAAGACCTTAAGCCAGTAGGAAGACGGAAAGGAGGTTTTACTCAGGAGTAAGTGGAAGAGAA
Organism: Coluber constrictor foxii; assembly: GCA_038048745.1. Taxonomy (NCBI): domain Eukaryota; kingdom Metazoa; phylum Chordata; class Lepidosauria; order Squamata; family Colubridae; genus Coluber; species Coluber constrictor. The sequence continues at coordinate 14,211,284 of CM075968.1, forward strand.
GAAAAGGAAAGAAGGGAAAAGTCTGGTTTATGCTATATTTCGGAAGGGACAAGGGTGGGAAGATTAGATAGATAGATAGATAGATAGATGGATAGATAGATAGATAGATAGATAGATAGATAGATATAGGATAGATAGTAGATAGAAAGATAGATAGATAGGATAGGTAGACGATAGATAAGATAGAAGATTGATAGATAAATAGATAGATAGATGATAGATAGATGGAAGATAGATAGATAGATAGATAGATAGATAGATAGATAGATAGATAGATAGGATAGAAGATTGATAGATAGGATAGAAGATAGATAAATGATAGAAGATAAATAGATAGATAGATAGATAGTAGATAAATGATAGATAGATTAGATAGATAGATAGAAGATAGAGATAGCTAGCTAGCTAGCTAGAGATAGATAGAGATAGATGGAAATATAGACAGACAGATAGATAATACACACAGACACAGACAGACAGACAGACAGATATTTCAAGTCACCAGATTAAAAAACGGGGACAATGAATACCTTCCAGGTCTGGAGTTATTCAAACTTTTGACAATGAAATAATTACTCAGAGTAGAGAGACGTTAGGAGGAAAAAGAGTCCTGGAGTTGAGCAGCCACAAGACAACTGAAATAATAATAAGGTGGACCAAAAATGCCCAATCCGAGTCTGAGGAGAGGGGGGTGGGTACGTCCAACTCTAATAATAATAATAATTTGAAAATGCTGGAGGGAGAAAGGAAATTCCGGTGGATTTCCTGCAGCTTTCGGGCACAAATCGTCCCCTTTTTTTTAAAAAAAAGAAAAAAAATCAGAAAACCAGCAAATCACCCTTCTTTTCATCCAATCCTGCCTACGTCCAATGACACACACTGCAAAATATGCACCCGTAGCAAAAGGGACCCTCCAAAGGGTCCTAAATCCAAAGCCAAAGCCAAGGCCCCCAAGGATTTAAATTCAATTCACAAGTCTGCAAGGATAAACAGGGGGGGGGGGGGGGTCGTTGGTTGTCATTCTTATTGTAAAAACCCGCACAGAGAAATTTGAATTAAGTGGCAATGACCAGTGAAGACAGCTACTAAAAATTAATAAGACTTAGGGGAGGGGGTCTTTCAGCCCCTTCTTTTTTTTAGGGATAGGGTATTCTATTCCCCTCCCCAGCTGCGTCTGTCGCTCCACAGTTTTGTTAGAAATTGTCTTCAAGAGGTCTTTCCCCCCCCTCAAGAGACCTTCCCCCCCCCCATGGGAATTTTTTTGTCACTGAAGTGGTAGAAGTCTGCCTTGCTTGAAGCCCCTCACTCTTTTAGGGAAGGTGGAGGTAGGACTGAGGAAGGAAGGGAAGGAGGAAGAGAGGGAGGAAAGGAGGAAGGAAGGGTTAGGAGAAAAATACAGAAGATTGAAAGAAAGAGAATGAGGGCAACGGTGAATGAGAGAAAGGATGGAAGGAGAAAGGAAAGGAAAGGAAGGGAAGGAGGGAGGATGAAGAGAGATAAAATAGATTGAAAGATTGAAAGATTGTAAGAGAGTAAGACTGAAAGAGAGTAAGAGAAAGATGAGGGAACGAGAAAAAGAATGATGGGAGGGAGGGAGGGATGGAGGAAAGGAAAGGAAAGGAAAGGAAAGGAAAGGAAAGGAAAGGAAAGGGAAGGAAGGAAGGAAGGAAGGAAGGAAGGAAGGAAGGAAGGAAGGAAGGAAGGAAGGAAGGAAGGAAGGAAGGAAGGAAGGAAGGAAGGAGATGAAATAAGTAAATTCTATATTAACCTGCTTTGGATGGCTGTGATCATTACTGTCTTCTTGGAATTGTTTTCCTTTCCTTCCTTCCTTCCTTCCTTCCTTCCTTCCTTCCTTCCTTCCTTCCTTCCTTCCTTCCTTCCTTCCTTCCTTCCTTCCTCCCTCCCTCCCTCCCTCCCTCCCTCCCTCCCTTCTTTCTTTCCTTTCCTTTCCTTTCCCTCTCCCTTTCTCATTTCCTTTCTTCTACTTCATTCCAATCCCTTTTTCCTTCTCTTTCATTCTGCCCTTCCTCTCTTCCTACCTTTTCCTCTCCCTCTCTTTCCCTTCTCTCCTGCCTTCCCCCCGTCCTCATCTCTTTCCCTTTGCGAACAATCCTTCTTCTTCTCTCTCTCTCTCTCTCTCTCTCTCCCCCCTCCCTCTTCCTCTCCCTCACCCGCCCCCCCTACTCTCTGCCCCCCTTTCCTTTTGACTCAGCAGCTTGTAAGCGGGGCCGGGAAGGTGCTTTCCCTGCGGGGAGTTTGCACAACTCCCATCTGAAGTCCAGGCCGGTTGCAAGCTGTCAGAGAACAACTGGGGGGGTGGGGGTGGGAGGAGAGTTGTGATGAGAGTAGGGGGGGGGGAAGGAAGAGAGAGAGGCGGGGCCAAAGCCAGACCCCAACTAAAGTTTCTAATCTGACCTGATTCTCCTCTTTACACTTTTCGCTCAACAACAACAAAAAAAGTCTAAAAAGGAAAGTGCATAAACAGAAAAGGGGACGCGGTGGCTGAGTGGCTAAGATGCTGAGCTTGTCGATCGAAAGGTCAGCAGTTCAGCGGTTCGAATCCTTAGCGCCACATAACGGGGTGAGCTCCCGCGACTTGTCCCAGCTTCTGCCAACCTAGCAGTTCGAAAGCAAGTAAAAAATGCAAGTAGAAAAAAAAATAGGGATCACCTTTGGTGGGAAGAGAACAGCGTTCCGTGCGACTTTGGCGTTGAGTCATGCCGGCCACATAACCACAGAGATGTCTTCGGACATCTGGCTTCTCCATTGACTTTGCATGTCCGAAAGTTGCACATGATTCTGAGACTCTGCAACCAGGGGTGGGCTTCAAAAATGTTAGCAACGGTTTCTTTGCTGGGTGGGCATGGCCATGGTGAGCATGGCCTCCTGCACCATGGCAGGGCAGGGGCTTTTTGTATCCAGGAGGGTGGAAATAGCCTCCCCAGGCTCCAGAGGCGCCCTGGAGCCTGGGGAGGCCTGAAGGCTAGAAACAGGCCTTCCCGAATTTCCGGTAAGCCCTTTTTTTGCCCACCCTGAGCCTCCACGCGCACCCTGAATTTACCTGCATCCAAAACGGGTTGCATGGGGAACTCCTGAGAGCGGCGGGGCAGGGTGGGTGGGGCCAGCCAGAAGTGGGATTTGGGTTTCTCTGAACTGCACAGAATCTTAGCCAGAGGTTCTCCCGAACCCCTGCGAACCCCCAACAGCCCACCTCTGACTGCAACCGTCATAAATATGAGTCAGTGGCCATGCGTCTGAACTTTTGATTGCGTGACCAAGGGGATGGGACAGTCGTTTTGTCTGGGATGGTCTGGACTCTTCTACACGAGCAGGGGGGGGGGGGTTGGATTAGAAGACCTCCAAGGTCCCTTCAGACGGTGTCATTCCATGTTCTGTGATTGTGGTCTCTGAAATCAGAATCTTATTGCGATGACCTGTAATTACAGAAATCCCTATAATTTAGAAGAGTTTAAGAATCCCCAGGTGGAAAGAACCGTCACGAGCAGATTTCATATCGTGTTGTGCTGTGCCGCATTATCATAATATAACAGTCAATTTCGCAATTGACAACCTCACAATTAGCCTGCTGGAATTCTCCTCCCCAGCAGTGCAGAGATAGCCTGGAGGTTAGAAAATATTTAAACTTGATTTCCTCCCACTCCACCCCACCCCCTGCCCCCTCACCCTAAATGCTAATGAACAGGAATGATTCCTCTCCGTACTGTTCAGCAGTCTTTCTTTTCCTGGAGAAATGTTGATAGGACCTTAAGTTCAGCTTTAATTGTGTTTTGCTGGTCTGAGTTTATACATTTATACACCATGAGCCACGGTGGCGCAGTGGTTAGAGGGCGGTACTGCAGGCTACTTCTGCTGACTGCCGGCTGCCTGCAATTTGGCAGTTCAAATCTCACCAGGCTCAAAGTTGACTCAACCTTCCATCCTTTTGCAAGGACCCAAATTGTTGGGGGCAAGAGGCTGACTCTGTAAACTGCTTAGAGAGGGTTGTAAAGCACTGTGAAGCGGTATATAAGTCTAAGGGCTATTGCTGTTGCTTGCTTGCTTCCCTTCTTTCTCTCCTTCCCTTTTCTCTCTCCTTCCTTCCAACTTTCTTCCCTTCCTCCCTTCCTCCCTTCTTCCAATTTTTTTCCTTCCCTTTTTTCCTTTCTCCAACTCCTTCCTTTCTTTTTCTTCCGTTCTCTTCTTCTAAGTTCCTTCCTTCCTTTCTCTTCTTTCTCTTCTTCTAACTTCCTTCCTCCCTCCCTCCCTTCCTTTTTGTCAAAAAAACAACAACTCAAAAGTTACACAATGAATTGAATACCTGAATAAGACCTTCCAATTCCATATTCTGACATTCTGATCTCTCTCTCTCTATATATTTTTTAATTAGATTTATATGCCGCCCTTCTCTGGAGACTCAGGGCGGCTTACAATGCATTAAGCAATAGCCTTCATACTTTTGTATATTTTATACAAAGTCAGCTTATTGCCCCCACAAACTGGGTCCTCAATTTACTTACCTTAGAAAGGATGGAAGGCTGAGTCAACCTTGAGCCTCGAACTTGCAATAATTGCAGACAGCTGAATGTTAATAACAGGCTATTTAGTCTGTTGAGCTATCCGGGCTCTATTTCAATGGATTTAAGTTCAAAAGCATAGTTTTATATGCTATAAAACTAGTAGTTTAGCTAGATTGCTTCTTCTCACTTCTCGAAAAAGACATGGGATGGGAAGGGATCGGTCAGTCAAATCTTTCACAAGGGCTCTCAGAATTGCCAGTGGGTGTCACTCTAAGATAAGAAGCATCTATGCCAAAAGGAGAAGAGAGTGAGGAAAAAACACATTTGGAAAAAGAAGAAGGTGGTAAGGCTACATGATGAGATTTCAAAAAAAGGGCTCTCTTGCAAAACATGGAAAAATCCAATGTTGGAAGCCATCTGATCTTGACTTCCTGCATTCATACAAACATTCAAGCTGCGTTGGCAAGTTCTGGTTTGGTGTGTGTGTGTGTGTGTGTGTGTGTGTGTGTGTGTGAAGCAAACTCGAGTTTATAGCTCAAGGCATTTACAAGGCCTGTCCAAGTTGATTTGCTGACCACGTTTAACAGGTCTTAAGGAGGTCATTTGAAAGTCCTCTAACTAAGGATTGATGGTCTAAGCCAGTGGTTCTCAACCTGTGGCCTTCTAACCCCTGGGAGATCCGTGATGTTGTCACAGGGGCTCCACGAAATAGTGGAACAGAATCATTAAAGAAAGGATGCAAAAGAGAGGATGCCAATGAAAGGCAAATGACACACAAAAAAAATTAAAATATTTTTAAAATGATTTTAAATAATTAAACTGAATGGTGGAATTGTCCCGCAGTGAGTTTGCTCACAGCGAGTTGGCTGTGGTCAGTTGACCACAGCAAGCCAGCTTTGACCAGTTGTCCTACTCCGGCCACAAAATGTATTCCCACTTGCTCCTGGGGAGGAAAGCTATGGCAAATCTAGACAGTATTCTAAAAAGCAGAGACATCACTCTGCCAACAAAAGTGCATATGGTTTTCCCAGTTGAAATGGATGGCTGTGAAAGTTGGGCCATAAGGAAGGCTGAGTGCCAAAGAATGGAGGCCTTTGAAGTCTGGTGCTGGAGAAGACTCCTGTGAGTCCCTTGGACTGCAAGAAGATCCAACCGGTCAGTCCTAGAGGAGATCAACCCTGACTGCTCTTCAGAAGGCCAGATCCTGAAGAGGAAACTCAAATCCTTGGGCCACCTAATGAGAAGGAAGGACTCCCTGGAGAAAAGCCTAATGCTGGGAATGATGGAGGGCAAAAGAAGAAGGGGACAGCAGAGAACGAGGTGGCTGGATGGAGTCACGAAGTGGTCGGTGTGAGCTTAAATGGACTCCAGAGGATGGTAGAGGACAGGAAGGCCTGGAGGAATGTTATCCATGGGATTGCGATGGGTCAGACACGACTTTGCAACTAACAACAACATGATGAAGAAACGGTTGAGAACCAGTGATCTAATCCATCCATCACTTAATTTTGGGATTGTCAACAGAAGGGGACAGGAACCAATTTCCAAGTTTCCAATGGGAGATAAATTGTCCCAGAAGATTGTCTAGAATTCAGATTGTCAGGGATTTTAAGAACTGACCAGCTGCCACAATGATATAAGGCAGGGAATGAGTCAGCAAGATTTTGGGGCTGATACGACTTTAAGAGGTTGTATATATATAAGAGAGGCCCTATGAGGGCATCCCTCTCTCCGTGTGTGCTTCCGTGCTATAGTTGATGATTGATTGCCTGACTTTGCCTAGTACGTGTATGTATATATTCCTTGTGATAAACCACCATGTGAAAGACAATCCTCTGTTTACTATATTTTGCTCCTGGGTCATCTCAAAAATAGTCACACTGTGCACACTCTGAGCCTTCTGAGAAAGAATTCAGATTAACTCATTGCAGAAACAATAAAGACCAAATAAACACATCGGGTTGAAAATAAGTTTAATCATCAGGTGAACAAACCAATCTCTAGTCCTAAAATAGAAATATGCAATTAAGTCTTCTGGGTTTATTTTGTTTATTTTTGTCATTCAGCCTTCCTCCTCTCTCTTTCTTTAGATATGTCTTAACAGGCTGTGGTATAAAGGCCTTGAGCCAGGGGCCCAATCCTCACAGGAACTTCTGAATGGAAGACCTCAAGTGCCTTCTTGTATGAAGCATGATCTGGGAAGGTTGAGAGGTGTGGGTCAACCTAGAGGAGATGAGAGAATGGGGTGAGGGGAGAGAGAGAGAAAGATCAAATGACTTCTTGGATCCAGAAAGATGAGAGGTGTTACCTTCACTAGAGATACGAGTAATAACCGATAGATTTAGAAGTGTTTTGTGTTCATGTAATATGCCCCTGATATTATATCAACAACTCAAGGTGGAAAATATATTTAATACTCCTTCTTCCTCCTATTTTTCCCACAACAACTCTGTGAGGTGGGTTGGGCCAAGAGGGAGGGATTGTCCCAAAATCACCTAGCTGGCTTTCATGCCTGAGATGAGACCTAGAACTTACCATCTCCTGGTGATTGGCCCAAAGTCACCCAACTGACTTTCGTGCCCAAGGCAAGATTAGAATTTATGGTCTGTGGACAATAGTAACAAACCAAGGAGGATGGAGGTGGTTGTTGAAGAGAGAACAGTTTGTTCCCCTTCCATCTATCCCTCTGCAGCCCCCTTGGCTGCCCTTCCCTGTAGGAAAAAGCCCCCTGGGAGGACCTCTTTTCTGAGATCCTTCCTTGGGGATGAAGGGAAGAGTTGGAGGCCAAGGAGGCTGCAGATGGATAGAGCAAAGGGATGTAGGGTGTTGATAGATGGTTCTTGGTCCTGAGAAGATCTCCAGAGGAAACTCCTCCTAGGGGTCTTGTTCAGATGAGAGCAGCCAGGGAGGCTGGGGAGGAACATCAAACTGGGGAACAAACATCTTCATCATCACCAACATCCCAATCTATCCACTGCAGGATGAAGGCCAGATTTTCATGAAAGGTTATGGACCAAAAATGACCATGTTGGTCCAATAGGGTTTGTGTCTGGTCATAGTAGATGGACTTTGTTTGACTTCTCAATCTTAGGGGCCAACTTGCCCGGCTGGCTTCCATGCTTAACCCAAAGGTGCTTTTTCAAAAGGCAACTGGACTTTGTTTCTCCTTGAAGACACATTCCGCTTCTCATCCAAGAATCTTCTTCAGAACTTCAGAATGGAAGAAGCTTCTTGGATGAGGAGAGAAGTGTCTTCAAGGAAAACAAAGTCCAGGTGCCTTTTGAAAAAAAAAAACAAAAACATCTTGACCTGGATGATTGAGAATAATCTCCACAGACATCTTCCGTGCTTCATGGAGGATAAAGAACATGGATTCCACCTTCGACCCTTGGCCACTCTGGTCTTCAGAGTGCTATGAAGGATCAGAAGGAGTTAAGAAGGCTCTTCTCTTCCATCTCTTCTCTTCCCATCCTGCTTTCTGCTCTTCAGATGCAACATCTCCAAGGACTTTCATCCTTTGGGAATGGTTGATTAAGTCTTCTCCACCTCGGTCCACCTCAAACCCCTCATCCTGCTCTTCCCAAGGAGGCTTAATGAACCATTCAGACACCGAAAGGTAATTTCTTGATTGGCAGACCAAATCTCCAGCCGCAGAGATAATTGCGGACACGCAGGTATTAAGTCCTCAGATCTCATTAACGCAGATCAGTTGGCGTTTTCCGAATTGGACATCTAAATCCATAATTAGGCTCCTGTTTAAGTAGGCTTGTTTTATTTGGGGGGCGGGGGGGGGGAGAAGGAGGAGGACAAAGTGGGGGCAGGATCTCCCCTGGCTCCTGCTGAACCGAGCAGCCACAGTTTTGTTATACATGAGTGCTGTTGGTGAGTTGGGGTGTGCTTGAGAGCAGGGTCTCGCCAGCTCCCCTCCTTTTTAATGAATCTTTTACCGCGAGGGTCCTTGGTACTCTCTGAGCTTCGGTCAGTGGTGAAATACAATTTTTTTTAACTACCGTGGCTTGATGGGCGTGGTGTGGCTTGGTGGGCGTGGCAGGGGAAGGATACTGCAAAATCCCCATTCCCTCCCTACTCCAGGGGAAGGAAATTGCAAAATCCCCATTCCCTCCCCATTCCAGGGAAAGGATACTGCAAAATCCCCATTCCCTCCCTACTCCAGGGGAAGGAAATTGCAAAATACCCATTCCCTCCCCATTCCAGGGAAAGGATACTGCAAAATCCCCATTCCCTCCCCACTCCAGGGGGAAGGATACTGCAAAATCTCCATTCCCTCCCCACTCTGGGGCCAGCCACAGGTGGTATTTGCTGGTTCTCTGAACTGCTCAAAATTTCCGCTACCAGTTCGTCAGAACCTGTCAGAACTTGCTGGATTTCAGCCCTGGCTTGGTGGTTTTCTTGCAGACGTTTCATAACCCACCCATCATCAGTGCTAGAGGGAAGTGGAGTGTGGGAAGAGGAGGAGGAGGAGGACTATGAGTTGTCTGAGCTTGGTTGTTTTCTTACAGACATTTTGTTACCCAACTAGACAGCATCATCAGTGCTAATGCTTGCCCTGTTAGTGTTATTGGAAATGGTCTTGGAGATTCTACTGCTCTAATGGTTGGACTGTTTACTCTTATCTGGCTTGGGGTATTGTTTGCTTCTTGACTGATGGTCTTATCTTGATCTTATGCTCATTTGGGCGTTGACTGTATACTGGTATAAATATTTAGATTCCGATGATAGTCCTACCCCACCAAAGTTTCATCCCACGTTAAGAATCTCTAGATCTATCGTTGTGATTGTTTATAGCTGAGAACATCGCACTCCATCCAAATCAAAGCCCTCTCATTCATAATAAATAAATAAAAGTCATTCAGTAAGAGGGTCAACCCAACCTAACTTGACCTGCCTGATTTTCTGGGTTGGGTTTTGTCAGCTTTGGCGAATTCACTGGTCCTGAAGTCCCCCTTGCTACCTGGGAGCAGAGGACTCTAAATACCAGCTACAGAGGAACCATAGTAGATTAATAGAAGTTTAAAAAAATGTTTTTTCACCTCCTGCTTGTCCCATAGATGCTATTTTTTCAGGAGGCAGCTGGGCTTTCTTTGAAGATGTTTTCTTTCTTTGAAGATGTTTCATTTCTCCTCTAAGAAGCTTCTTCAGCTCTTGGATGAGAAGCTTCTTGGATTATTATTATTCAAAAACAAGGAAGTCCAGGTGCCTCTTGAAAAAGACTCTTGGAAGTCTCCTGCTTCTGAACTTCAAGAAGCACCTGGTTGATCAAAGGGAGAAAGCAAAAATCCTGGACCAAGATGGACCTTCTTTTCATCAGATCATGGTTTCTAGAATTCCTTGGTGGCTATGAATTCTGGGAACAACCTCAGAAGGCTGGGAAGACCCTTCAGTCCCACCAAACTTTTCAAGGGCGGGATGTCAAGGAATAATGGATGGAAACTGACCAAGGAGAGATTCAACCTAGAAATGAGGAGGAACTTTCTGACAGTGAGAACAATCAACCCATGGAAGAGAAGTTGCCTTCGGAAGTTGGGGGAGCTTCATCACTGGAGGCTTTCAAGAAAAGATTTGGACTGTCACTTGTCAGAAATGGTTTAGTGTCTCCTGCTTGGACAGAGGGTTGGGCTAGATGACCTACAAGGTCCCTTCCAACTCTGTTAATCGGTCACCAGCTCTCCTTGAGTCTTTTCTAACTGCTGTCCCTTGCCCAGCGTCTCCGTTCGGCATTTTGCACAGCCTGGAGGGACATTTAAACGCAGCTAAGCTAAGATTTCAGGCCTGAGACTGCAACTCCATTCTTGCAACTTCTCCGGCACGGTGCGCACCGCCGGGCAATACAAGTTTCCATCTTTTCCCCACCGATTCACCCGTCTTTACAGACCGACCGTTTTTCTCTCGCTGTCCCCCCCCCACCTCCCCGTCTTTCTTTGCAACCCATCACTCGTCTTTGTCGTCAACGCTTGGCAGGGAAATAACGAGAGATGCTAAATCTTTTATAAGGTCAACACGCAAGCAGCTGTCAAACAAGAAAAGAACTTAGTGGAGAAGACAACCGTCTTCGTGAAGGTGGCGGGGGGAGAAATACGGAAGAGGGGAAAGGAAAGGAAAGAAAGGAAGGAAGAAAAAGGGACGGGGGAAAAAAAAACCCCAACAACCCACAACTTCTCTTGCTCATTAAGCCCACAGGCCTGAATCTGGTCCGGTCAGAAGACGCCAAGGTGTCTCCGTTTTGTGTCAGTAATTTGTGGTGTCAGAGGAAGTGGGGAGGAAGAGGCATCAGGCAATGCCGAAGAGGGCAAGCCGGTATCCGGGGAGTCATTAACGCACCAGGAACGGCCTCGGTGCCTAATTGGAACCGCTGGGCATTATCAACGGAGGATTCGCCTCCGCTCCCTGACAGCTTTCAGGCCCTAAAATGATAGTCCACTTGTCAATGTAAAAGACCATTAAAAACAAACCGTTTTGATTTAATTGGCGGGAGGGCTGGCGGGAAGGGGGTACCCAGGTGAGATACCTCATCAGCTTGTGGGTTTCCCCCCTTTAATTTTCCATTTTTCCCCCGATGATGGTTTCCTTCCCTCCTTCCCCTCCTTCCCAGCTTCTCTTTATTTGCATTTTCTTCTTCCCACCCCCCCTTTGCCATGGCTTCAAATTCTCTTCCTTTTCATAAACTGCCTGTGAGTGAAAAGATCCTTGTCCGTCCCGGGCTGCTTTTAATAGGATGGTCAACCAAGAAGCGGGACAGAAGAGCAAGGCGTTCGGAGCGTGGGCTGAAACCCTAGGCACAAGTCTCGTGCCAGGACCTACTGTGTTTCCCCGAAAATAAGACCCCATCTTATATTTTTTGAACCCTGAAATAAGCGCTTGGCCTTATTGCCATGCACTCAAAAGCCCGATTGGGCTTGTTATTCAGGGGAGGTCTTATTTTGGGGGAAAGAGGGTAGATAGATAGATAGATAGATAGATAGATAGATAGATAGATAGATAGGTAGGTAGGTAGGTAGGTAGGTAGGTAGGTAGGTAGGTAGATAGATAGATAGATAGATAGATAGATAGATAGATAGATAGATAGATAGATAGATAGATAGATAGATAGATAGATAGATAGATAATGATATAAATATAGATAGAAGATGATAGATAGATAGATAGATAGATAGATAGATAGATAGATAGATAGATAGATAGATAGATAGATAGATAGATAGATAGATAGATAGATAGATAGATAGATGATAGATACCATGTTTTCCCGAAAGTAAGACCCTATCTTATATTTTTTTAAATCCTGAAATAAGCTCTTGGCCTTATTGCCATGCACTCAAAAGCCCGATTGGGCCTATTATCACGGGGTGTCTTATTTTGGGGGAAACAGAGTAGAACTAAGGAGAAACTTTCTGACAGAAGAATTAAGCAACGGAAGACTTGCCTCCAGAAGTTGTGATTGCTCCATCACTGGAGGTTTTTTAAAAAAAGATTGGAAAGCTTTCTCTCCCCACTCCTGGGAGAAGGATATTGCAAAATCCCCATTCCCACCCCAATCCTGGAGGAAGGATACTGCAAAATCTCCATTCCCACCCCACTCTGGGACCAGCCAGAGGTGGTATTTGCCTGTTCTCTGAACTGCTCAAAATTTCCGCTACCGGTTCTCCAGAAACCTGTCAGAACCTGCTGGATTTCACCCCTGGGTCTCCTGCTTGAGTAGAGGTTGGGCTAGAAGACCTCCAGGGTCCCTTCCAACTCTGTTATTCTGTTAAAGATTCCGGTTTAAAAAAAAAAAAGGAACCCAGAGGGAGCCATTATGGAGTAATCTACTGTATCCAATTTTGAAAGGTAGTTCTGGGCTTCGCAATTTGATACTCCCACACGGGGAGCGTCGACAAACATGAGCTCACCGCCTGACTTTTTTTCATGAAAGGAAAGAAAATAATAATAACAGAATAACAGAAGGGTTGGAAGGGAGGGACCTTGTAAGTCATCTAGTCCAGGCAGAAGACAAACCCCTCCAAACCAGCCAAACCGAAGACTTCTGATCGTAACATTTTAGAAAATAGTTTGCACATCCCTCTGTTTTCTTAAAAGGAGCGTTCTGCTGAATAAACTTTTGAATTCAGCCTCCGAGAAAAAATTCCAGGTGATTTTCATCCTGGTTGCTAGTGCGACATTCAAACAGGCGACATTTTCATTGAAATGATCCGGCATCTGCATTCCCCTTAGTCAAGTAGCTGTGTTGTGGTCCGCCAAGAACCTGTGGAGCTAGCAGTGGAGTTGGACAGTTAGGAGGCTGGGGCGGATCATGGGCCAGTCCTGGAGTCTGGGGAAGGCCCGGATGAGGGCTCTGCGTCGGAGGCAGAGATGGGGCCAAGGCCATCTGAGAGTGATGCGCGGACTCCAGAACCCCCAGAGTCAGATATCAGAGAGGCAGAGGAACAGGAGGAGCCTGTTCCTAGTGCACGCATGCAAAGAGCTGCCAGAAGGCAAGAGCAGCTAAAGCAAAAGGGACGACTCAGGAATAAGGCCAGGAGATGATTGGACCCTCCCAGAAGGCTTAAAAGGGCAGCAACGGCTCTTGGGCTCTTTGTAGGAAAGCAACGTTGCTACATTTGTTTCTTGTGGGCGTCTCTTACTTCTGAACTTCATGGGGCTTTGCCAAGAAAAGCTTTTGGCAGGGTGCCAAAGAAGACAACGGTTGGTGATAAGGCCGAAGGACTGTTTAGGAAGGATTTGTTTTGGACTTAATTCAGGAGATGATTGAGACGATTCAGGAGTAAGGCCAGGAGATGATTGGCTCCAATCATCCAGTTCTGGAAGCCTGGAAACAGGCCCGTTTCGGGCCTCTGGAGGGCCTCCAGAGCCTGGGAAGGCCGTTTTCGCTCTCCTGGAGGCTCAAGGAAAGCCTCGGAGTCTCGGGAGGGTGAAAATGCCCCCCCCTCTACCGTGGTGCAGGAGCCCGAGTAGGCCACACCCCCATGGCCACGCCCACCCAGCAAACCGGGCAGCGAACCGGTCGTTAAATTTTTCAATCCCCACCCTGGATGGCTGCTGTGGGGCCGGCCTCCACCTTATCATTCAGAATAAGCCCTTTCCAGATTCAGACCCACCTTTTGGAAATGGGGGATACGCCAAAGCTCCTCCTTTTTCGTCGGCGGCTGGAACTTCCTCAGCAAACACGTCCGAGTCTCGTACAATTTTCCCCGACGTTTCTGAAGCACATCAAATGAGCATGCCAGCCTTAGAAAGTCGCCAAGGAGAAGGTATCACACATATACACACACACTGGCGTGGCGTTTGATTGTGGTGGGGACCAAACTCAACTTGGAAAAAAAATCAAGAAGCAATGGGTGGAAACTAACGAAGGAGAGAAGCAACTTAGAACTACCGTGTTTCCCCGAAAATAAGACCCTGTCTTATATTTTTTTGAACCCTGAAATAAGCGCTTGGCCTTATTGCCATGCGCTCGAAAGCCCAATTGGGCTTATTATCAGGGGATGTCTTACTGTGGGGGAAACAGGGTAAGGAGAAATTTCCTGACAGTGAGGACAATTCATCAGTGGAACAACTTGCCTCCAGAAGTTGTGAATGCTCCAACACTGGAAGTTTTTAAGAAGAGGTTGGATAACCATTTGTCTGAAGTGGTGCCTAAGCAGGGGGTTGGATTAGATGATCTCCAAGGTCCCTTCCAACTCTGTTATTCTGTTCTATTCTTACATGAGATGTTTGCCATGCCATGCTTCCTTTTCTGGGCTAAGTCATCTCTTATTCAATTGCTCCCCTGGTTGTGGTTCTTTCTTCGGTCTCCAAGATCATTCCCACAGACCATTTCTGTGAAATGTCTTGGCCGGATATTTCAGCTTCTTCTTCAAAGGACTTTCACGACTGAAGTGGCTACTAACTTATCACATGCTCTACTATAGACATGGTTGTGTGGAATATGGAAAACCTGGTCAGGAGGGCAGACATTTCCAAAGCTGGAAAACATCAGCTTTCGAAAAAAAATTAATCGGGAACACAGAAGTTTGCTTCCCAGGTTGAAAATTTGGTAAACTTAAGAAACCTTATCTCCAAATCATGGCAGGTGCCTCACAGTATGTTTCCTTGAAGGATTCTCACGAAAGATGAGATACTCCTTGAAGAAGATATCTGATTATTTCTATTTACGCTACATAATTAGCCTCCCATGCATGCTGGGATCATCTAACACATTGGATAACCGGGTCATCTGAAGACCTAACTTTTCCTTTCAAAGGACATCAAACAAGATGTAAGTAATAAATGAACAAGAATAAAGAAAACCCACACCATTAACTCGAAAGGACGAGTGACAAAAAAAAAAAACCCCTCCCAGGAGACGTTTGCCGATCTTCTTCAGAAAGCAGTTCCATCAAAGAAGAGATCAAGAGACCATGTAGACCAGAGTTTCTGAACCTTTGACAACTTTTAAGATGCATGGACTCCAATTCCCAGAATTCCTCAGGCGCCATGGTGGGAATTGAAGTCCATGCATGCTGGCTGGGAGCTGAAGTCCACACATCGTAGGGTTCCTAAACCAGTGATCTAAACTTGCCTTCAATGGTAGGCTGCTGTCGGTTCAGATCGGTTCGGGCGAATCGTTAGCTGTGACCTGCAGCTAACGAACCACCTATCCACCCGCTGCCTGGGTACAATCCCTTCCTATATCACTGTGTTTTTGATGCCACACACATGTGTGGAAGGCGCGCATGAGCGAATTGCCGTGTTTTCTGACGCCGCACGCATGCACGCGTGCTCACATTTCTAGTGCTGGACAAACCAGTTGTTACACTATGCTACGCCCACTTCTGGTTGTCTTCCCTACATCAAGTTGAACCAGATTATGGGTTCTAAGTCCAAGGTCCAACATGTGTCTACAAGAGAACGGTCTTGAGAAGAGGCGAACTAAAAGGCCTTCTAAAAGTCATCTGACCTTTTGCTTCTTCTCAGCCTTCTCAGCTTTGATGACCGCCCTCTGCTCGTCCATCCAAATCTCTCGGTATTTGTGCTGCAGCAGATCGAAGAAAGGCGTGGCGGGTCTGCAAAGATTTTAGAAGGAAAGCGACAAGGAGGAATGTTAGAGTTTGCAGCAACCCAACCACCACCCAAGTAAATAATTCAGCAGGATTCATGTGTAAAATAAACTTCTTTATATACAGTAATATAAAGCATGATGCATGTATACAATACCCATGCAGCACAAGCCAGAACCAGAACTCAGAATCCAGAAGTATATAAATAGAGAAGCAATAATTCAAGGACATGCCCACCATGATTCTAAGGGAAGGTTCCCACCACTGTTTTCCTCTAAAAGACGCCAACCACTATCCCTTGCTTCTAGGAGAAGACTCAAAGTTTCCCCTCACAGCAGAACCTCTTGGTCTATAAGACAGCCAAGGAAAACGCATTAGAAACAACCATCTTCTTCACGTTCTCCAGCTCCCCATGGTTGCTCAGTTTATCCCTGGGCCTGACAAAGTCCTCTGATGACCTCAAAAGCTCGCCCGCTCTTTGGCCGACCAATCCCTGGCCTCATAAAGAAAGCCCTAGAATGCAAACTCTAGTACTCTTCTTCCTTGTTGGCCTTCACAACGCAAACACGTCAGGGGCTCGAACCGCGATTTCATTTTGGCTTCTTTTTTG
Organism: Coluber constrictor foxii; assembly: GCA_038048745.1. Lineage (NCBI taxonomy): Eukaryota > Metazoa > Chordata > Lepidosauria > Squamata > Colubridae > Coluber > Coluber constrictor. The sequence goes on from CM075968.1 coordinate 14,227,465, forward strand.
CACGCACGTAAATAGCTGCCCTTCTACTCTTCCACCCACGGCTTATTTTGCTCCTGGCGTGACTTTCATTGCTAATTATGTCTTGCCACATGCTTCGGAGAGGCTTAATCTCTGCTCATGTTGGCTAATGATGTTACGAGCTTGATCAAGTGCCTATCCATCCCAAGAGGCTGCTCTTAGAGAAAGCTTTTTTTTTTTTCACAAGCTGGAGGGAGGGTGTGTGTGTGTGTGTGCCACACACGGATCACACCCAGGCCGAGGCGCGCAGAAGATTTTTGGAACCTGTCCACAATTCAGGTCCTCTGCCACCAGCATCCTCCATCACCAAATTCTGGGGAAAAAAATGGAGGGGCTCCCCAAAAGAAGAGGTGTAATGTGTCTGTGTCAACTTATTTTCCAAATCACCAGATGACAAGGCAAGGCAAGAAGCGACGGACGGAAACTAACCAAGGAGAGAAGCGACCCTAGAGCTAAGGAGGAATTTCTTGACAGGGAGAACAATAGTGGGGACTTCTCTGTGTTGATACCACACCCAGTCTGCCTTCTCTGGATGTCTGCTGGTCTGAGGACTGTGACAAAGAGACAATGGTTGAGATTCTCGTTCTGGGTTGTGTTCCAGATCTTAGCCAAATTTCCTCTATTTATAGATTCTGGTCCTTCATTCAATCTTGGACTATATCGCGGGGATATGGTTTAGGCCTTCTGGGTGCCTGTCTATCTCCCTCCCTCCTATCTATCTATCTATCTATCTATCTATCTATCTATCTATCATCTATCATCTATCTAATCTTTCCGTCCTTGTCCCTTCCGAAATATAACATAAAGCAGATTTTTTCCTTCTTCTCTCTATCCATCCATCCATCCATCCATCCATCCATCCATCTTATCATTTACCTGCCTGTCTGTATCTGTCCATCTTTCTCTCCTTCCTTCCTTCCCTCCCTCCCTTCCTTATCTTATCTATCTGCTATCATCCATTCTATCGATCGATCGATCGATCGATCTATCAATGTATCTACTATCTATTTATCTATCATCTATCTATCTATCTATCTATCTATCTATCTATCTATCTATCTATCATCTATCTATCTATCTATCTATCTATCTATCTATCTATCATCTATCTATCTACCTATCTACCTACCTACCTACCTATCAATCATCTATCTATCTATCTATCTATCTATCTATCTATCTATCTATCTATCTATCTCTATCTATCTATCTATCTATCTATCTATCTATCTATCTATCTATCTATCTATCTCTATTTTTATCATCTATCAGTCTGTCTGTCTGTCTGTCTATCTATGTATCTATCTATCTATCCTTCCTTCCATCTATTCACCCATCCATCTTGTTTGGAAGACACTCGGAAGAGAAGAAATGCCCACAGAATCGCTTCTCATTAGACCCTCTAAAAATGTATTTATGCACGCTTTCAAAACTGTTCCCTTTCACCAGGCACCTCTTCCTCCCTCCTTTTGTAATTTTAATAAACTCCTCTGCTAAATAATTTTCAAGAGGCAGGAAGTCTTTAGCTGAGGAACTTAAAAACCTTCTTCCCCCTGGTTATAGCAGCAAAGAAGTTAAGCTGAGCTTTCTGGAAACCTATCTGCTCTCTCTCTCTTTCTTTTTTAATGAGCTCCCTTTTGCTGCCAAATAAGTTATTTTTTTTAAAAAAAACCCGTAATGAACTATTAACAGTTTTTTAAAATCAAAATTGCAGGAGTTCGAAAAGAATGACAAAGTCTCCCGTATATATATATATATATATATTTAATAGATGGGAAGAAGCCAGCTCTTCTCTCTCTCTTTCTCTCCCTCTCTCCCCCTCCTCCCCTTTTTCTCTCTCTAAAAATGGAATCCGAGATGAAAAGAAACAATCGTTATAATTTGCAAATAGAAGGGTGACACTTTTTGGGGGTGTACACGTGTTCCTTCCTGACAGGTGTGATTCGCTTTTTGGGCAAAACAGAACCCTATGGGGATTAGAACAGAGTTTCCGGCTGACAAGTCCGTCACAGCCTCGCAGCTCATTAAAACTTTTTTTCCCCTCCCCAATTTTAATTTTATTTTCTTGAACGGGGAGGATGAAATTTCCCAAGGAACATCGGAGTCTTCTAAGGGGGTTTTAGAACACGGGGGTTGAAAGGAGTTTCAAGGGGAAAGCCCTGGGTGTGACAAATCTGATTTTAGTTACACCTCCCTATGCACAGGCGGGCAAAATAATTGGTCATCAGTGGGTATTAATTTGAAAGAATAGCCAGAGGCTGTTATTTCTTCTTCTTCTTCTTCTTCTTTTTCTTAAAATTCTTGGGAAATCGGTGACAGCAGAGAAAGTACTCCGTTGCAGAGGATGGATGTTGAGATGCCGCCTTCACAAGAGACAGCGGTTTTGTTAAAATTAAAACCTCGGCAGGAGAGGAGAAACGGCGGAGGAGCGAAGTGAGCCGGGAACAAAAGCGGCATCACAGCGCACGGGAGCAAGTATGTGTCAGCTGCCTCTGAAAAACTTTCACGGCGGCAAAAACTTACAAAACGCATCTTTTTTTCCAGACCTGACAGTTCAGGCCTGAGTTGATGGCATAGGCTGGGTGTTCCTGGCCCAGCCGTAGAGATAACCAAGAGCAAATGAATCCCAGCAAAGAGGAATTAAGAGGTGGCAGCGATGGGAAACTAAGTGCGGCCAGAATGAACTTTATTTACCGTATTTTTCAGCGTATAAGATGCTCCAGAGTATAAGACACAACGTTTTTGGAGAGGAAAACAAGAAAAAAAAATCTGCCTCTGCCTCCCAGGGGAGACATGATAGCAGTCTTCCAGTATCTCAGGGGCTGCCCCAAAGAAGAGGGAGTCAAGCTAGTCTCCAAAGACCTTAAAGCAGGAGAAGAAGCAACAGATGGAAACTCATCAAGGAGAGAAGCAGCTTAGAACTAAGGAGGAATTTCCTGATAGTGAGAACAATTCATCAGTGGAATGACTTGCCTCCGGAAGTTGTGAATGCTCCAACACTGGAAGTTTTAAAGAAGAGGTTGGATAACCATCTGTCTGAAGTGGTGTAGGGTTTCCTGCCTAAGCAGGGGGTTGGACTAGAAGACCTCCAAGGTCCCTTCCAACTCTGTTATTCTATGTTCCTTCGGTTCCTGTTCTTCTTCTCTTTTCTTCTCCACCCTCTTCCTTCTCTTCCCACAGATTATTTCACTGGCAATATAAAACAATCCCACAACAGCCCTGGAACCATTTTTTTTTTTTTTTTGGTAACTCATCAAATTCCCAAGATCACACTCCGATCTTTAACAGCAAAAAAATAAGCAGCTTTGCTGACTTCTGGAAAAAGCAATTTGTCACTTCTTAACAAGAAGAGAAAAACCGGCATCTCCCACCGGGGCAGCTGTGTCTGTAACAAAGCAGGACGCCGCCAGAAGTTATCACACGTGTGCAAGAGTTCGTGTCGCACATCCTATCAACATCTCTGAGGTCCGATTGCAAGGGCCACAGGTTGCCACATTTTATGCCGTTGTTATCGTTTGTGCTCCTGGTTGGGGGAAACTGAGCAGGTGGGTTGGTAAGAAAGGAAATAGATCCATTCCTTAGAACAAGGGTCGGCCACCTTAAACACTCAAAGAGCCACAAAGGTCCTAACCGGAAGCCCCCGTTCAATTCTGGAGCCGACCGGAAGTCCCGTTCCCCCACCATAGAGTCTCCTCCTAGTGCGGCATCTTCTACCTGTCCTAACTGAAAGCTGTATCAATTGTGAAGCTGACCAGTGATAGGGAGCCGCAGCAGAGAGATGAAAGAGCCACATGCGGCTCCAGAGCCACGGGTTGCCAACTCCTGTCATAGAACATAGAATAACAGAGTGGGAAGGGACCTGGTAGGTCTTCTAGTCTAACCACCACTGCTCAAGCAGGAGCCCCAATCCCATTTCAGACAGGTGGCTGTCCAATCTCTTCTTAAAAGACTCCACCCACAACTTCTGGAGGCAACTTCGGTTCCACGGATTAATTGTTCTCACTGAAAGGAAAATTCTCCTTAATTCAAATTTGGTTCTCTCCTTGATACCATATTTTTCGGAGTATAAGATGCACTTTCCCCCCCCCTAAAAGAGGGTGAAAATTTGGGTGCATCTTATACGCCAAATGTAGCCCTACCCACCTGCCGCTCCCCCCGGAAAATGGGGCGCACAGAAGTGGCAATAGGCTATGGCAATCCCTTTAGCCTGAAACAGCTGATCTTCGGGAGGCGGATCCAACCGACAATCAGCTGCTTGTGCTAATCAGGTTGTGCGGAAGCTGAAATTGAAACGGGCTGTTTGCTGCAAAGAGGCAAATTGCTGGGAAGCAGAGGCAGATTTTTTTTCTTGTTTTCCTCCCCCAAAAAGTAGGTGCGTCTTATAGTCCGAAGCGTTTTATACTCTGAAAAATACGGTAAGTTTCCATCCGTTACTTCTTGTCCGGCCTTCAGGTGCTTTGGAGAATTGGTTGATGCCTCCCCGTCTTCTCAGTAGCAGACCCTCAAATACTGGAAGACTGCCATCATGTCACCCTTGGTCCTTCTCTTCACTATACTAGACCTACCCAATTCCTGCAGCCGTTCTTCATATGTTTCAGCCTCCAGCCCCCTGATCATCTTTGCTGCTCTTCTCTGCACCCTTTTTAGAATCTCCTCTATCATGGTGACCAGAACTGGATACAGTATTCCAAGTGTCATCTCCCCAGTTGTTCTTCAAAAGGAAAGGAAAGTGTGTTTCAGTGTGTATGTACGTGTGTGTGTGAGAGAGAGAGAGAGAGAGAAAGGAAGAGAAAGAGAAAGAAAGGAGAAAGAATGAAAAAGAGAGAGAGAGAGAAAGAAAAAGAGAAAGAGACAGTGAGTGAGAGAAAGGAGAAAGAAAGAAAAAAGAAAGAGAAAAAGAAAGGACAAAAGAAAGAGAAAGAAAGAAAGAAAGAAAGAAAGAAAAAGAGAAAGAGAGAGAAAAAGAAAAAAGAGAGAAAGAGAGAGAAAATGAACGACAGAGAAAGAAAAAGAAAGAAAGAGTGAGTGAGAGAAAGAGAGAAAAAAGAAAGAGAAAAAGAAAGGAGAAAGAAAGAAAGGAGGAGAGAGAGAGAGAGAGAGAAAGAAAGAGAAAAAATGAAAGAAAGAAAAAGAAAGAAAGAGAAAGAGAGAGTGAGAGAGAAAGAAAGAGAAAGAAAGAAAGAAAGAAAAAGAGAGAGAAAGAAAAAGAGAAAGAGAAAGAAAGAATGAAAGAAAGAAAGACGTATGCAGGCCACTTCAATCATCTCCAAAGCCAATCGATCAAAGCCATGGGCTAAACATGGGAAGCCGTCTTCTCCTCCCTCTTTAGGAACGCATGATGGCCTGTTTGCAAACATGGAGCTTGGGTTGCAAAATGTGGGTTTTGCGCGAGGCAATCCTTGCCAAGATCTCGAAACCGGTGCTCAGCGCTGCGCCACCTGATTGGGGGGGGGGGTGGAAGCCCCTAGAGGTCCACTACCTCTTCCTTGTTAGTGCTGACCTTGGTAGGAGCCATTGGCGGCTGATGAATAGGCTACGATCCCCTCGATCAGACTCCGGGGAACAGCCATATTATCTGCTATCGGCCCATCTGTGCCTCCCTCGCCCCTGCCGGCTTTCATCCCTGACCATAAATCTCTGTCCAAAACTTAAGAGGATAAGAAAGAAGGTTGGGAGGGAAGGAGGAGGATGTGAAAAATGTCCTTTTTATGAGAGACCTCACGACAAGAGCCAGCCGGGGAAGGAAATCAGAAGGAAAGCAAAAAGAGATTGCAGATTGGGGGTGAGAAGGGAAAACTCCAGAGGAAGGAAGGAAGGAAGGAAGGAAGGAAGGAAGGAAGGAAGGAAGGAAGGAAGGAAGGAAGGAAGGAAGGAAGGAAGGAAGGAAGGGGGTGAATGGGTCAAAGGCAACCCATCGGAGCTGGCCGGGAAGGCTCCACCTTCGAAGAACCTGGTTATCACCACATCGACAGTGAAAAGGAAAATCACTTGGTAAAAAGCGCTGGAGAAGTTAGAAAAAGCGAAGAACCGAATTGGAAGGGATGGTGGAGGTCAGCTAGTCCACCCCCTGCTCATGCCCAAGATCCTATACCACTCCAGACAAATGGCTCTCCAATCTCTTCTTAAAGACCTCCTGGGATGGAGAACCCACAACCGTCTTAATGCAAGCCGTTCCATTGGCCAGTTGTTCCCACTAATAGGAAATTTCTCCTTAGTTCTTGATTGCTTCTCTCCTTGATCAGTTTCCATCCATTGTTCTTGGTCCTGCCTTCTGGTGCTTTGGAGAATGGCTTGACTCCCTCTTCTTTGGGGCAGCCCCTGAGATGTTGGAAGAGGGTTATCACGTCACCCCTAGCCCTTCTTTTCATTAAACTGGACATACCCAATTCCTGCAACCTGTTCTTCAATCAATCAATCAATCAGAATAGAACTGGAAGGGACCTTGGAGGTCTTCTAGTCCAACCCCCTGCTTGGGTAGGAAACCCTACATCACTTCAGACAAATGGTTATCCAACATCTTCTTAAAAACTTCCAGTGTTGGAGCAGTCACAACTTCTGGTGGCAAATTGTTCCAATAATGAATCGTTCTCACTGTCAAGAAACTTCTCCTTCATTCTAAATTGCTTCTCTCCTTGATTAGTTTCCACCCGTTGCTTCTTCTTCTATCCTCAGGAGCTTTGGAGAATAGCTTGACTGCCTCTTCTTTGGGGCAGCCCCTCAGATATTGGAAGACTGCTATCATGTCTCCCCTAGTCCTTCTTTTCATCAAACTAGACATGGCCAGTTCCTGCAACCGTTCTTCATATGTTTTAGCCTCCAGTCCCCTCATCCTCTTCGTTGCTCTTCTCTGCACTCTTTCTAGAGTCTCAATATCTTTTAAATTGGGATTTTTAGCAGGTCTTACAGTATTTGGAGATCAGCTCCTAAATTTACCAATCCAGATTAAGGAGTTAAACCAGTGGTGAAATCCATTTTTTTTTACTACCGGTTCTGTGGGCGTGGCTTGGTGGGCAAGGTGTGGCTTGGTGGGCGTGTCAGGGGAAGGATACTGCAAAATCCCCATTCCCTCCCCACTCCCGGGGGAAGGATATTGCAAAATCTCTAATCCTACCCCACTCTGGGGCTAACCAAAGGTGGTATATACCGGTTCTCCGAACTGCTCAAAATTTCCGCTACCGGTTCTCCAGAACCTGTCAGAACCTGCTGGATTTCACCCCTGGGTTAAACCCCCCCCCCCCACTGCTTTCTCCTTCCTCCTTCCTTCCTTTTTTTTTTTTTTTTTATAACCCAAAGTGGCCGTAATAATCCAATAATTGGCTTTGATCTACACCCTGTTTTTAAAGTGCGGGGGGGAATAAATGCCCGCAGGCCAGACAACTTAAAAGGGAACGATTAAAGAAGATTGGAAACGGGATCGTAATAATTGGAAATGAATAGCTCCCCCCTCCTCTTTTTTTCTTCCCCAGCTGTTGGGCAAAAAAACCCCCCCAAAAAATCTTGGCCATTTTTCCGGGTTGGGATGGATGTCCCGTGTTATTTATTATGGGATGGCGGGGATATGCGACCCTTGAAGAGTTTTTCCTGGGCAGCCACTTAACCTCAGTTTATGAAGAAATAAAGCAAATTTGGAGCCAATGGAGGGAGACCAATTTTTCCACCCCCCCACAGCTTAAAAGCTCTTTGTTTGCCATGAGGACCGACAATCCTTGTCATAGCTATGATGGCTAGTTGTAATCAAGATAAAGCTTTATGGCCAGGGGTTTGGCGGCTAACAGCCGCCCCAACGCCTCATTTTCATATGGCTGCAATTAATGTTAATGCCTGCGATGAAAATGGTCATTAAAGACCATTTTAAAATCCATCCCATTTGCATATGCAAATTGGTGCCATTTGCTGGCGGATTGCCTCCTTAATCACCACCTCCGCCCCACAGAATAACTCTTCCCTCTTACCTTTCGTACTTTTTATTTAAACAAGGGAAATAAAATCTTTAGTACCAATTAGCTTTTTAAAATGAAATCTATCACCGAGCACTCTCACCAGGAGCGAGGAAAAAAGAGGCCGCTTGCTGGGTAAAATAATCAACGTAATATATATATATATATTTTACACCTCCGTCACAATATGATAATTCTTATTATTGCTGCACAGGTAGTCCTCAATTATGCCCAACGTTCCCGTTGCCAAGCAGGACAGTTATTAAGTGGATGTTTTGCCCCATTTTACAACCTTTTCTCACCACGGTCGTTAAGCGAATCGCTGCAGCTGTTAAGTGAGCAAGCTGGTCGTTAAGTGAATCTGCCTTCCCCGTTGACTTGGCTTGCCAGAAGCTTGCAAAAAAAGGGATCACGTGACACTGCGAACCGTCATAAATATATAAACCAGTTGCCAAATGTCCCAGTTTTGATCTCTGCGGAATTCTGCGATGGTCATAAGTGTGAGGTAAAAAGTGCAGTGTAAATCACTTTCTTCAGTGCTGTAACTTCGAACAGTCCCTAAACCAGGGGTGAAATCCAGCAGGTTCTGACAGGTTCTGGAGAACCGGTAGCGGGAATTTTGAGCAGTTCGGAGAACCAGCAAATGCCACCTCTGGCTGGCCCCTGAAGGGGTTGAGAATGGGGATTTTGCAATATCCTTCCCCTGGAGTGCAGAGGGAATGGGGATTTTGCAGTATCCTTCCCCTGGAGTGCAGAGGGAATGGAGATTTTGCAGTATCCTTCCCCTGCCATGCCCACCAAGCCACACCACACCACACCACACCACACCACACCCACCAAGCCACACCCACAGAACCGGTAGTAAAAAAATAATTGGATTTCACCACTGCTCTAAACCAATGGTCCTAAGTTGAGAACTTCCCATAGTCCTGCCTCCTATCATTTTCATGCTCTTATCTTGGACCCCTAGGAAGCTTTGGATGCCACACCAACCTCAATGCACCCAACCCGGAGTTCCCTGTGACTCTATCCGAGCGTAGAGTTATTACAAGACCAGAGAAGGCTCCATAAATGGAAAATTAATTCCAACAGAAACGATTCAGTTTAGGTAGGCCTGCACCCCAAAACCCTCTCTGCCTCTGCCTCTCACCGTGCTGGCCTTCCATACGTCATGTCCGGAGGGACTTTGGGAGGGGTCCTCTTGAACCGACGTTCGTCTTCCACGTTGACATGGAAGTCCTTCATCTTGCGGTACAGGTTCTGCTCGTGGACCGTGACGTAGCCGTCCTTGACCGCGTGGACATTGGTGGTCATGTAATCACGGGGTTTCTCCTTCTCCAAAATAATCCTGGGCTTCATGACGTGCCAGTGGCAAATGGCTGGAAAACAGAGGAGGGGGTTAAGGAGAGACACCGTGGACATTAAAAGAAGGCAACACTCCAGAATAACAGAGTCGGAAGGGATCCGAGGTCTTCGGAAAGTTCAAAGTCCTCCAGATAATCCTCTTCTAGGATAGAATCATCACTGTGGGAAGAGTCATGCTCAGAAGTAAGGTCAGGGATATTAGAGACCTATAATGGGACCTGTGGTCTAGACATAACCTCATTGGGTTGCAAATTAGCACCCCGTTGGATGGTAGCAGCCAAAATCTTAGAAATAGTCTCTGATATTACAGATTGAACATCCAGACTCTGACCAGCCTGTTGCCCATCACTCGCACGGAGCCCCGCTGCAGTAGGACTGAAGGTAGCCTCTGGGCCCCAGTGGTCAGCTCCAGATGCCATGGGAACCTCTACCAATTGAGCATGAGATACCATCAAAGGCATGTCATGTGCCAGCCTCACTGATGGTCTTTGCTGAACGATAGTCTCACCAGATGCTCCAGGAGCCACCTTATCCTCAGGAGCGACTAAAACATCCTAAGTTACCGATTCGCCCAAATGCGAATCCCCCAAGCAGGAGCCCCTGCACCATTTCTGACAAGTGCCAATTCAGCCTCTTCTTGAAAGCCTCCCGTGATGAAGCTCCCACAACTTGAATCTTTCCTAGGTCAGTTTCCTAAGTGTGGTACATAAAATTATCTGCCACAATATCCTACCTGTCAATGACTACTTCAGCTTCAACCACAACAATACACGAGCACACAATAGGTACAAACTCAAGGTAAACCGCTCCAAACTCGATTACAGAAAATACGACTTCAGTAACAGAGTGGTCAATGCCTGGGAAGCACTACCTGACTCTGGGGTTTCATCCCAACCCCCCCAAAACTTTAACCTTAGACTGTCTACTGTGGACCTCACCCCATTCCTAAGAGGTCTGTAAGGGGCGTGCATAAGCGCACCAGCGTGGCTTCCGTCCCTCTCCTAATATTCCTTTTTACTCTTACTCTTCTCGCGTATTCAAATTACGTTTATACTTTTACCTGTTTTATCTTATATATGCTTGACAAATAAAGAAAGAAAAAGAGATAAAATAAAAACGATCAGCGTTACCTGATCCGCTTACCTTCAGGAACGCCTCCATCCATTCCGTGTAAATACAATCCGTAGTTAAAATCATATCCCGGAAGGGTGTAGTTACTTCTACGGGCCTTCCCAAGTTCTGGCTGCAAAAAGAAACTCCGATTCATTTTAAGAGGATTATCCATCAACGTGTATCTTTGGCAGGGCGGCCCCCAGCCTCCATGATTGTACAGGTAGTCCTCAACTTACAATTACAATTGGGATCAGAATTTCCATCGCTAAGCGAAGCAGTCGTTAAGTGGGACCTGCCCAATTTATGACTTTTTTCCCCCTTGGCCAGGGTAGTTAAGCAAATTGATTTGTTTGCAGTTAAGTGAATGGCTTGTTTGCAGAAAAGCTTTTAATCAACCCAAGCTAGTGTATAGAAGAGGAGAGGAGAGGAGAGGAGAGGAGAGGAGAGGAGAGGATAATGGGATGGGAGAGAGAAGAGAAGAGAAGAGAAGAGAAGAGAAGAGAAGAGAAGAGAAGAGAAGAGAAGAGAAGAGAAGAGAAGAGAAGAGAAGAGAAGAGAAGAGAATAATGGGATGAGATGAGATGGGAGAAAAAAAGAGAAAAGAGAAGAGAAGAGAAGAGAAGAGAAGAGAAGAGAAGAGAAGAGAAGAGAAGAGAAGAGAAGAGAAGAGAAGAGAAGAGAAGAGAGAAGGAGGGGAGAGGAAGGGAGGGGAGGAGAAGAGAAGAGAGGAGAGAAAAATAGAAGAGAAGAACAAATCTTATTCCATTTCATTTTTCAACAGTGATTAAATTACTGGATCAGCAAAGTGCATAGGATTTCCTGCCTAAGCAGGGGGTTGGACTAGAAGACCTCCAAGGTCCCTTCCAACTCTCTTATTCATCTACAGCCATTCATTTAACAACTGTGGGGGGAAAGGATTGTTTCCCTCTGGGGCCCGACTCACTTAACAACTATCTTGCTAGTCCCGATCCCCATTGTGATCGCAAACCGAGGACTACTCGCACTCACCGCTTCGCCCAACAGGAGCCCTCACCCCCACCCCCACCCCACGCAAAACTTCTTTAAAATTTTGGTTTTCTGTGGCTTAAAAAAAAAAAAAGGAGTGGTGAGGATTTTTTGGTCCTATCATGTTATACCAAACCCCCTTCCTGGGCTTTTTAAGTGTTGCCTCTAATTTGGGAATCCACCGAGAGATTTTTTTGGTGTTTTTTAATCTGACACACAAGAGATTTGTGAGTTGGTTTCTTAACCACCCTGTGGGTGGGCGGCTTGTCTTGAAAACTAGGCAAGGAGGAAACCTGGAAAAAAAATATTTTTAAGCAGTTTTTGCCCGAGGGATTTGCAACCTCCTTGAAGGTGGTTGTGGGGAGGGGAAGGAGAAGCATGCAGCAAAACCGAATTTTCCCATTGTGCGTCCGTCCGTTGACCCACTACGATCTTAAGGGAGAGAAAAGGGATTCCCACCCACTCCGTCCCATCCCAACCTCACTTCTCCTCCATTTCTGACGAAAAGAAACTAAAAACTTTTCAAAGCCCAGCAGCTAATCTCTGCCTGGCTTCACCATGGAGATCTCAGCCAAGACAAAAAAGGACAATCGGGGGTGGGGGTGGGGGTCAATGAATCCCACAGACACCACAAAGCCCACCTCCCTACCCCCAGTGGGACGGGACACCTCGGGAAAGAAAGGGAGTTAATTTGAAAACTAAATAACAACCAGGGTCCGTGGTGACCGGCTGTTGTGTCTCTTCAAGGTTCATTAAAGCTTTTCGTTCAACTCTGAACATATTTGTCTTGGCCCAGCCAACGTTTTTCTTGTTCAGCCATTGATCTTTTCCTGACTTGGCCACAAAAGGGCCGCTCGAAGCAGCACGGGAGATTTGTCAAGCCACACAACTACTCTTGGGTTCCGTTTCTGCACTTCTGGGTGGGATTTCTTCCTAGTCCTCCTGCTAAAGGAGGGGGTTGGACTAGAGGACCTCCGTGGGCCCTTGCAACTCTGTGATTCTATATTTGTCTCTCTGCCTAAGTCAAGTTGTGTTTTCCCCCCCCCTCTCTTCTCCCCTAGACTTCACAATCTAAAGCACAATTTTTGGGGGAGTGGGGGAAACCCCAATTCCTGGTCAAATTACACCCTCTTCTGGTTTTTTTGTTTGTTTTTAATTTCGCCATAATAACAGAGGGCATATCCCATCCTGCACTGATTCAATGTAGGGTTTTCTGTTCCGTGGGTAGAACTGGAATTCATCCTGCTCTCACGGCTGTCCTCAAGAGCGAATAACTTCATTAAACGTCATCAAATCTCATTAAGATGCTATTTCACCGGCCTTATTTCCCACCTCACTGTTCTAATTAAAACCAACTCCATCTATTTTTCCAAGATGCCCCTTTCTTTCTTTCTTTCTTTCTTTCTTTCTTTCTTTCTTTCTTTCTTTCTTTCTTTCTTTCTTTCTTTCTTTCTTTCTTTCTTTCCTTCCTTCCTTCCTTCCTTCCTTCCTTCCTTCCTTCCTTCCTTCCTTTCTCTTGCTCTCTCTCTCTTTCTCTCTCTCTCGTTCTTTCTCTTTTTCGCTTTCTTTCTCTCTCTCTTCCTTTCTCTCTCCTTCCTTTCTCTCGCTCTCTTTCTCTTTCTCTCTCTCTCGTTCTTTCTCTTTTTCGCTTTCTTTCGCTTTCTTTCTCTCTCTCTTCCTTTCTCTTTCTCTCTCTTTCCTTCTCTCTCTTTCTCTCTTTCTTTCTCTTTCTCTCTTTCTTTTGTTCTTTCTCTTTCTCTCTCTCTCTCTCTCTCTCTCTCTTTCTTTCTTTCTCTCATGAAGCAAGACATCTGCTAAGTGAGGTTTCTCTCCCCGTTTTACGACCCGTGTGGCCACCATTGTTCAGTGAATCCCCGCAGTTGTTACATGATCCGTTAAACGAATCTGGTTTTTCCGTTGACCTTGCTTCACAGAAGTCGTGACAAAAGGGATCACGAGACCTCTGGGGGGGAAACACTGCTGCGACCATCGTAAATATGATGTCAGTTGCCCCGAGTGTCCCAATTCTGATCACATGACTATGGGGGATGCCGCAACGGCCATAAATATGAAAACGGTCCTACGTCTTTTTCTTTTCCTGTGCCGTTATAACTCCGAACAGTCACTAAATGAATGATTGTAAGTCAAGGACTACTGGAGGAGCAAAATACAAACTTCCAGGAAAGCACATGATTTTTTTATTAAAGATTTTGAGAATTTGTCGATTGAAAGGGTCGGCAGTTCAGCGGTTCGAGTCCCTGGTGCCGCGTAACGGAGTGAGCTCCCGTGACTTGTCCCAGTTTCTGCCAACCTAGCAGTTCGAAAGCAAAAAAATGCAAGTAGAAAAATAGGGACCACCTTTGGTGGGAAGGGAACAGAGTTCCGTGCGCCTTTGGCGTTGAGTCATGCCGGCCACATGACCATGGAGACGTCTTCGGACAGCGCTGGCTCTTCGGCTTTGAAACGGAGATCAGCACCGTCCCCTAGAGTCGGGAATGACTAGCACATATGTGCGAGGGGAACTTTTACCTTTATCTTACTTTCCCTCTTTTTGGCTTATTTTGCTCTGATTGTTTTAAAGGCCTGGTGGTTAAGACAAATGCAGCATTTCTGATTGCTCCTTCCTCCTTAAGTGTTGGTTTCACTTAAAAAGGAGACATCCTCTCCACCCCCATGCCTTAAAACCCATCATCACACACTCCTCCCCCACCATTACAAGGATCGTTCCCTGATTTATAGATCCTGGTGGGCAAAACATTACTTCCAGGGATCTCCTGCTCTCCCCTCCAACTGCTCCTTCCTTCCGACATATCCCCCCCTACTCATCCCACCCAAACCACAGCGTGATCTCCAGCTTCTCATTTGCATTTACATGATCTCGCTGTGCGGCTTAAGAGATGGAGAGATTTATTTGCTACTTAGCGTTGTTGTTTGATTACATTTCGGGGAAGGCGGTTTGGCGACAATACGCCGGGAGGGTGGGTGGGATACGGGTGGGCCCCGTTCGCTTGAGCGGGCCCCTGGGGCGGGGGGGGCAGGAACTCCACCTGTTCTCCAAAACACCCGAAGGCCAGACAAGGAACAATGGATGGAAACTGAACAAGGAAAGATTCAACCTGGAAATCAGGAGGAATTTTCTGACAGTGAGAACCATCAACCCAATGGAACAGAAGTTGCCTTCGGAAGTTGTGGGAGCTTCATCCCTGGAGGCTTTCAAGAAGAGACTGGACTGCCATCGGTCAGAAATGGTGTAAGGTCTCCTGCTTGGAAGGGGGTTGGACTAGATGACCCTACAAGGTCCCTTCCGACTCTATCAATCTGTTAAAAAAACAAAAACCTTTCGCTCTGCTGATAGATCAAGTTTTGGGGGTGTTTGCAAAAGGGACAACAGCTTTGGGCTGACATTTATAGAAGGACGCTTGCTTCTGAATCCTCTTAAGTGCCTTTTTGCAAGGAAATGAGGTCTCATTTAGAGATCTTGATCAAGGTAGAAGAAAGATGTGGAGACTCTGGAAAGAGTGCAGAGAAGAGCAACAAAGATGATTGTGGGTCTGGAGGCTAAAACATAGGAAGAACGGTTGCGGGAATTGGGTAGGTCAAGTCTAACGAAGAGAAGGGCTGAGGGTGACATGATAGCAATTTGGACTTCCAAAATGCCAAATGTGGAACCATCTACCATCCTGAAATTGTTCAAAAATGCTTGCATTTACTTAAACAGGTCTACTTTGAAGAAGGTTGATGGCTCAGTGCTTGAGGCATCAGGCTAGAGAGCGGGAGAGCGGGAGTTCAAGTCTCACTTTAGGCTAGGTAATTGTAGGCCAGTCGCCAGGAGACAAGTGAGTTCTAGTTTCGCCTTAGGCCTGAAAGCCGGCTGTGTGACTTTGAGCCAATCATCAGGCGGCTGGGAGTTTTAGTTCCACCTTAGGCACAAAAATTGGACAGGGTGATTTTGGGTCAATCACCAGGAGGCTGGGAGTTCTAGTTCTGCCTTGGCCATGAAAGCCATCTGGGTGACTTTGAGCCAGTCAGTCTCTCTCAATCCAACCCACTTCACAGGGCTGTTGTTCTGGGAAAAAATAGGAGGAGGAGGGAGGATTAGTTATGTTCACTGCCTAGAGTTATTTGTAAAAACAATGAAGGCAGGATAGAAATAAGTAAGTAAAGAAAAAAAGAAAGAAAGGAGTTTTGAGGGATAGATAGGTAGATAGATAGATAGATAGATAGATAGATAGATAGATAGATAGATAGAGATAGATAGATAGATAGATAGATAGATAGATAGATAGATAGATAGATAGATAGATAGATAGATAGATAGATAGATAAGATGGCTTAGAGATAGACAAATATAGAAAATAGATGATAGGTAGACAATATATAGAGGCAGAGGGAGAGAAAGACAGATGGATTAGAGAGATGTAGGAGATGGATGGATGGATGAATGGATGGATGGACAGACAGAGAAGATGGCTTAGAGATAGATATACAGATGAATATAGATGAATAGGTAGACAATAGATAGAGAGTGAGAGAGAGACATAGAGGATGGCTTAGAGTAGATAGACATAGAAAATATGTAGAAGAGGTAGGTAGGTAGGTAGGTAGGTAGATAGATAGATAGATGGCAGAGAGAGACGATATATATATATATATATATAGAGAGAGAGAGAGAGAGAGAGAGAGAGAGGGAGAGAGAGAGAGAGAAGAAATTGTAGGAGAGGGATGCTATAAGCAAGTGCCTTTGATGAAAGTAACAAGAAGGAAGGAAGGAAGGAAGGAAGGAAGGAAGGAAGGAAGGAAGGAAGGAAGGAAGGAAAAAAGAAAGAAAAGAATTGTAAAGGGCTTTGAAAACAAACAAACAAACTTTCTTTCAAGGAAAAATGCTTGCATTTATCCTCACCCTCACCAAATCTTAGAAGACAAAACAGCTACCGTCTGCCTGGTGTGCCTACTGGCGCTCAACCAGACTGAAGGCAGCCTCTGGAAGCATGAAGTGATGCTTGGGAAAAAAAGGGACAGTGGGAATCCAGGCTGTGTGGTTATTGAAGGATGTGTGTGTGTGTGTGTGTGAGAGAGAGAGAGAGAGAGAGAGGGAAAAGGGGAAAAAAAAAGAACAGCAGGATTTCCTAATGAATGACAAGCTAGTGAGTGGAAATTTAATTTGGTCTAATTAAGCAGCCTTGGTGAGGATTTGTCCGCCGATGAGAAGGACGCCAAAGAGATTTAAATGCAAATGAACAGGGAGGATTTTGGAGCGAGCAAGCACTTTAAAAAAAGAAAAAGAAAAAGTGCTTCAGTGTGTGTCTGGGTGTGAGTGTGTAGGAAAGAGAGAAAGAGAGAGGAAGACAACAATGGGTTCAGCTTTGGTAACAAGCTTTGTTGGCTCAGCTTTGAGCCTAGCAGGAAAAAAATACCCCAAACAGTTGAATTGTCCATAGATTGCGGTTGAAACTCAGAAAGTTTCCCTGGAAAGGGGCACAGTCCACAAGGATTGTTCGAAAGTGGATAGCTCTGCAGACTAAGCACCCTAATTAACATCCAGCCGTCTGCAATTACTCCATGTTTGAATCTCCCCAGGCTCAGGGTTGACTCAGCCTTCCATCCTTTCTAAGGTGGGTCAAATGAAGACCCAGTTTGTGGGGGCAATAAACTGACTTTGTATAAATATACAAAAGTATGAAAGCTATTGCTTAACGCATTGTAAGCCGCCCTGAGTCTCCGGAGAAGGGCGGCATATAAATCAAATTAAAAAAAAAAATTGGGGAGGCGACTCATTCACAGCATTTCATTGGACCGACAGGAGAGAATCTTGGTAGCTGAGAGTTGAACTACGGGGGTCCTTGGTGCTCTCTGAGCTGCTTTGTTTCCTTTGCAGACGTTTCATGACCCAGCTAAGTAACATTATCAGTGCTGGTGAGTGCGACGTGCTCCCTGTTTATATACTGTAGCTCTGAACTCCGATGTTTTTTTGCAGATGTTTCTGGACCCAGTTAGGCAGCAACGTCAATGCTAGAAGGCAGTTGGGGTTTGTGGAGAGGAGATGGAGGAGGAGGAGGGTTGTGGAGTCCTTGGTGCTCTCTGAGATGGGTTGTTTTCCTGCGGACTTGTTGCATGATCTAAGTAGGTAACATCAACAGTGCTAGAAGGGGGTGGGATTTGTGGAGGAGGAGGAGGAGGAAGGAGGAGGAGGAGGAGGAGGAAGAGGAGGAGGAGGAAGGAGGAGGAGGAGGAAAGAGGAGGAAGAGGAGGAGGAGGAAGGAGGAGAAGGAAGAAGAGGAGGAGGAGGAGGAGGAGGAAGAGGAGAGGAAAAGGAAGAGGAGGAAGAGAGGAAGGAGAAGGAAGAAGGAGGAGGAGAAGGAGGAGGAAGAGGAAGGAGAAGGAAGGAGGAGGAGAAGGAGGAGGAGGAAGAAGAGAAGAGGAAGAGAAAGAGAGGAAGGAGAAGGAGAAGGAAGAAGGAGGAAGAGGAGAAGAAAGAAGGGGGAGGAGGAAGAGGAGGAGAGGAAGAGGAGGAAGAGGAGGAGAAGAAAGAAGGAGGAGGAGGAGGAAGAAGAAGGAGGAAGAAGAGAAGAGGAAGAGGAGGAGAGGAAGAGAAAGAGGAGGAAGAGGAAGAGAGGAAGGAGAAGGAAGGAGGAGGAGAGGGAGAACAACTTTGGAGTGCTAGAAGGGACTGTATATACACGGAGCGAATCCCACTCCCCTCTTGCACTGATGATGTTAACTAGTTTGGTCATGAAACGTCTGCAAAACAACCACTAAGCTCAGAGAACAAGAGGGACCCCATTACTCAACCATTTCTACCTATTGCGAGGAAACTTTATTTTCCTCGGCCAGTTTAGGCACAAGGCCACCTCGTTGCCAAAACAGGAAGGGCTGATCCTTCTGAAAATCAATATGTGCCTTTTGGCCTGCTTCATGGACCCTTCCCCGGAGTATTTGGGATCTTTGGATAGCACTGTCCGCTACCCTCATAACTCCGCGAAGGAGTCACCATCTCCACCGCACTGTATCCGCTCTCCCCCCCACCCCCGTCCCCGATTCTCACAGGAAATCAAATATAATCCTAGTTAAGAAGCTTTAAATAATTTTGAGCTGACATGCCGATTTCTTCAAATGCAGCTTAAAATGCGTTTGGCTCGCAAACCCTTTACAACAACAGAAGAAACGCCCACCTCCAATCTGATTTAAAAATAAAATTCAATTGGAGAAGGAGGAGGGGGGGGGGGAAAGAGAGAGAGATTGATAGAAATGCGCCCTGCCTGCCCCTTAAATTCACAACAATAATAATAATTTAAAAAAAAACACTCCACCCTTTCCCCCAAATTTGGCATGTTGCGAGAATGCAGCCGGGACTTTAAAAAAAGTCTCTATCATCATCATCATCATCATCCTTCATCCTTTCATCTAAGGTGACTTGGTTTTGGCTCCACCGTTCACTCATTCAATGGTAGGGCTCTGTGCAACGTGATGTGAGAAGGAACGGTGAGATAAAAGTGATAGTTTGGCTCTTGGTATATCGCGTGAACCCATAAAATATAGAATCGAAGAGTGGGAAGGGATCTTGGGAGATCTTCTAGTCCTCTGCTCAAGCAGGAGAACCTCTGCCATGCCAGACCAATGGATGTCCAGTCTCTTCTTGGAAACCTCCAGGGATGGTGGAGGACCAGGGATGAAAAATCCAGCAGGTTCTGACAGGTTCTGGAGAACCGGTAGCGGAAATTTTGAGTACTTCGGAAAACCGGCAAATGCCACCTCTGGCGGGCCCCAGAGTGGGGAAGGAAAGGGGATTTTGCAATATCCTTCCCCCTGGAGTAGGGTGGGAATGGAGATTTTGCAATACCCTTTCCCTAGAGTGGAGAAGGAATGGAGATTTTGCAATATCCTTCCCGCAGGAGTGGGTTGGGAATGGAGGTCCCTCCCAACTCTGTTATTCTATTCTATTCTATTCTATTCTATTCTATTCTATTCTATTCTATTCTATTCTATTCTATTCTATTCTACTCTACTCTACTCTACTCTACTCTACTCTACTCTACTCTATATTCCATTCCATATTCTATTCTATTCTATTCTATTCTATTCTATTCTATTCTATTCTATTCTATTCTATTCTATTCTATTCTATTCTATTCTATTCTACTCTACTCTACTCTACTCTACTCTACTCTACTCTACTCCTCTCAAAGACAGCATATGTCTTTGATATACCTACTTTAATACCCCACTAAAAACCCAAAGAGGAAACCATACACAATAAATCTTATTTTTAAGATTCAGAGGTTTATTCATGAGCAATTTGGAACATGGGCCAGCCATCATAGCAATGTTATTCCATAACAAAACTTACATTGTTAAACCTTTGCAATGGGGTCCCATGACACATAGCAGTTCCTACAAGGACTGCTATAGGGCAAAAGACCCCATTCTCATCTCAAGCCACGTTTTTTACACCTTCTTTTTTTAACGGACATACACATTCACTCCCCTGTTCTTTCTTACATTCTTACTGACCGTCACTGTCTGCAAACACTCGTGTACATCTCAAACTTGCAGCTCCTCCTAGTCCCTGTTTTATTTCTTCGGCTGATCACTCTTCAACGAACAAATTATAAAAAAGGACCTCTAGCTAGCATGGTGGAGCTCACCCACACCCCATTAGAGAGACCCTCTCCTGTCCCAGATGGCCTTCAAAGTTGGTTAGTTAGGGAAGGATCTGGCTTTCCAAGATATTCTCATTTCTTTTGAGAATATCTCAAACACGCAATTCCATGTTCCTTTGCTAAAATGCCCCGGAGAGCCCCATTTCCTGGAAAAGATGGAAAAACTTTCTCTCCCTCCGCAAAGACTTGTTCAGCTGGCCGAGTATTCCCCTTCATTAAGCCAGCATCTCAGACTGTAAACCTCCTTAATTTCCAACATCGCCACTATTTATTTAAATGCTAACTCACATTATGAAGTGATAATCCGCCAGCGCAAGAGATAACTTATGAAGCATTTAAATTAAGAGAAGCAGTTAATTGGCAGCATGTGTCTGGTAAGCCTCACTAACACCAGGAAACGAAAATAAGGCAGGAAAAATGGAAGGTGGAGAGAGATCGGTGTGGAATGGCGATCAGACGTAGAATTGGCCATCAAGAGATCATGTAATCTTGAGGCCATTGCAATGCTCATAAGTGCGAAGGAGGGTTGGACGATGAGGAGGAGGAGAAGAAGGAGGAGGAGGAGGAGGAGGAAGAGGAGGAGAGGGAGAAGAAGAAGAGGAAGAAGAAGAATTTCTGTAAAATATGAAATGTTGCAAATAATAGAAGAGGAGGAGAAGGAGAAGGAGAAGAGGAGGAGGAGGAAGAAGAAGATCCTAATCCTAACCATTTTTAACTTTCAGCCTCATATGGTAGATCACACCAGGAAATTAACAGAGGATGCAATAACTTTTAATTGAGATTGGTGCTAATGACAGAATCTCACAAGTCTCACTGAGCTTCTTATCATCATCCTCTTTTTCAACGAACCCCATTATCCCTTGCTGGGTGGAGTCTGGGCAACTGAATGCAGCTGAGTGTTTACTGGCCAGACGCCCTTCCTGTTGCCAAACTGGAGTTTTGTTCGGCAGATATATTCTCATTGTACCCAGAGAGAGAAATATCTGCTTCTACCTAGGATTGAACTCACAGCCTCCTGATTGTGAGGCAAGAGTGCCACCTCTAAGCCACCACACCGCTCATCCTTCCTCCCCCCTTCTTATATTCCTGTGAATTAGGAGGGTGTCTGTCTGAGCTGCCTCCAAACATTATCTGGAGGTTCTGGACTTAAAAAATGTTTTAGCCCCTTTTGGCCAATGGTTGCCACATACCTCCATTAACATCAAGCTTACTCTATCTATTACTCTTACTCTTCTTTGGAGGTGTCTGGCTCAATGGCTAAGATGCTGAGCTTGTCGATCAGTTCAGCGGTTCGAATCCCTAATGCCGCGTAACGGGGTGAGCTCCCGTTCCTTGTCCCAGCTTCTGCCAACCTAGCAGTTCGAAAGCAGATAAAAAATGCAAGTAGAAAAATAGGGACCACCTTTGGTGGGAAGGGAACAGCGCCCCCTAGAGGCGGGAACGACTAGCACATATGTGCGAGGGGAACCTTTCTCTTTACCTTTACTACCTCAGCCACCTCCAAGTGTGTTCTCCTTTCTCTGCACTTAAAAACGTTTCACACACACGCCCTTTTGATCAAAATTCAGAGGCTTGGCAACTGACTCTCCTTTATGACCATTGCAGGAACCTGGGGTCGTGTGACACCCCTCCCCCTTTTACGACCATCTGATCAAGCCAAATCAACGGGGAAGCCAGAGATTCACTTAACAACCGGGTTACTAAACTTAGCCACGGCAGTGATTCTCTGAATCAGCTGCGGCGCAAAAGGTGGCACGGCGGGGCAAAATCTCACCGAACAATCGTCTCGCTTAGCGATGTAGATTTTGGGCTCCGTCGAGGTCATAAGCCGAGGACTAGCTGCATTTATGTCTCCTTTCTATTTTTCCTGCTGGTTTGGCAAACCTTTTGTGCTTGCGCTGTGCTTTCCGCAGCTTTTCCCGAGCTTAGCAAAGGTCTCGCTTGCTTTGATCTACGAGTTTTCGGCAGAAATGGGGTTCATAAATCACCGTAATGCACCGGCAGGAAAGACGGTGCTTAGCGTTAGGAGGTATACATCGGGGTTACTAACAGCCTCAGCCCCTTTCTGGACCAGCAGGGGGTTTGGTGACAGGTTACAGATAGGATCTGAAGCCTGTGTGTGTTTGTGTGTTTGTGTTTAAGGTCTGGCTGTGCCCCGTCGGGGCTGAGGCCAGAGGGAGCCACTCAGGGCCCCTCTGTCATATTTCAACGGGGGTCTCGGTTTGCAAGACAAGCTGGCAAAAGCAGCTGGTGGAGGGCGAGGACCTGGGATGTTGTGGGGGGGGGGAGCAAATGGAAGGAAAAGCCGGTGGCAATGAATGGGCTGCGTGGGGGAGAAGGTCTTGGGAGAAATGGGGAGCAACATTTCTCTTCTTTCCATTGAGGAAGGTCTGAGCAAACGAGGAGAAGAAGGAAATGAATTAATTGGCTTCTTCTTTTCATGCCTCCTGCACCTGTTCCACCATCCATATTGCTGCCTTCTCCTTCTCCTTCTCCTTCTCCTCCTTCTCCTTCTCCTTCTCCTTCTCCTTCTCCTTCTCCTTCTCTTCCTCCTTTGTCCCTGTTTTCTCCCCCTCTTCCTCCTCCACATCCGTACTGCATCCTTCTTTTCCTTCTCTTCCTCCATCACCACTTTTTCCTCTTCCTCCTCCTTGTGCTCCTTCTCCATAAACACCGTTGTCATTGTTATCTTCTTCTTCTTCTTCTCCCCCTCCTTCTTCCTCTTTGTCTCCTCCTCCTCCTCTGCTTTTTCTTCCTTTTCTCCTCCTCCTCTTTCCTCTTCTTCCTCTGTCTTCTTCTTCTCCTCCTCCTCCTCCTCTTCTGCTTTTTCTTCCTTTTCTCCTCCTCCTCCTTCCTCTTCTTCCTTTTTGACTTCTTCTCAACCTCCTCCTCCTCCTCCTCCTCCTCCTCCTCCTCCTCCTCCTCCTCCTCCTCCTCCTCCTCCTCCTTTCTCCTCCTCCTCCATTCTCCTGCTTCCTGTGACCTTTCCAGCCAGCTTCTGACAAGCAAAGTCAATTGGGGGGGAAGCTGGTTTTGCTTACCGACTACACAGGTCACTTAACAACCGCAGTAATGTGCATAACAACTTTGGCAAAAAAAAAAAAGTCATAAAATCAGGTGCCTCGCTTGCTTAGCAATGGTTCAAGGTCTGGTTGTAAGTCAAGAGCTACTTGGGCATGTGAGCTTCGGGTCTTCCAGGTGTATTTACCTTGATGAGTTGGGGGGGGGGCAAAAGAAACTCCAGGTTTCTGTTCAGATCCCCTTAACAAGGCCAGGGCAGAGAAGAAACTGCTTCACAGTAAATGCAGAGAAATGTTTCCTTGCGCTAAAACCCTCCCCGTTGCAAAACAAACGCGGCGAACATCGCCGCAACTTCCCCTGTGGTTCAATTTATTGCTTTCCCAGTCATTAAATGCTAAAACAATAATGCAAAAATCTACGGTGCGCTTTAAGCAAGCTATTTTGCATGTGGCTGGCCTTCCCTGCCTTCATTTAAACTCGGCGAGCTGAAATGCCTTCCGTTTTCCCCACCGGCAATGCCTCGTGGGTGAATGATGGCTGATTTTCGTATTTAATGCACTGCGCTGCCCCAACGTCATCCCATTAAGAAGTTGATTTTACCCAGTAATTACGGGTAAAGTCCAGCCTGACTCCTGGAGATGATGGTGAGGAGAGCTGTCTTTGCAAACAAGGCTGGCTGCAGAGAAAGAGTTGTTAACCTAATTTTGCAAAGCTATTTCTTTGTATGCCCTATGCTAACTAGGGCATACAAAACCTTTGCCAGACCAATTCTCGAATACAGCTCGTCTGCCTGGAATCCACACTGTATATCAGACATAAATACAATCGAGGCAGTCCAGAGGTGTTTCATGAGAAGAGTCCTCCACTCCCCTCTGCTCACAATAGAATCCCTTTATGCCACCAGGCTCAAAATTTTGGCTTAGACAACCTGGAACTACGCCGCCTACGATCTGACCTAAGCGTAGTACACAAAATTGTCTGCTACAACATCCTACCTGTCAGTGACTACTTCAGCTTCAACCTCAACAAAGTTCAAAGCTTCCATGCACAGGAAGCGTGAATCGAACTATCTAGGAATATCCGAGAGAAAGACAGAGGGGGAGAGAGAGAGATGGATGATAGATAGATAGATAGATAGATAGATAGATAGATAGATAGATAGATAGATAGATAGATAGATAGATAGATAGATAGATAGATAGATAGATAGAGATGGTAGATAGATAGATAGATAGATAGATAGAGAGAGAGAGAGAGAGAGAGAGAGAGAGAGAGAGAGATAAAAATCCCAGCGTAGTTCTTGGATCTCACCCACATATTCCTGCCCCCTGCAAAATAACAATAACAACAACAACAAGAACTTTCGAAAAGTCGGGTGGAGCTATGCACTGGGAAATTCCACGTCATTTTTTGAACGCAAGCCCTGTCTTTTTTTTATAAAAGTAGGAAACCCAGCACTGATTTGACAGAAGGGCTATTAACCGGCTATTTTGAAAATGGTGAATTCCCCCCCCCTCCCTCCCTCTCAGTTGTTCCTTTTAATCACACACACACACACACTCCTCAAAATTTTGGAAACCACAGCCCTAGGGAGGGGGGGGGGAAAGAGGGACACGGCCGTGCCAGAAAACGGCGGAAAAAAGTCTCGCCATTAAAGAGAGCAGCTGCTGACATAAAATATAATTAATCAGTTACAATAAACCCACACACCCCCTTCCTTTGATTTGCTCTGTTTTTTTTTTGTTTTTTTTTTAATGTAGCCCTATGCTGATTTGATGTCTGGGGCGTTTCCACCCATCCTGGCTATAAATTCCTCTTTTAATTTTTTTTTTTACATTTTTTCCTTCTTAAAGGCCCTGTTTCCCAACTCTGAAAAAGATCTGTTTTATTGCCTTGTTCGTTTAATTTGGGGGGGGGGAGACATTCCCCCCCCAAAACACCTTGTCTTCTTTCGTTGTCCCCCCCCTCCCCGCCCCCCCTCAATGGCTTCCTGGGAGTTTAAGTGATATCTGACAAAACCAATTAAGGACCAGCTTCGTTGGAGAGAGAAGCAGCAGCTACTGTACAACCTTCTCTTAATGGCGTTTTAATTTCCCTCCAGCAAGTCAATATTAGCCGAAAGCCAGTCTGCCACAAAGAACATGATTAATCAGGCCGGGCTTCGGTCATAAAACAAACAGCCCTTAAGACTGTTAAGGTTTTCCTTTATACAAGTCATCCTGGTGCCTTTTTCCTTTCCTTTCCTTCCCTCCCCTTCCCTCCTTCCTTTCCTTTCCTTTCCTTTCCTTTCCTTTCCTTTCCTTTCCTTTCCTTTCCTTTCCTTTCCTTCCCTTCCCTTCCCTTCCCTTCCCTTCCTTTCCCTTCCCTTCCCTTCCCTTTGCTTCGCTTCCTTCTTTCCCCTTCAATTCCCCTTCCTTCCTTCCTTCC
This sequence comes from Coluber constrictor foxii, assembly GCA_038048745.1. Taxonomy (NCBI): domain Eukaryota; kingdom Metazoa; phylum Chordata; class Lepidosauria; order Squamata; family Colubridae; genus Coluber; species Coluber constrictor. Next base: position 14,253,008 of record CM075968.1, read on the forward strand.
TTCCTTTCTTCCTTCCTTCCTTCTTTCCCCTCCAATTCCCCTTCCTTCCTTCCTTCCTTTTCCATCTCCTTTTACAATGAACTTCTCTTTCCTTCCTCTCTTCCTTCCCTTCCAATTCCCTCCCCTCCCTTCCTTCCTTCCTTCCTTCCTTTTCCATCTCCTTTTACAATGAACTTCTCTTTCCTTCCTCTCTTCCTTCCCTTCCAATTCCCTCCCCTTCCTTCCTTCCTTCCTTCCTTCCTTCCCCTCCCTCCCTCCCTCCCTCCCTTCCTCTCCAATTCCCCTTCCTTCCTTCCTTCCTTCCTTCCTTTTCCATCTCCTTTTACAATGAACTTCTCTTTCCTTCCTCCCTTCCTTCCTTCCTTCCTTCCTTCCTTCCTTCCTTCCTTTTCCATCTCCTTTTACAATGAACTTCTCTTTCCTTCCTCTCTTCCTTCCCTTCCAATTCCCCTTCCTTCCTTCCTTCCTTCCTTCCTTCCTTCCTTCCTTCCTTCCTTCCTTCCCCTCCCTCCCTCCCTCCCTCCCTCCCTCCCTCCCTTCCTCTCCAATTCCCCTTCCTTCCTTCCTTCCCTCCTTCCTTCCTTCCTTCATTCTTTCCCCTCCTATTTCCCTTCCTTCCTTCCTTCCTTTTCCATCTCCTTTTACAATGAACTTCTCTTTCCTTCCTCTCTTCCTTCCCTTCCAATTCCCTCCCTCCCCTCCCTCCCCTCCCTCCCTCCCTCCCTCCCTCCCTCCCTCCCTTCCTTCCTTCCTTCCTTCCTTCCTTCCTTCCTTTTCCATCTCCTTCAACAACGAACTTTGGCATGTATAGATTTTGGATATTGCGCAGAAGTCAATGAAGATAACCGAATTCACATTGTGTCGCTTTTAAGATCAATCCATGTCTTTAGCTGGAAACGGAGGCATTTTCCCAAAGATTGAATTTCCAATGCAGAACTCACACAATTCCCTGCGTGCGGATTTGAGTTTCGTGTGAATTTGCCAGCCGTGGGCTTATTATATTCTGGCTCAGAAAATCACCCTTAAGGATGGGCCTTGGAAAACTTTGAAAACTATTACCCAAGTGTAATTTCTCATGGACAAAAGAAAGAAACGTTTGAATAATTCACTGGAGCATAGCAGCATTATTTACTCCATTTAATTTATGAAAATTATGGATCCCCAACTCCAGCGGGCTGATGCAAATTTGAATAAAATAGGTCAGAAGATGCAATCCTTCTCCAGGTTCCAATTTTTTTTCAAATTAGTTTTTCAAAATACAAAGAAAAACACAGAGCAGGGGAGGAAAACGGAAAAGGGAAAATGTGTTGAGTAAAAGGGAAGAAGGAAAAAGCATTGACTTCCAATTCTTTTTAGCCAATAGAATAAGATAACAATATACAGCCTCAACTTTTTCCTTTTACATCATAATATACACGTAAATTCGCGACTTAACAGCAGTTCGTTTAGTAACTGTTCAAAATTATAACGGCACTGAAGTGACTTATGACGGCTTTTCAGACTTACGACCATTACAAGTCATGTGACCAAAATTCAGGCACTTGGCAACGGACTCATATTTATGACAGTCACGATGTCCTGCCAAATTTACTTAATAACTGTGTTCCTCACCTAACGACCTAAGTGATTCACTTATAGGGTGTCAGCAACTCGCAACTCCGGAGCCAGATGTGGCTCTTTGGGCCCTCTGCTGTGCCCCCCTGTGCCATCACTGGCTGGCCTCTCCCTTCCCTCCCAGTCATTCATCGCCTGGCCTTGGAAATCTGAGAGATACAGAGAGAGGGGGAGAGAGAGGGAGAGGGGGAAGAGAGAGACATAGATACAGAGTGAGAGAGATACAGAGGGAGAGTGAGAGACAGAGAGGGAGATAGAGAGGAAGAGGGGGAGAGAGAGATACAGAGAGAGACAGAGAGAGATACAGAGAGAGAGGGAGAGGGGGAAGAGAGAGACATAGATACAGAGTGAGAGAGATACAGAGGGAGAGTGAGAGACAGGGGGAGATAGAGAGGAAGGGGGAGAGAGAGATACAGAGAGAGACAGAGAGAGATACAGAGAGAGAGGGAGAGGGGGAAGAGAGAGACATAGATACAGAAAGAGAGAAAGATAGAGTGAGAGGGAGAGACAGTGGGAGATAGAGAGGAAGAGGGGGAGAGAGAGATGCAGAGAGAGAGATACAGAGGGAGAGGGGGAAGAGAGAGACATAGATACAGAGAGAGAGAGATACAGAGTGAGAGGGAGAGACAGAGAGGGAGATAGAGAGGAAGAGGGGGGAGAGAGAGAGACAGAGAGAGACAGAGAGAGAGATACAGAGAGAGAGGGAGAGTGGGAAGAGAGAGACATAGATACAGAGAGAGGGACAGACAGAGGGGGAGATAGAGAGGAAAAGGGGGGATGGGGGAGAGATAGATACAGAGAGAGGAGGAGAGAGGGAGGGGGAGAGAGAGAGATACAGAGCGGGGGGAGACAGAAACATAGAGAGATACAGAGCGGGGGAGAGAAAGAGAGAGGAGAAAGAGAGAAAAGAGTTTTGTGGTTCCCGGTGTTTTTTAACAACTGGTTCTCTGTCCTAATGACTGGCTGCGTAGGCATGACTGGGTGGGAGTGAGTGACGTGGAGTTGACCATGTCCAGCCAAGTTTTGTGACTCCCGGAGTTTTTTTTTTCTGTGGGAAATGGGTCCAAATGGCTCTTTGAGTGTTTAAGGTTGCAGACCCCTGACTTATAAAAACGGTGGCAAGGAAGGCCATACGAATGAGTCGAAGCTCGCTTGAACCCCCCATCCTGCTTAGCGACAGAACTTTCGGGCTCAATTGTGGCCGTACATCGAGGACTACAGTGAGCCGGGCCTACTCCATCGTATCGCCTATTATGGCATGTAAGTGACTTCTTTGCCTATTAAAATTGCTGATTGAAGACCGTTAGCTGTTTATCGGCTCCAAATTACATTTCCGATCTCCCCGGAGGGCTCCGTCCAGCCGAACAGAAAACCCACAAACGGCACGCCACGCGCACGCAACCCACAAGTTGTCGACAATCTAGTTAGCAGCGAGAGCCGAGATTTCCCAAATACAAATTGCACTTTCCCCATTTCCCACCGGTATCAGGCTTTCTTTGTTCTGCTAAGAAAAATTAACCTCAATCTTGGCTCCAGGTCCCCGCATTGATTATCATAGTCATTTAAATACTGTAATCTCATTTTTTTTGACATCAGGGGAAAGAGAGCGAAAAGTGTGTGTGTATGGGGGGGGGGGACGGACACGAATTAGAAAGATAATCAGGAGGGAGCGAAGGATGGAAAGGAAAAGAGAGGGAGAGAGAGAGAGAGAGAGAGAGCGCAAAGGGTGGAATGAGGAGGGGGCAAAAGAGAAGGGAGAAGAAGAAGAAGAACCCCCCCACCCCAGAATAAATTAACTCACAAAAAAGGAAAAGCGGGGGAAACCTATTTCAAGATCTTTCCACTTGATTGCAAAAGTTGATGAAGTTTAAATGAAGCAGAATTAGGCTGAGCGATGTCCCAAATTGACTGGGGGAGGGGGGGGGAGGGCCCTTGCGAAAGATGCAGCCTTCAATCCGCTCTCTTCTTTTCTCTCTCTCTCTCTCTCTCTTTTTTTTTCCAGAGGTGGCGGCCCGAAAAGCCTAAATGGTATAATCTCCAATCTAACCTGGAGAATGACAAGAGCGAATAATGAAGGAGCCAGCCAGGACTGATTGTGGTCTTGCTTTAAAAAGAAATTAATCCTTTTCACAAAGGATTTTGGCTTTGATGCCTATTGATGCCCGGGCTTCAACCTTATCTAAATGCTAACTAACGAGAAATACAGCCCCCGTTAGTAGCTGTTCTTTTCATGGGCCAAAGGCTAATCTGATAATAACTATTTTATCCGTTGGGTTCATCCGCTTCAGTGATCTCTGATTCCCAGAGATGGACCTCCATCTACTATTTGTCTCCTGTTCGATCTCTCCTTTCTTTCTTTCTCTCTCTCTCCCTCTTTCTCTCTCTCCCTCTCCCTCTCTCGCTCTTCCTTCTCTCCCCCTTCTCTCCCCTTCTCCCCTCCCTCCTTCCCTCTTCTCTTTCTCTCTCCTTCTTTCTCTCTTTCTCTCCCTCTCTTTCTCTCTCTCCCTCTTTTTCTCTCTCACCCTCTCTCTATTGTCTCTCTCTCTCCCCCCCCTCTCTCCTTCTCCCTCTCTCTATCGTCTCTCTCCCTCTCCCTTTCTCTCTCTCTCTCCCTTTACCCCTCTCTCCCTCTCCCTTTCTCTCTCTCTCTCCCTTTACCCCTCTCTCCCTCTCCCTTTCTCTCTCTCTCTCCCTTTACCCCTCTCTCCCTCTCTCTTTCTCCCTCTGCGGGATTTAAAGTTATGAATTTAGTGGTCCCTGAGGTCTGAAAGGTTGGGGACCCCTGGATTAAGGCACTGGGGGTTGAACCATATGATGAGCAATTGAGTTGGTTATACCTAGCCTATCGAAGAGAAAGATTAGGGAATGACATGACAACTGCCTTCCAATGTTTCCAAGAACCGTGGTGGCGTAGTGGTTAGAATGCAGCACTGCAGAAAAACTCTGCCGACTGCCAGCAGTTGGGTCCTGACTGGCTCAAGGTTGATTCAGCCTTACCTTTCCGAGGTCGGTAAAATGAGGACCCAGATTGTTGGGGGCAAGAGGCTGACTCTGTAAATCACTTAGAGAGGGCTGCAAAGCATTGTAAAGAGGTACATAAGTCTAAGGGCTATTGTCCTTCCTTCCTTCCTTCCTTCCTTCCTTCCTTCCTTCCTTCCTTCTTTCCTCCCTTCTTCCTTGGTGTACAGGCCAATTCTGCCGACTGCCAGCAGTTCGATTCTCACCGGCTCAGGTTGACTCAGTCTTCCGTCCTTCCGAGGTGGGTCAAATGAGGACCCAGATGGATGGGGGCGAGAGGCTGACTCTGTAAACCGCTTAGAGAGGGCTGTAAAGCACTGTGAAGCTATATATACGTCTAAGGGCTATGGCTATTTGAGGGGCCGTTACAGAGGAGAAGAGGTTGACAGGACAAGAAGTAAGGGGTGGAAGCTCATCAAAAAAAATAAATAAGGAGGAATTTCCTGACAGCAAGAAGAATTAATCCGTGGAATAGCTAGAACGGTTGCAGGAATTGGATATGTCCAGTCTAGTCAAAAGAAGGACTGGGGCAAGATGATAGCAGTATTCCAGTTTTCGAGGGGCTGCCACAAAAGAAGAGGGGTTCAAATTATTCTCCAAAGCCCCAGAGGGCAGGACAAGAAGCAGCGGATGGAAACTAACCACGGAGAGACGCAACCTGGAATTAAGGAGGAATTTCCTAACGGCGAGGACGATTAGCCAGTGGAACAACTGGCCTCCAGAAGTTGTGGGTGCTTCATCCCTGGTGGTTTTTAAGAAGAGTCTGGATAGCCACTTGTCTAAGCCATTGGACTAGAAGACCCCCGAGTTCCTTTGCAGCCCAACGGTTCTATATTTTGTGACTATGTTCTATATTTATTTATTTATTTTATTTTATTGTTTCCCCTTTTGGTAGAGTGATCAGAGCGGCCGTCACCACACCTGCCCCTCTCCTCCCCAGAAAGGAAAAGGGCCAGTGGTGGGATTCAAGTAATTTAACAACCGGTTCTCCCGAAGTGGTGCGAACTGGCTGAATCCCACCACCGAAAAGGGCAGGAAAGAAGGAAGAGCTAACGGAGAGCTCGCGATGCGCACTTGAAAAATCCAGATCTGCAGAAGAAGCTAAGATGCGCTAAGTTGGACTTGGGCAGCTGAGGAGACCTGGTGAATGCCGGGTTCACTTTTGCACGTGGGGTGAAATAAGGAACCCCAGAATCTTCAGCTTTAGCATGGTGGATTATGGGGAAAAAGAGCCATTCAGCTTTATGAATCTCAAAGGTTAGAATTTTTAAGGCATTGCACAAACCCAGTCAGAATTTAAAGTTTCTGGAGATCTTTTGAGGATTAAAAAAAGAATCACCAGGCCCAGATTTCACAACTTTTGCGCTGAGCTGCTGATTTATCACCCTTTTATGCCACAGAAACACAACAATTGTTTAAATCATCGGGAAGCAGGAATCCGTGTTCCACCGGACTTTGGTTTAATTTATCCCAATTGTGTAGATGTAACAGCTGTCCACAAGACCTAATACATTTTTTACTGGCTGGTCCGAAATGGAATTTTCTGTATGACATAAGAATAACTTTCTTGTCTCCGGTAATGGGGGAAGGAATTGATTTAATTTGCCTCTGCAAGCCAACCCGTTCTCAAAAACACGTTGCCCTTCTCCCAGTTTTGAAATGTCTGTGTAGGTGCGGGGCGGGGGACGAATCTTCGCGCTGGGAATAATTCGTGGAATCAGAGATCCCGCCTGCCTCCCTCCCGCCCGGCTTTTATTCAGGGAACAGGAAACAGAAATATTGTGGATTAAGCAAAAGAGCAAATTAAAAAGTGATGGCAAATGGTACATTAGGAAGGAAGGAAGAGAAGAGAAGAAGGGAGGAAGGAGGAAGGAGGGAAAGAGAAAAGGAAGGAACGAAAGAAGAAAAGAAGGAGAGGGGAGAGTGAAAAGGAAGGGAGGGAGGGAGGGAGGAGAGGGGATATAGAAAAGGAAGGGAGAGAGGGATGAAGGAAGGAAGAAGAGAGAAAAGGAAGGAAGGATGGAAGGAAGGAAGGGAGAGGAGAAGAGAGGGGAAGGGAAGGCTAGGGAGATAAGAAGATTAGAGACAAAAAGGGAAAGGAAAGGAAAGGAAAGGAAAGGAAAGAAGGAAGGAAGGAAGAAAAAGAAAGAAAGAAAGAAAGAAAGAAAGAAAGAAAGAAAGAAAGAAAGAAAGAAAGAAAGAAAGAAAGAAAGAAAGAAAGAAAGAAAGAAAGAAATTCAATACACTAGATCAGGAAGTTCAAAATAATTCTTAAACCTTTTTTTTCCCACCCAAACCCCCTTGACTGAATATTTATAGAACAGTATATATTATTCCCCAACACAGATGGATACTATAGATGTGTCCACATAATAACTTGATTTTAGGAAGTCTTTGCTTTTAGCTACCCTCACCCCCACACCCCGAAGAAATATTTAGAAGATTGCCCCCCCTCTTATAATATAATAACTTATATTTTAATAACTTATATTTTAATTTCTCAAGAGGAAATGAGATTACTGAACACAAAACAAACACCCAACAAATACTGTCTTCTCCTAGCTTTTTCTCTCGGCCCAGTTCTCCTTTTGGAAGAGGAGCCCCTGGCCCATCAATCAAAAGCCCCTGGGCCATCAATCAAAAGACGCCCCCTTCCGTTTGAAGCACCTTCTATCTGAAAGATTCCCCAGTAAAAAAAAAAAAAAAGTTCGAAAAAGAAAAGTGGGGAGAGCCTGCCCTCTCGTGGCCAGAGAAGAAAAGTGCAACAACACATTATACTGCATAGCGTTTAAATTCCCAAACTAAATTTTTCACTCCATAGGTGACATTTTTCGTGGGAGAAATTCCCATCAAAAGGTCTATTTTTTTTTTCCTAGAAAGAGGGCATCTAGAGGGACAGGTGATAATTTTTTGCGTAACTATTGTAAAGTTAGTCCTTTTTCCTTTCTTTTTCTTCCTTTTTAACCTATTCACCCTTTTTGCTCTTTTCTCTTTCTTAAATCTGCCTTTACTATTAACATTCTCCAATACCAATGATTCAGTAAAAGACAATTCTTACAGAATTTGGTCCCCCCCAAAAACCCACCCACCCATCTTCCCTTCGCTGTGCGAAGACATGTTTTTCCCACTTCTGCCTTCCAAACACATGGGGGGAACACAGTTCCCAGAATTCCCCATGAGCATCCTGCTGGGAATCCTGGGAGTTGTAGTCCCAACAGGGGAACAGGTTGGGATCAGCTGTTCCAAGCAGCAGGCAAAAGATTGCAGCGTTCTGTGCTGCCCTCTAGTGTTCAAACAAAGGAACCAAGTCCGTCGGTCCCCCCCTTTTCAAAGCTTGCGTTTTAATCTGGGGCTGAAAATTCATTGCAACTTTTTAAAGTTGATTGTTTTGCTCCCATGGAGCCTTGGGAACTCCCTCCCTCCTTCCTTCTCCCTTTCTCATTCTCCCTCCCTCCCTTCGCATTTCCTTCTTCCCATGCTTCTCACCTTCCTTCTTTTCCCCTTTCTAATTCTCCTTCCTTCCTTCCCTTCTTCCCTTCCCTCCCTTTTCCTTCTTTCCTCATCCCTCCCCTTCCTTCTTCCTTCCTTCCTTCCGTCCTCCCTCCTTCTCCCTCCCCCCCTTCCTTCACGGTTCCTTCTTCCCATGCGTCTCACCTTCCTTCTTTTTCCCTTTCTAATTCTCCTTCCTTCCCTTCTTCCCTCCCCTCCCTATCCCTTCTTTCCTCATCCCTCCTGTTCCTTCCTTTCTCCCTCCCTCCCCCTCTCTTCTTCCTTCCTCCTCCTTTTCCCTTTCTCCTTCTCCCTCTCTCCCTTCACATTTCCTTCTTCCCATGCATCTCACCTTCCTTCTTTTCCCCTAATTCTCCTTCCTTTCCTTCTTCCCTTCTCTCCCTTTGCCTTCTTTTCTCATCCCTCCCCTTGCTTCCTCCATCTCTCCCCATCTCCTTCCTTCCTTCCTTCCTTCCTTCCTTCCTTCCTTCCTTCCTTCCTTCCTTCCTTCCTTCCTTCCTTCCTTCCTTCCTTCCTTCCTCTCTCACCTTGGCAATGAGATGGTTTTGCAGCATGCTCTCCCTGGCCACCCCAAGCCGCTCATTCTCGCAGCCTGGGTACAGTTCCGCCAGGGTCATGGGGTGTCGGGCCGGCGGGCAGATCTGGCTGACGCTGCGCCGGCGGGGTAGGCCCACTTTGGCGGGGGCATTCTTGACCCCGGTGGGGGCGGCCACGGCAGCCATCCCCTGCTGCTCTCCAGATGTCTCCTTTGCAAGCCAGAGAGAGATGCTCCTGGGTCCCAACTCCTGAGGAATGTACCACTCGGAGGGAGAGGAGGGGGCCTGCCAAAGACTGGTGTGGGGGGCAGAGAGGAGGACCGGCCCCACATCTGAGCCTGGCAGGACTAAAGTTGGGTCCAGCAGAGGGAAAATTCATCCGGTCCACAAATTTGGTTAAATCACATCCTTCGGATCCAGTTTCCAGGCTCTCTCCCGCCGCTCCCCCCCCCAGCCAAGGAATGGAGAGGCTGGTTGTTATGGCAACCAGAATGCTAACAAACTTCTGATAGCAACCTCCATCCAACTGAAAGTGCACAAAAGCATCTTGGCTACCAGCATTGCCAGCCAACCGCAAGCTTGTAAATAGAATTAACTCTGGATTTCCCTTGCTTGCTTTGGAGCAAGAGGCCAGTTTGTCTGTCTGAGATCCTCTTCCTTTTTAGGGGAAAAAACGTGCAATTATTAGCCTGTACTGTCCTTTCCTTCTTTCCTTGCATGATGAGGATGTGTGTCTCTACTTAATCGAGTTTGCACTTTTTCTAAATGGGGTGGCACCTTATCTAAATAAATTAAATACATAATAAACGTGGATGCCCCGTTTGTTATTTTGGAAGGTAAAGTGGGGAGCATATCTAATGCTCCTTCCTCGTTCTCTTTTCCCCAACCAAGCGCAACAACCCTGTGAGGTTGGTTGGGCAGGACTAGAACTCACCGCCTCCTGGTGATTGGTCCAAAATCAACCAGGTGGCTTTCACGCCTAAGGCAGGACTAGAACTCCCAGTCTCCTGGGGATTGGCGCAGTCACCCCGCCAACTTTCACGCCTAAGGCAAGACTAGAAGTCGCCGGCTTCTCGTGATTGGCGCAGTCACCCAGCCAGCTTTCACACCTAAGGCAGGACTAGAACTCCCAGTCTCCTGGTGATTGGCGCAGTCACCCTGCCAGCTTGCTCACACAGCAAATACGGTGTGAGTTTCCAAACACCCCTCAACTCTCTCATACACTGATAGGATGCTAGCCAGGTGAATACCAATGGATGCTGTGGGCCGGGACATTCTGCTCCTCCTCCCTCTCTGTTCCAACTGCCAGTTGCATTATATTAACAGACTGTGATGCTACAGAGTTACACATTCTACATTAAGTTTCAGGCTGCAAGTGTCAATTTATCAAGCGCATCGTTTTTGTAGCGAAGCACGGGTGTCCAGCTAGTCCTTAATATAATCGGAAAATAGCAGGGCTACCCATTTGGCATCGTTTATTTTATTTTATTTTTTGATCTGCCAGTTTGGGGCTATTAAGAAGGCCCTGGGTACCAGAGCTCCGGAGGAATTCACCAAGAAAATAAGAAAGGATCAAAGATCTGTTTCAAGGCAGATTTTATTTATTTTTTTAAAAAAAGAATTTTAATGAAAACCCCGTGTACAAATAGTTTGAACCCACCAGGAAAAAAAAAACCACACACAACCCTTTTGATAAAATAAAACGAAGTCCTTTATAAATTCAAAAAGACAAAAAAACGGGGAGAAAAAAAAGAGTCAATCTTGGAAAGGACCCCATTTGCCTTGTGCAATTTTAGCATCACTTCTTTCCTATTTTCTGAGCAGGAACTCGACGAGTCTAAATTAAGAGCCCTTCCCTGCGCGGAGATCTTTAAAAAATTAGCGACTTTTTTTTTTTAAGGCACCATCAGAAGAACCTAAAAAAAAAGAAAAAAAAAAGACCCCTCTCTGTTTTCAAGAGAGAGTCCCAAATGAGGAAGACGGGGAGATCATTTCATTTTAGCCTTTTTCTGAAAACGAGGATCGCTTCGGCTTTCAATCGTGCGAAATTCGGGATTTGAATCCCTCCCCCAGCTGGTTCTGGAAATAGAATTTAATTGAGGCAAGACAAGGAATGTCCTGGCGCTCCTAATAGAGGAATCATTGCTTCAATTACAGAGGGATTGTCGCGTTTCGGGAGCTGGTTCAGAAAACTTCGCTTTTCCAATGACTGAATATCTATCTGCTCTAGGGTCCCTTTAGGGGTTTCCTAACACCCCTACCCCCCCCCCCCCCGGTTTGGGATGTGCCATGTGTTGCAAATCCATTCGCCAGCAATGGAGAATCTACCGTGAGCCAAAAAAAAAATAATAATAGTAAAAAAATTGTTTTCACCTTCTGTAGTTCTTTGAAATACCCCTAAGCAGCAGCAGCAGCAGCCACAAAAAGGCTGAACAGATTTATATATTATTTTTCTCTCTAAAAATAAAAAGGCAGGAAGCCAAAGAGAATCCCCGGCCGTCTTTTCTCATTCTGCGATAGCCAGGAAGTTCCCGTCTCCTGCTTCCTATTGTTTGTCAAGGAACTGGGTAGAATCCCAGTCATCGGCCTGACTTGCTTCTCCGGTCTCTTCGTCGCTGCTGTCTAACAGCTCATCTTGCAGCATATCTTGGAAAATGTCGTCGAACCGGAAGGACTTTTTACAGCTCTTTTCCTCCTGCGTGTTTTCCTCCTGCGTATTCCTCTGCCTTTGGGCCAGCTTCGCGACCGTTTCCTTAAAGTTGGGCAGAGTCTCTTCAAACAGGTAGTCGATAATTTCTAAAGGAAGAAAAGGACATTATGATCAACGGCGGTGGAGGATCTCCGAAGGAGGGATGAAGATTCTGGAAAGAGGACCACCTGGGACCTGCTCGTAAGAGCATGGGAGAACTATCTCGGAAGACAAGAGCGAGAAGACACTGCCTCAAAAACGGCCAGATAAGAGACTGCTAAGCCCACAGCTGCGTAATGGACAGAGAAAAGAGGAATAGAGGAATTCTCAGGCTGTAAAGACGACAGTGGGAAACCTGTACTTTCAGACCTGCAAAATTGTGTTCATGGGACTTATAATAAAAGTACAGGCATTCCTCATCTTACAACAGTGAGTGAAGCTAAAAAAAAGCTCAACCTCTGACTGTTTTTCACACTTACGACCGTTGAAGCATCCCCCATGGTCATGGGATTGAAATTCAGACGCTTGTCAACTGCTTCACATTTATGATGGTTGCAATGTCCCGGGCTCACGTGATGCCCTTCTGTCAAACCATGTCCACAAGGAAGCCAGGTTAACCACCATGGCACGAAAAGTCGTAAAACGGAATGAAGCTCATTTAACAAACACTTCACTTAGCAACATAAATTTTGGGCTCAGTTGTGGCCAAGGTAAGTCAAGGACTACCTTCCCCCCCAAACCACCTGTTTTTCCCGCGTAACGACGATAATTTCCTGCTAGCCAGCAGAAGACAGAAAGAGGACATTTCTGTTCACCCATCCAATTTCTGTCTGCTTTTTTTGTGAGTCCGACAGGAATTAAGGACAGGTGTTGGGGTTCCGATGGATGCCAATCATGAGCCAAGCTTGAAAAATGTATGCTCCAATCACGACCCCGTTCCCCTCCTGCCCCCAGAGTGCGTCATCAATCACATTCCCAACGGAGCAATTTCCTGGGTTGAAGAAGTCACTCCCCTTCGGCTGCTGTAGGTAACCCTGGGATACAGCCTTGAGGGAGGTAAGCGTAGAATGTGCATCTGTTTTTGGCTGCTGTGCAGTTTCGCCAGTTTCCCATCCCCGCCCTCCACCCCACCCCCCGGCCTATGGCAACTTGAGAGGTGCTTTGCGAGTTGACAACAGGATACAAAGAAACTCACCTGGGAAAGTCTTCTCATACCAGAAAGGAACATATAGTGACTTGAGTTGGTGATATCTGCACTGGACGTAATACGGAGGAACGTTTCTGGGAGGAGAGAAAAGGCACAAGGAGGCCAGCAGATGGACGAAAAGGAGAAGAAAAAATTTCAGCCATGATTCCTGGTGTGATGGATTCCAATTTTCAGAGTTTCCCAGGAAGCGATTCCAGGTAGCCCCTTCACTTACATCCATTCTTGAGTGACTGAAGATTTATTTATATCTCACTTTTTTTTTTTTTTTTTTTTTACAAATAAGTCCAGGTAGCCAGCATACCTAATATTCCTTCCTACTCCTCTTTTCCCTCAGGACTAGAACTCACCATCTCCTAGTGATTGGCCCAGAGTCACCCAGTCAACTTTCATGTCAAATGCGGGATTAGAACTCACCCTCTCCTGGTGATTGGGCCAAAGTCACCCAGCCAATTTTCATGCTTTAATTTGGTACTAGAACTCATCATCTCCTGGTGATTGGGCCAAAGTCACCCAACTGACTTTTGTGCCTGAGATGGGACTAGAACTCACCCTCTCCTGGTGATTGGGCCCGTCACCCAGCCAACTTTCATGCTTTAATGTGATACTAGAACTCACCATCTCCTGGTGATTGGCTCAAACTCAGTTAGCCAATTCTTATGCCTAAGGCAGGACTGGGAGTTCTACCTGTGGTCTCTCTCCACATCGGGCTAAATTTGGCTATACGGTCTGCAAAATTCAGAACTTGACTACTTACTGACAATCCGCCCCCAATTGTCAAATGTTATCTTGTCTTTAAAAAAAATAAATATCTAGGCTTATAGAGATTCCTTGAGACTTATTTTATCTATTTACCCAATAACGCCAGCGATGTGCTCCCAGTCTATTTCATTGGTGTCTGCAACGTTCAATTCATACAATCTGAAATTCGCAAAATAAGTCTTTATTAATACTTCAAAATTTGAAAAAAGGGTTATCTGAGACGGAATGGCTATCCGCCCATCTCCTATTTTTCTCTTCCATTAACGTTATCGCAAGCATTTAACGGCGTATCTCCAATCATCCGTCTGTCTAATTCAGGGGTTGGCAACCTTAAACACTCGGTTGCTGACTCCTGGTCTATTCCATACGCCCTTGCTTGAAAACACAAATAGTTTCCTTTAAATAAAAATATCAAGAAATACAGCACTAAGCTCTTTTCGCACCTTTCGATGAGGTCGATCTTAAACTGTAAGTTGCTCAGTCCGCAGAAGGGCGATTTCCCCATCATTTTCTTCGTTAGGATCGACATCCTTTAAAAAAAGGAAGAAAATGCAAGTTATCACAAGCAGTAGTAAGCGCGAACTGATATCAGGGCCAGACACGAAGGCCCTGTTACACCGATTTATTACTCACGTCTCTATATATGAGAATTTAACCAACTGACAGTCCACACTAAATGGACGCCAGATAAGAATTCAAGACTTAAACTGCTTGTGGCAACGTAACGATGCCAGGCTGATTCCTCTTTTGACTCCGCCTCCAGTTTTCCTGCCTGCCTTTCTTCTATGCAAAATCCAGAGGGGGCCCTGCCAAGTGAGGATGACAGTCCTGTCCTGACGGTTTATGCCCTTTGATAAAATTTGCTACAAAATTTGCTAGCAGCAGACTCCTTCCTGATTCTGGGTTTCTGTTGATCGACATGGCTATCCACCTTCACAAAAGGTGTTCCCAACGCACATTAGAAAGGAAACAGGGAGAAGAAGACAAGAAGGAGACAACAATGGAAATAACAGTGATCAATGAATTAAACCAGGGGGAAAATGTATTAAAGAGAATTGGAAGATACGTTTGGAAGGGAGATAGGGAACCAGGTAGAAATCTTGGAAATTAGGCTGTGGAAGAGGGTAGAGATGGGAAAAATACCAAGATTAGTCAAAGAGCAGTTATAGATAAAGATTCTAGAGAAGAATGTGGGAAACAAATTAAAAAAAGCACAGCAACTAAAGTATTGAAGCGGGCAAGAGATGATGGATAGACGATTTCTTTTCTTTGTCATTTTGATTTGATTTTCCTTTCTCTCTCTCTCTTTTTTCCTTTCCTTTTTTTTTTTTTTTTTTTGAAGTAGGAGGCACGATTAGAAGTTAGGTAGGATAGAAAGAAAATCTTTTTTTTTTTCAGAAAAAGGTGATGTGATTAAAAGTTAGAATAAGCGATAGAAGTAAGAGAAAGGGGGAATGTTAGTGTAGACAACTGTTATATAATAAAATAAAAGTAACAATCAGGAAAACATGGACTAATTGAACAATGATAGGACCGCAACTTATTATAACTGCGTTTCAAATATATAAGTTGATTGAATGTAATAACTAGGACTAATTTTACTAGTTTTATTTGTATTAGAATGTATGACATCCAGATGCCACGCTGTTCACGCATTGGTGTGATATTTTATAAAAAAAATTAAAATATATATATTAAGGAAGGAAGGAAGGAAGAGAGAGAGAGAAAGAGAGAAAGAACAAGAGAAAGAAAGAGAGAACGAGAAAGAAAAAGAGAGAAAGACAGAAAGAAAGCGAAAAAGAGAAAGAATGAAAGAGAGAGAAAGAGGAAGGAAGGAAGGAAGGAAGGAAGGAAGGAAGGAAGGAAGGAAGGAAGGAAGGGGGACAATCTCTCTTTCACTGTCCCTGCTTGGTGCCCGGATCCTTATCGTCTGCCGCAAAACCTCACCATTTCTTTTTACACTGTCGCCAACTACGGGTCTCCACCTGGGCTGCCACTTTCATCCAGCCGATGTTCTTGTAGAGGTTTTCTCGCAGCAGGATAAGCGCACCCTTGGCGTCCCCGTTGTCTAAGGCCGAATCCAAGCCCTCCACTTTCTTCTTCAGGATATCTTTGAGCGCCTGAAGGAGCCTAGAAGTCTCTTCTTCTGTCCAACGGCCAAGGTTGGGATCTGTGCACGTATTTGGACACACAGAAGAAAGCAAGAGAAAGACAGAGGACGGTTGTCAGGATAAGATTGGGGAAGGTTTGTTGAACCACAAGTATCCCGGAGATATTCTCAATGGAGATTAAGAGGCTGTCATTTGGAAAAATCCAACCGGAGTGGCGCGGTGGCCTAGAGGAGGAGTTCTCGCCTCACAATCAGGAGGCTGATAGTTCGATCTTAGGTAGAGGCAGATTTTTCTCTTTGTGGGCACAATGAGAATATATCCACTGGACTAAAAAACTCTGCATCGGCGACAGGAAAGGTATCCGGCCAGTAAACACTTAGTTCCATTCAATTGCCCAGACTTCACCCCGCAAGGGATTATGGGGGTCATTAAAAGATGATGATTTGGAATGATCCGACTCATAATTTTAATGAAAAGCAAACTGGGATGAGCTCTTTTTATTGTCAGGAACCAGTCGAGGGCGCTGGTAGTTCTCGATTTATGACCATCAGGCCCAACCTTTCTAGTGGCTAAGTGAGACCGTCAATCAGGGTCTTTTGCCCCGTTTTACGGTTGTTTAAGCGAACGGTTGCCGTCGTTAAGCTAGTCGCTCAGTCATGAAGTGAAGCCTGGTTTCCCCATCGACTCGGCTTGTCCGAAGATCGCAAAAAGAGGAATCACGTCTCACCCACACACACTCTGGGACGCTGCAACTGTCATAAGTACATGCCAGTTGCCAACCCTCCAAATTTTGATCCCGTGACTATCGGGGATGGCTAAACCGGTTGTGAAAAATGCTCCTAAATCGCTTTTTCCCAGTGCGGTTGTAAGTTTGAACGGCCACTAAACAAATCAATTTAAATCGAGGATTCCCTGTGCAGAGAATTTGGGAGTTCAGAAGAGGGGTTGGAGGAAAGGGGGGGGGAAAGAGCTATCAACCTACCCTCGATCATCTGCGCGTATTTCAAGGCAATGGAGTGGCTGCTTCGGTTCATAAGCTCTGAGATTTTTTTCCACTTATTCCCATACATGGCGTGATACTTAAAGAGCTTTTTCTCTTCTTCCTTTGTATACCTAAAAAAGATGCATGGGGAGTTAAAGCCTTTTCGCGGGTGTTTGTATGTAGGTCTTTGGTTATTCGGGTCTTCTCCCGCGTAAAATTGGAAGTGTCTTGGTGACGTTTCGACAAAGTCTCATTCGTCATCTTCAGGCTGGTGTTCTCGGCTTCGTGCTCACACCCCCACTAGCAGTTAAAAAGGAAGAAACAGCTGCGATCTCACATTGCTCCTGGAAGCACGAAACCGAGAACACCAGCCTGAAGATGACGAATGAGACTTCGTCGAAACGTCGCCAAGACACTTCCAATTTTACGCGGGAGAAGACCCGAATAACCAAAGACCTACATACATACATACATACATACATTAATAAAGGAGAATGTTTGTAGCTCAGAGTTGAAATGAGGGGCCCTTGGTGATCTCTGAGCTGGATTGTTTCCTTGTGGACGTTTCATGACCCAGCTAGGGAACATCATCAGCGCTAGTAGGGAGTGCAGTTTGTCGTCAGTTTATATTCTGGTGTCTTTCCCTGTCTGTGTGGCTTGGGGTGGTCTTAGAAATTCTTCAGTTGGGCTTTTTACTGACGGCTCTTTGGCCATTTCTCGTGTGGGATCTTGCCTTATTTGCTTGTTCGCCTGATGTGAATCTTGGGAGTTTAATCTATACTCCATCTGGGTGTCGATTGCTGGCGGAAAAGTGCCGGAGTCTTTTTGTAAGTGTGTAAAGCAGTCACATCCCCTTGGTCAGTCCGTTGTAACTTTGAAACGGTCGCTAAACGAATGGCTCAAAGTCGAGGACTGTCTGCAATTGTTCTCAGGGTCAGGAAATTTCTCCTTAGTTGGCTAGGTTGGCTCTCGCCTTTCTACATCCTACATAAAAATTGACTTCTGCTAAAGAACAAGATTTTATTGTATTTTTTCCTCCTCCTTACCGTCCGTTATAATTCTGAGGATCAAACATTTTCCGGGCTCGATAATAGACGAGCCTCCAGGGCCGAGCGATGCCCTGAGCTGTGGACAAAAGGACAGGAAATGTTAGAACTTGTAGAAATAACCTGAACAAACCGAGCAAACAAGACACAGAATTACGTCTTCGTAATTATTGTAGGGTAGTCCTCGACTTACAACTGTTCATTTAGTGACCGGTTGCTAAAGTTACCACAGCACTGATAAGTCTGTGGAGATTCTCAGTCATCCATCCAGTCGCGGTCGTCCCAAAGGGGCTTATTGATTTTATTTTTTTTTCAAGAACAAAACTGGATTTTTTCTTTGAAGACATTTTGCTTCTCATCCGAGAAGCTTCTTCGCCTCTCCTTCTTCAGAGCGGAAGAAGCTTCTCGGATGAGAAGCGAAATCTCTTCAAAGAAAAAACCCCAGAATTGCCTCTTGGGGAAAAAAAAAGCAGCTTTGGGACAACAGCACTGAATATTTTTTTTTCTTCACATCTACCACTGTTGCAAACATCCCCATGGTCACCCAAATCCAGATGACTTGTATTTACGACGGCCGCCGTGTCCTTGGAACCATGTGATCCCCCTTTTGCGACCTTCTGGCAAATCAAGTCAATGGAGAAGCCAGAAATACCATTTTACTAACTTAACAACTGCAGGGATTTTCTTAAAACAACTGTGGTAAGAAAAGAAGGGGGAGAGAAAAAAACGCTCACTTAACAGCTGTCTCAGTTAGCGACCGAAATGTTGGCCTCTAGACTGCGGCTGTAAGTCGAGGACTACCTGTGATAACAAAGGGGGCACATCTCAGACGAGCGTTCCTTCTGCCTACCGGGAAGAAAATCGGCAAATACTCACAGATTCTTTCGCAAAACGAATATCGGCATTTCAGCCTCTTGATTTCGGCTTGTTCCTCTGGAAACCGGTGGGTGAACAGGAGCTTTTCGGCCGTCTCAATCCCCGTTTCTTCCAAAAACGCCTCGACGTTTTCCGTCAATAATTTGTTTTCTGCCTGGGAGAAGACACCGAACTTCACAGCCACACCTGGCAAGACAGCAAAATGGAAATCGGGAGAATGAAATAATGTCCGATTTAGAAAAGTTTTAGGCTAGTTTTTTATTGTTGGCCAGCCCTCTTTTCTTTAAAAAAAACCTTTTCTTATATACAAGTAGTCCTCGACTCACGACAATTTATTTACTGACCTTTCAAACGTACAAAAAGGGATTTTTCACACTTAACGACCAAAATTGCGCTCACCAAAATTCAGAGGCTTGCCAACGGACTCATATTTATGACGGTCCCCCGTGGAGTCACGTGATCGGCTTCAGATGACCTTCTGGCAAGCAAAGTCAGTGGGGGGGAAACTTGATTCGCTAAACCACCACGTTATCATTTAAAGACGGCAGTGGATCCCTTAACGGTGGCACAAAAAGGTCACAAAATGGGGCAAAACTCACTTAACGAACGTCTCACTCAGCAACGTACATTTTGATTTCCATTCTGGCCGTTAAAGTCGAGGACTACTTATATTATAATAAGACCTAAGTAATACATTCTATTAACTTGGTAGCGTTGGGATGCACGCAATCTTGCCTAGAGATTATTTACACTCTAATGTTTAAACTTTTAAAGACGGGGGGGGGGGGGGGGAGGGGGAAGAGATTCATTTCGGTGTTATTTATGATCTGAATTGCCAATGTTAACAAGCGCTAAATTGATTTAAATTGTCCAGAGAAATATCAAGCTCTTCGCATGCAAAGTCCGCTAAATCAGAGTCCGCTAAATCAGAATTTCCCAGTCATCACATTTTACAGACTGAAGTTCCTATTTTTCCTCTTCTCTTATTCAATCTGCCTCGCTCCCTTTCCTAACCGGGTTACTTTGACTGTTGCATTCACAATGGTAATGGGTCACCTTTTTGCTTTAGCTCCCTAAACCTGGGTAGATCTCGTGTGGCCAGTTGCCTGACTGCAGAATCCGACAGAGTCTTCGCCCGAGGGATAAATTCCTCTAGTTCTTTTCTGTCATTCTCCAGTTGTTCCTTTTCCCGAGCGTATACATCTTCCTCCTCCTCCTCCTCCTCCTCTTCCTCCTCTACAGAATATGTTTTGGAAGGGGGCTGCTTGCGTGAAGATCGGAGTTTCCGACCCATTCGGGATTCATCCAATCTGTTGGGAGATCAAAATTGGGCATTGCTATTTATTTAAAAGTTGTTGTGGCCTAGGCTTCATTAAAACACACGAGTAGTCCCAAAAACCTCTTTTATTGCAACAGCTGTGAATTACGTTCATTCACAGCTGAGTCCCAATTAGTTGCAAAAAGTCCTTCGGGAGAAGTCCTTCGGGAGAATCACCAAACTTTATCTCCTTTGACATGCTGCCAAAGACCTACTTGGCAAAGCCACACAGAGTCCAGAATCAAACAGAGATGCCGACTGGGAACAGAATTAACAACGTTGCTTTCCTGCAAAGGGCCCACGTGCTTTTGCTCCTCTTTTAAGCCTTATGGGAGGGGCCAATCATCTCCAGGCCTTACTCCTGAGTCGTCTCTTTTGTTTTAACTGTTTGTGCCTTCTGGCAGCTCTGTGCATGCGCGTACTAGGTACAGGCTCCTCCTGTTCCTGTCTCTCTGCTGTCTGACTCGGGAGGCTCCAGAGGCAGCACCTATCCCCCAGATGGCCCCGGCCCCATCTCTGCTTCCCATGCAGAGCCCTCATCCGGGCCTTCTCCAGACTCCAGGACTGGCCCATGTTCCTCCCCAGCCTCCTTGCTGTCCAGCCAGCTCTGCAGGCTGCTGATGGATCATAACTAAGGTAGCCCAGCTTAGCAGCACAACTGAACTCTACCTGGCCTTGGTCTCTAAACTTGACAGCTGAATATTATACAACTGTCAGAACTGCCATCATACACTTGAGCTGTCAGTCTGCCATTAACTACGGAGGGGGGAGGGGAAGGGTAAGCTGGGATTGAGCTGATTGGGTTGGGGAGGGAAGGCCAAGCTAACAACTCCTCATACCTTCCCAGGGTCTTCCCAGCCTGCCATTGAAGAGACCGTTCCCAAAACAATTCATTCAAATTTAATCGGACAATGGACTGGATGAGGGAAAGTTAACCGTGAAACTTTGGCGCGCAAACGTCAGTTCTGGCTTTGCTGTATCCTGTACTACACTTGACTTTTAGTAAAGTATACCTTGGAGTTGAGGATCTCCCTTGCCTAAAGGACTGAATTGGGGCTGGTCTGACAAACTGTTAATTTAAGAATTAGCCTCCCAACCTGCCTTCTCCTTTTTGCTTCCCTTCTCTTCCCTTTTTTTAGCGTAAACCTGCAGGCAAGAACGTCTGCTCCCAATTTTGTGGCGGAAACTCAAAAAAGGGCAGACAAGGACTGTCTTGAACGTGACTGGGGCAGACAGAGCTAAAGTCCACCATCTTCTTCATCGCACCAGAAAATCCTCAAAGACATCCTTCCAAATCTCAAAGTTCTACCATCTCTTCTAATCTAAATGAGGACAATTTAAAGAGGTACTAGAAGTGCTTACTTGGTGTTAACTTCTGAGGTAGGCGATTTTGACAGTAATCGAGGTTGCTTCCATTCATGGTCTCCACCTGATGTTCCTTCCATCTCCAGGTCCACCTGAGTAGCATCAGAATCCTCAGCGGTGGGACATCGGCTTCCCTCTTGACCATCCCTTGGGAGAAGGTCCACTTGTGGTCCCTCTGATAAAGGCGAGGAGGCAAAGAGATCCATCTGCGTGTCTATCGTTTGGTCAAGGTCCACCTGATCTTCTCTCTGCGACATTGTGGCCTCAGCCTTCTCTTTCGCAGGTCCATCAGGGACATAGATACCTTCCCTTCGTTTCCTTTTGTTCTTCTTGTGAGATGACCTATGACTACCAACCACACTTCCGTTTTCCACGTCCTCCTTCAGAGGTAGCATACTGGATTTCTTGGGAGTTGATGGGCTCCAACACTCATCACCAATAACAACATTGTCACCCCAATTTTGCAAAGTCTTTTTTGAAGAGAGTTTACTGGATTTTTGGGGAGCTGATGGGCTCCCACACTCATCACCAATAACAACATTGCCACCCCAATTTTCCAAAGTCTTTTTTGAAGAGAGTTTACTGGATTTTTGGGGAGCTGATGGGCTCCCACACTCATCACCAATAACAACATCGTCACCCCAATTTTGCAAAGTCTTTTTTGAAGAGAGTTTACTGGATTTTTGGGGAGCTGATGGGCTCCAACACTCATCACCAATAACAACATCGTCACCCCAATTTTGCAAAGTCTTTTTTGAAGAGAGTTTACTGGATTTTTGGGAAGTTGATGGGCTCCCACACTCATCACCAATAACAACATTGTCACCCCAATTTTGCAAAGTCTTTTTTGAAGAGAGTTTACTGGATTTTTGGGAAGTTGATGGGCTCCCACACTCATCACCAATAACAACATCGTCACCCCAATTTTGCAAAGTCTTTTTTGAAGAGAGTTTACTGGATTTTTGGGAAGTTGATGGGCTCCAACACTTATCATCAATAACAACATCGTCACCCCAATTTTGCAAAGTCTTTTTTGAAGAGAGTTTACTGGATTTTTGGGAAATTGATGGGCTCCCACACTCATCACCAATAACAACATCGTCACCCCAATTTTCCAAAGACTTTTTTGAAGACAGTTTACTGGATTTTTGGGGAGTTGATGAGCTCCAACACTCATCATCACTACCATGTTTAAGTTTGTGTTTTTTCTTCTTCTTCTTCTTCTTGGGTACAAAATCATTTATTTCAGACTCATCGTTCTGCTGAGTCTCAGGGACGGCCCAGGAAGCTTCAGAGGTTTCTGAGATGGATTTTTTCTTCTTGTGTTTTTTTTGACTAGTCCCAGAGTCTTCAGTATCCTGGGACGAATAGGATGTCTGATCAGAGGACACAATTGGCTGGCTGAATTTTTCTCGGCTGCGCTTCCGTGATTTTTTCCTCTTTTTTTCATAGCTAGACTGTTGGGTGTCCTCTACCAGGAAAATAACTTCCTCGTTCATCGTTCTCTTTAAAAAGCAAGGAGAGAGGTAGGTTAAAACTCACACAGTGTTAAAAAATTAAATAAATTACATAAACCCTCGGTTTATGTCCACAACCCAGCTCCAAATTTCTTTGCTAAGCGCAGGAACTTTCATTGAGGGAATCTTGCCCTATTTTATCACCTTTCTTGCCACGGCCGTTAAGTGAATCACTGCAGCTGTTAAAGTTAATGACACTTGGTTTTCCCCCACCTGCTCATAAGCCTGTCCTAAAAATTCTCTGCAAATCCCGAATTAAAACTGTTCATAGCTTGTCTCTAAAACTCTAGGCTTTCCCTGCATTATCTTACAGGCACCCCATCTATAACCCAGAAGCCTTGACTCTTTTAACTTTCCCAAGTTCCAAAACATGCCAAATGCAAACTTCTACCTCTCAATAAAAAGCTGTTCGTAGCATTGAAAGCTCCATTATTGTGTTTTTCTCTAAAGACAAAAATATGTTAATGTAGGAAATGTATTGTTAATGTATTGTTTTTTCCCCCCTAAACTAAAAACCTCAGTGTTCAGGTTAAAGTGGCCTATTGGCACTTTTGCAATGTGGGTTTATTTATTTATTTAATTTTTATTAATCATATTTCTATGCCGCCCACTCTCCGAGGACTCTGGGTGGCTTACAACAATCAACAGTATACTAAATAGCATATTGCCCCCAAATATCTGGGTCCTCATTTTACCCACCTCGGAAGGATGGAAGGCTGAGTCAACCTTGAGCCGGTGAGATTTGATCTGCTGAACTAGCAGTCAGCTGAAGTAGCTGCAGTACAGCACTCTAACCGCTGCGCCACCTCGGCTCATCAATTTGGGCACTCTGTCTCTAAAAGGTTCACCATCACTGCTATCGATTATGAAGGCTGGAAAACCGCAGGTTCAGCAAACGGCCCCTTCTTAGTGTTAAATTTAAACCCAACACAAGAAATAGTTTGTCGCAAAAGCGACGGCCTGCAAAGGCCTCTGGACTGGGGCTGAAAGGCCAAAGGGGAAGCTGTATGTCTCCATCCCATAGTTGGATAGACTAGGTTACCCTGAATAAAACTTCTCTCAGGGAAAAATACTTCATCCTTCCTAGTCTGAATGCAGTTGGAAACTCTGCTTACAAGCCTGCAGAGGCAGAAAGAAGGGTGTTTCTACCAGAAACTCTTTGGAAAAGGCCAATTCATGGAAAGATAAGCAGACAAAAGAGTTTAAATGCTGCAAGCTTTGTCAGGCAATTGATATGCAAGGACAAACAAACATAAACACATCAAGAGCTCAAATGCATTTAAAAGATTACTTAAACACAGACCACTCTACTTAAGTCATATGATCAAAATTCAGAAGCTTGGCAACGCTCATATCTATGACGCCAACAGACTCATATTTATGACAGCCGCAGTGTCCCACGTACCCCTCTTGCGACCGTCTGACAAGCAGAATCAACAGGGAAGCCAAATTCATTTAACGACCGGGTCCCCCAATTTAACAATTGCAGCCATTCACTGAACGGAAGGACCTAAAAACACTTAACAACTTAACATAAAATTTTAGGCTCAATGGTGGCAATAATCCGAGCGCAACCTATCCTTGTAAAAAAAATTACTCGTCCACCCGCCCAGAGTCAACTTAAAATAAGATCGAGATCTGATCATCCATTTGAATTCTTTTTTTTTTTTAAAAAAAATGCTCTGTCTCCCTAGATAGAAAGCCTAATTGGCAAAATTCAATTTTGCAAGGCCTGAATTGCAAATCCAAGGGAAGCGGTTGCTTCCCTTGGATGCGGGCACTGCCAATGACCCGGCTGGCAATCCTGAATGATAACGAGCAATTGATTTGCAACCCTGAACCATTGCAATTAAGACTTAGAATTAACTTTTATTGCCACTTTTGAATCATGGCAATAATCGGCGCGCATGAAAATGAAAAGTTCGTTGCACCCACCTCTCCAAACGATCTCTGCACCCAAGACACAGGACATAAAGCAATGCATGCAAAATTATGCATGAATGCATGCATGATGCATGCATGCATGCATGCATATATGCATGCATGCATGCATGCATATATGCATGATATATATATGCATATATATATGATCCACATATATGCATGATGAATCACACCAATGCTCTCTTTGCAATGATGGATTTCAAGGCTGGCTCTGCAAAAAATATAAACTAATATATAAACCCTATATATGATATAGATATAAAATATAAACTGACCTTTGCAATTGTAAACATTAAACAGTGATAATAAACCCAGGCTTACACGATGAATCGCTCCCTCCACTCAAAAAAATATATATAATATTATTATTATTATTATTAATAACTCCCCAAGAGAGAGATCAGCAGGCGCAGACTCCCGGCTTCCTTCTCCACTGCAAACATGCTGCTTTGCTGAACTTCCGGCTCTCTTGAATGCCACTTCCTCCTCCCAAGGCTCAGGAAGCATAGAGGAGGCGAGGCAAGAGCGTCCCTTTCTGTCTCTCCGCTTATCTTTTTTTTTTTTTTCCCCCCTCTGACTGAGTTTCCGGTTTTTTAAAGAAGTAGTTTCCGGTTTTTTTTAAGAAGTGGCCCTTTCACTCTTCGGGGTGAGTGGAGATTAACCGTTCATAAACCCAAAATAGAGGACAAAATTTTCGACTCTAGGCCTCGATTTGGGGGGGGTGGGGAGGGAAAGGCTGCTATGTGGACGTCAGTTTAATGAAAAGGCCTTGTCTAACTTTTTCATACATCTATGGATATTTTGGAAAAAACAATCCCGGAAGTAGGCGTTTTACCCCTCCTCCTCTTTAATTTCCTAGCTCTACGCCCTTCCCCCCGGCTCTATCCGAGTCGATTTAAAAAAAAGGGGCGGGGCTAAGGCAAAGTGGCCAATCGCAAGCCTGGCGGGGAGGCGGGGCACGCCTCCTCGGAAGCCAATCCGTGGGCGGGGCCTGCCGCACCGGAAGGAGCCCTGAAGAAGGGGCCGGGCCCGGTTGCCGGCGGGAGAGAAAGTGTGGCGACGACGGCCGAGCCTGCGGGCGGGCCCATGGCAGCGGGGTTGGGCCGGCGGCTGCCCACGCGAGGACCCGGAGGGAGAGGTGAGACGGGGGGTGGGGGCGAAAAACCTCCCTTCCATGAGGGGAGGGGGCTTCCTCTCTCCCCCCCCCTCAAAATGGGGGTCTTCCCCCCCTCCTTTTTTTACCTCAGAGGAGCTGGGGAAGCCCCCCCCCCGCTTTCTCCTCATGGAGGTTATTCCACACACACCCCAAACCCGGGTTAACCCCCTCCCCACGAAGCTGCATTCACGTGTCTTCATAGAGAATGGAGGAGGGGGGGGCCAAGAAAGAGGGGGAAGAACCCCCCCCTCAGTTTGGTTTGCCCCCCCCTCCAAGAGGGAGGGAGGGGGGGTAAGAAAGGAAGGGAGGGGCTGTCTTGGGAGTGGAAGCCCCCCCCCCACTTTGCCCCAGGATTAATTTCTCTCCCCTCCCCCACTCCCCTCCCCCACTCCTATTAGGGTTCCCTTTGCACCCCCATTGGGGCCAAACTCCCCCCCTCCCCACCCCCACTCCCTTTTTCTGCAGGAAAGGGATGGGGTGTGTGTGTGTGTGTGTCAAATGCAGGGAAAATATTATTATTATTATTATTTATTTTATTCATTAAACATTACTTTTAAAATTATTTTAACCTTTGTGTACAAATGTTTTTGCTCTGGCTGTTCACCGCCGAAAGGAGAAGGGCGGTATATAAATCTAATGAAAGAAAAAGGTCAAGAAATATGAAAGTCAGTCAACTGAACATTTTAAAATGTTGTTGTTGTTGTTGTTATTCTCTTTTATTCATTAAACATGAAACTCAGTCAACTGAACATTTAAAAATTATTATTATTATTATTATTATTGGTTAATCTGTAGTGAGATTCACAGTCTTTGAGGCTGGTTAATAGCTCAGCAGCTCGAGTCCTAACCAAGGACCTAGGAACTGTTAAGGTATCGTCAGAGGATGTAAGCTGTTCCGAGTAAGGTGGTTTATTATTATTATTATTATTATTATTATTATTATTATTATTATTATTGGTTAATCTTTAGTGAGATTCACAGCCTTTGAGGCTGGTTAATAGCTCAGCAGCTCGAGTCGTAATCAAGGACCTAGGGACTGTTAAGGTATCGTCGGACGATGTAAGCTGTTGTTGTTGTTATTATTATTATTATTTAATCTGTAGTGAGATTCACAGTCTTTGAGGCTGGTTAATAGCTCAGCAGCTCGAGTCCTAACCAAGAACCTAGGAAATGTTCAGGTATTGTCAGAGGATGTAAGCTGTTCCAAGTAAGGTGGTTTTTTGTAAAGTCAAAATATTCAAATCCGGTAAATTTAAATTTCTAAATAGCGGGGTAGCCCTTTGGGTATTGCTCCGAGGGCTCCAATTACAATCGGGACAACACACAATTTCTTTTTCCACAGTCGCTCAAGTTCAGTTTGCAAGTCCCGGTACTTTGTGATTTTTTCTTGCTGCTTATCTTCAATCCGTGCATCACCATCACTGTGCATTATTGTTGTTGTTGTTGTTGTTGTTGTTATTCTCTTTTATTCATTAAACATGAAACTCAGTCAACTGAACATTCAAAAATGCATCACAAATACCACTGACTGGTGCTAATGGTTGATACGGGCTTTTTAAAATATTATTATTATTATAGCCTTTATTGTCATTGTACATCATGTATATAACGAAATTGGTTTAGGCTCTACTGGTGCAGTCCGTAGCAAAAAAACAAACAAGACAATATGAATAGTATAGAGAGAGAATAATCTTTATACAAATAATTGGGAGGGGTGGAACTAGTCCAAAATAGTAGACTCTGGAAGTTGTGTTTCCCCCTCCATTTGCAGGAAACAGATGAGGAGGAGGAGTTCAAGTTCAAAGGCATGCCAGAGAGTCCCAAAAGGCAACACACATACACACACACACCCCAAACACACACACACACACAGACAGATGAATCTGTTCCCCCCCCCCCCTTTTGCAGGAAAGGAAAGAAGGAAAGAAAGAAAGAGAGAAGAGGATTGAATGTGTAGAAAAGAGCTCCTTTGAAAGCACACATGGAGTTCCCTGTCTTTTCCCCCTTTTGCAAGGAGTCTCACTATCTTCCCTCTCTCTGTCTCTCTTCGTCTTTTCTCTCTCTCTTTCCTCTCTTTCTCTCCCTCCCTCCCTCTCCCTCCTTTCTCTATCCTTCCTCCCTTTCTCTTCCTCTCGTCTTTCTCTTTCTCCCACCTCTCTTCTCTCTCCCTTTCCTCTTTCTCTTTTCTTTCATTTCTCTCTCTCTCCCCCCTCTCCCTTTTCTCTCTCTCTCTCTCCCTCTTCTCTTCTCTATCCTTCCTCTTTTTTTCTCTTCTTTCTCCCTTTCCACTTTCTCTCCTCTTTCCCTCCCTCTTCTCTTTCTCTCCCTCTCACTTCTCTCCCACCCTCTCTGTTTCTCTCTCTCTCCAATTATCAAGGCCAGCTGTGTCCAAGCTGAGAAAACATCCTGCATAGCACTACCTAAGTACTAAGTACTCATCACCTTGACCTTGCAGAGTTGAAAATTCCCACAGGCGCTGCAGTGTCCCCCTTAGAGCTGAATTTTCCCCTCACCAAGTGCTGAAACGGCAGAACTCCTCTCTCTGTGTGTGTGTGTATATATATATATATATATCCAATCTTATTTATGGAGAGAAACACACTAATCTCTTTCTCTCTCATAAACATATACACGTGTGCGCACACTGCCCCCTCCGTCATAGAGGGTAAAGAAAACAAATTAGAGATAATACGAATTTAGATCTGTACAAGGAAGGAAACGTGAACGATCCCCAAGAGAGAAACTTAACATAAGTTTTGATTTGGGCCGGTCATTTTTGCTAGATTTCTTTTTCACCCAAATGAAAGTGTTAAGCAGGTGTTAAGTTAGTAACAAAATTGTGAAGTGAATCTGCCTTCCCCATTGACTTTGCTTGTCAGAAGGTCGCAAAAGGGGCTCACGTGACAACCCCAGGACACTGCAACCGTCATAAATACGAGTTTCCAGGTGTCCAAATGTTGATCACGTGTGACTATGGGCATGCTGCATTGGTCGCAAGTGTGAAAAACAGTCGTAAGTCCCTCTTTTCAGTGCCGCCATAACTTCGAACAGTCACTAAGCAGTTGTAAATCGAGGATTACCTGCAAACAGAGGCAAGGGCTGGATTTTTCAATCCAAATCGAATGTACAATTCTTTTTCGTGTCGGATGTCATGATTTGTGAATTAGTTTCTGGCTTAGCATGACGCATGAATTTGGCTTTTGTGGCTTCTATTGAGAAACGAATCCGAAAACAATAAAGGGTGTGAAATGCATTACTAATAAAATAAGGCAGCTCTCCAGCAACTGTGATAGATTTCAAAATGGATTTGTGCGGTATTGTTATGGAATGAAAGACTGAAAAACATTCCTAGGTTAGCCAGAGACAGTTTATTGCATAGGTTCAGAGCCAGATTTGTACCTGAAATTCTGAACCCCTGAAAGCTCTGATACAATTGTTTATATATGTTTCCAAGACAAAGGGTTTGGTGAGCTCATGCATTTTCCATATATGGTTAACATACACTTGTTATATGATAATTGACACTTCCTAATTACTAAACCGTTATTTTCTAGTTTATAAGATTATCTTTAGCTAGACAACCTTCCTTCGTTCTGTAATTACTAATACGGGAGATTTTATTGCTGTCCTTGGGTAATAATTAACTCTTTGTAACATACATGTCTTTGTGTCTTTGTCAGTCATGCCCCTCAGATGTTTTTCCATATGGCTGTCCTTCCGTGATAGCTAGGCCTCATCAGAAGATATATTACCAATAATGGGACTTAGCTGATAGAATCTCCAGACAAGCACATTTCTCCCTTATAATAATGTGAATAGAGAGGGCTGTCCTTTAACTGTCCCTGTATGATTCCTACTTTATTCACATTAGTATTATTTCATCGTCAAAAGTTTCTGTCAGTTTGCCAGGTGGGTGAGGTTGGGAGGGAGTAGGTTCTTCCTTTTTCCTCTGCCCTTGAAGGAGACAAGCGCAGACATATTTCGGAGTTCCTGGAGAATTTGAAACCTATAATATGGAAGTGCATTTTGATCATCCCCCAAATAACTTCCATTCTGCGATCTTGAACTTTATTCTTGAAGTTTAGAATCTGTTCAGTTGCTGTTTTTAAAAGTTAGCTTTCTCCCTCGGCTGTCTCTCCACGCTCAGCTCTGCTTGGTTGTTGTTAACAGATTCACAGACTTGGAAGGGACCTTATAGTGTGAGATAGTGTGAATTTCCATCCGTGCTTTATATAGAAAAGGCCGAATTAAGGACAAAAATTCTGCAATCCCGAGCAAAAATCTCTCTGTGGTCTGCTTTTTTTCAGTCGCAGGAAGTTCTGTTTGTTCCCGGTAATGAATCCTTTCCTTAGCATTTCCCACCAGGGCTGGATTGTCATCGATTCTACTGTTTTTCTCTCTTGTGCTACACCTTCCATTCCTTCACGGAATAGAAAATGAGACTCCCTTAGGGAATTTTAATTCTTTTTTCTTCCTGGTCAATTGTTGAATCAAATGCACGCTGGCTATAAATCTTGTCCGCCTTCAGGAAAGCTTCTTTGTCATGGGGCAAATATTGCATCATTTCAGACTAGCCTAGACTGGCAGTGATGACTGTAATCTCCTACAAGCCATCAATACGAGGGGCTCCTTTGCCACGTGACGGTATGAACTGGACAAGCTGTGATGCCTCGCACAACCCCAAAGACTCGCTTTAATTATTTTTGTCTGCGCTGTTGTTATGGTCTGGCATCTGGGGAGAGCGACCGCGGGGGTTTTTTGTGTGTGTGTTCTGCACAAATCGCATTTCAAGGTATGGGGGTTTGCGCTGACACCCCAGGAGCAACTGTCAAGGGACCATGGATTGCTTTCAACAGTAGGAAAACACAGTATAAAACAATAAGGACATTAAAACATTTGGCATTAATACATTAAAGTCAACCCAGAACTAGATAAAAAGGAGACCGAGGCTTTAAAATGGCGCAGGTGGCATCTGTAGAGGTGTGTAACGGCTGATCTCCCAAAGTTAATGTGCCCAATCATAACTTAATCTTTCAGTGCCATCCAGTAACCAACTTCCCAATGGGGTCCTTGGTAGTCTCTGAGCTTGGTTCTTGCCGACATTTCATTACCCAACTAGGCAACGTCATCAGTGCTACCTAATGAGACGTCGGCAAGAAAACAACCAAGCTCTGAGAGAACCAAGGAGCCCACAGCCCTCCTCCTCCTCCTCCTCTTCTCTACAAACCGCACTCCCTTCTAGCACTGATGACGTTCCCCAGTTGGGTCATGAAACATCTGCAAGAGATTTAAACCCTGAGCTACAAATCTACTTCCACCGGGAACCATCTCTTCCTTTTTCTCCTCCCTGTAGAATGAGTACATGTTGCTGGTGTACACCAGGTGGTCCCACCACAGTCAAGCTGCTAACGAATTACGCCTCCGGTGCCCTGTCTCCGAATGATGTTTCTGCAGCCAACGATGACCTCTGCTACTGCCTGGAATGCGTTGAAGAGTACCACAAAGCGAGAGATGGGGTCCCATCTTTGCACCAGGTAATCTAATCCCGGGCATCAGTCCGCTCGGGCGAGGTTGGCATCTTGCCGATTCTTATCATCGTGGTCGTGTTCTGGTCTTTTTCGGGCACACAACTCAGAAATAGCAGTTTTTTTCTTTAAACACACACACACACACACACACACACACACACACACACACACACACACCATACTTTGAAAAAAAACTTGTGTTTTTTTTTTTTTAATGAACTGATCTTAATCTTGGTACTTAATCTTGTAGCTGGGCAAGGCTCAGACAGTTGCTTAGTTGCTTTCCCTTCGATACTTCCGTTTATTTATTTATCCTTGGTTTAAAGTTTGGAGTGGATCTTTTTTTTTAAAAAAAAAAACATTGTGTCCGTTTCAAGTAATACATTTTCAAAAACATCTATAAAGTCCTTTCTGGTTCTCTCTCTCTCTCCCCTCTTTAATCTCTGCCAGAGGGATGACTTGTATAGAGAACATATCTAATCACTGGGTGGTTAGATATGTATCAAATCGTTTTATAAAAGACAATAAATAATTGTACTTACATTATCATATCAAGATGGTAATTGTAATGATACCTTTGACGATGGTTACTTTGATCCTAAGTGGTTATTATCAGCTCCCCGGTTAGCTTGTATTTAGAAAAATTGGCTATGGTGTTTCTAGTCTAACGAAGAGAAGGACTAGGAGTGTCATGATAGCAGTCTTCCAGTATTTGTCAGATTGTCACAGAGAAGAGGGGGCCAACCTATTCTCAAAATACCTGAAGGCAGGACAAGAAGCAATGAATGGAAGCTCCTCAGACGAAGACTTAGAACTCAAGAGAAATTTCCTGACATCGAGGACAATTAACCAGTGGAACAGCTTGCCTCCAGAATAGAATAGAGAAGAACAGAGTTAGAAGGGACCTTAGAGGTCTTCTAGTCAAACCCCAAGTATATTATGAACATAACATACCGAGTAAATTATAAACATAACTTATGCCCAGAAGTTATGGGTGCTCTATCCCTGGAGGTTTTTAAGAAGAGACTGGACAGCCACTTGTCTGGGATGGGATAGGGTCTCTTGCTTCAGCAGGGGGTTGGACTAGAAGACCTCCAAGGTCCCTTCCAGACCTATGAACCTATGTTCTATGCCATTCTTCTTTTTTTTTTAATATATATATTTATTGCAAATGTTCCTATAATAAAAGGCAAACTAAAAGACAGAAATCATTGATTTCTGACCTCCCTTTCAACTGGTCACTAGATCCATACTGTTCCTCCTACCTCTTCAATATTTTGCAAATCCCTTGGCCCAATCCACGTCTTTCTTAATCTTCAGATCCATAAACTGGTTATTATTTTTCTTGTTTCAGAAAAAAACAAAAATTGCTCCTCCTCAAATTGCTCTTTGCATTTCCCACTGCAGATCCTGTGGGATTGGGAGGTTTCCCGCCTCGTCGACCACTTTGAGAAGTCCATGCGGGAGGACGACGAAAACGACCTCTACTTGGTGGAGGAAGACCGAGTCACTCCCTTGACTTCCTGTTACACCTTTGAGAAACGCCTCCGGGTGCCCTTGCTGGAAGTCCTGAAGTATCCCTACCTGCTGCTTCATGAACACCTCAGTGAGTTTTGAAGGGAGGCTCTTGACCCAGTTGATGGGCAGAGATCACCACCATCCGCTCGAGACAAGATTTATTGGCTCCTTGGTGCACTCTGACCTTGGGAGTCCTCTTGACCGAAGTAGCTAACATCATCAGTGCTAGAAGGGTGTGGGGTTTGGGAGGAGGACTGTGAGGACTTGATACACTGATTATGTTACCTAGTCTGCTAGGAAACAAATCAAGCTCAGAGATATTATAATGCAGCCTGGTGAAACAAGACCAGGGAATAGCAAATATTTAATTATTACTTTTCCCCCCAAAGCACTTTAAGATCCAAAGACTCCACCTGCCATTTCCTAGGCATTCTTTGTCTTACCTTCTCAGACCTGTCCAATTTATATCTTGACAGCTTATATCTGTTGTCTCTGCATTTTGGCAGAAGTTTTGAGAACGTGACTTGGCTCCAAAAAAAAAAAAAATACACCACCCCCCCCCCTTTTGCTGTTTTTATCTTAAGTCAGGGCTCTCCAAACTTGGCAACTTTTAAGACTTGTGGACTTCAACTCCCAGAATTCCTCAACCAGTAAGAACCAAGTTTGTCTAAGGCTTTTCTTCTTAGCTTCCCAAATCGTTGGATCCAGGGGATTTCTTTCCTGAATCCAGCGCCAAAGATCGATGTTTGCACCTGGACATTGTGGGTTTCTATTTTGCCAGCTCCCTACCGTTACGTCTGTAGATGTTAAATAAAACTTTTTTTCAGCGTTCCTGCTTCACAGCATCCCTTCAGCGTTCTAATCACCCTTTAGATAAACTCACCTTGCGTTTTGTTCACAGCCGGCATAAAAATAGAGCTTGCAAAATTGCCGCGGCTTCCTTCAGCCCAGTAGAGAAGGAGGTGTGAAAATGACAAGATAATATTTCCCTTCCCTACCACTTTCAGCAATCCCATCAATTGAAACTGCAAACTTTTCAAAACATTTATGGGGGGGGGGGGGGTGTCTGAAAAAAGGTGCTTTTCTGTCTTTTGAAAAAGCAAAGATCTAAGAGCAAGTGGCAGCTTTGACCTTGGAAGACCGAAGATGAATAAGTGCTTTATGCCGCAGAAATAGCATTCCCCCACCACCACCACCACTCCACCCCAAAGGTGGTTTTGATTTCTGAAGGATCTTGTTTTCTTGTGGCATGCCTGCCTGACCTTGTGGTTTCCTCTCTCGCTTGCAGGCGAGCTGTGCGTAGATGCTCTCTGCAAAATGGAGGAAATGAACTACTCCTACCAAGTAGTTGGCAAACACCCCGGTATCTATTTACTCATGGTGCACCCCAATGAAACGGTGAGTCGCTCCGGTTTGTTTCCTTTCTCTCTCTCTGCTGACATTTGTCGTCTCCAGAGGCTAAATTCTTTGCATTTCCGCAGTGAGCCTGGTACCCAGCGAGAGCTCAGTGTGGTAAACCTCTTCCTCCCTTTTTAAATATTTGAATCTGCAAGGTTGATGGGATGTTGTGTTTTTTTGGGCCCCTGAACCAATTTGGATCCATAGGCCGACGGGAAACCTTGGTTTGTAAACCTTGGGAGTAACAGAGTTCAAGATTCTGGCATAAACGTTTAAAGAGGGAGCATTAGCATTTTTTGCTGGCGGTTCTTGTAGAAAGAGGCAAAAAGAACGTTGATTCTTGCTTGCAGTAGGCTATAATTTTAATTGAATGTTTAAATTTTGAAGCCCTTATGGTTGAACAGAATATCATAATAGCAGAGTTGGAAAAGATGTGTTTTAGGCTGCATTTTATTCAGTGTCCAATAAACTGCGGAGTCACCTTATCAGTTCTGTCAGCCTCCCAGAGTCCCTTGGGAGTTGGGCGGCATAGAAAGGCGACAAATAAATTTGATTAATAAATAAAATAAATTTGGTCGCACGTGTAGTGCTTGACTTAAGCACTACATGTGCGACCAAATTTATTTTATTTATTAATCAAATAAATTAATCGAATAAATTAAAACCCGTCCCTTTAATGACCAGTTCAGTTACGGTGGAGCCAAAAACAGCGACGTAAAATCAGACCTCGCACTTAAAACATCCATTTCAGCATCCCCAAAGTCACGTGATCGGAATTCATATACATACATACATACATATATATATATGTGTAATCTGGAAGAGGGGTTGCTTCAAATTGCTAGATCCGCCGGTGGGCCATCCTGACCGCGAGGAACCTGGGCAAAGTCGACCGAGACGATTATTACGACATCCAAGAAGTGCTGATCTGTTTGTTCAAAGTGATAGAACTCGGCCTCTTCGAAAACCCGGATATCTACAGCTCATCGGGGGTTGAGAAAACCAGACTGGTCCTGTTGCCCCCCCATTTGTACGACACCAGCAATTACAAGAACTATTGGCTGGGTAAGGAGAGAGAATGGCGGGGTTATTATGAGAATTTGGCTTTAGCCTCTTTCTTTCTTTCTTTCTTTCTTTCTTTCTTTCTTTCTTTCTTTCTTTCTTTCTTTCTTTCTTTCTTTCTTTCTTCTCTCTCCCTCCTTCCTTTCTTTCTTTCTCCCTCCTTCCCCGTTCTTTCCTTCCTTCCTTCCTTCTTTCTCTTCCTCCCTCTCCCTTCTTCCTTCCTCTTTCTCTTTCTTCCTCCCTCCCTCCTTTCTTCCTCTCTTTCCCTCCCTCCTTTCTTCCTCCCCTCCCCTCCCCTCCCCTTCCCTTTCCTCCTTCCTCTTTCTTTTTTCTTCCTCCCTCCCTCCTTCCTTCCTCTTTCTCTTTCTTTCTTTCTTCCTCCCTCCTTCCTTCTTTCTTCCTCCCTTCCCTCCTTCCCCTTCCTTCCTTCCTCTTTCTTCTTCCATTATCCAGGATTTCAAGACAATAGAGTTGATTTCTGGAGCCCAGAACTAACCTACCTTCCTTCCCTTCCTTCCTTTCTCTTTCTCTTTCTCTTTCTCTTTTTCCTATCCTGTTTCTGAATTAGTTGGGGGTTTATGATGATGGTTAATTGTGAAAAAGATGTGTATCAAAAAGGAAGGAGGGAAGGAAGAAAGGAAGCTTCTGTGCTCCAGAAATCCTTCCTTCCTTCCTTCCTTCCTTCCTTCCTTCCTTCCTTCCTTCCTTCCTTCCTTCCTTCCTTCCTTCCTTCCTTCCTTCCTTCCTGTTATTTCTTCTCTCTCTCCCTTCTCCTTCCCAAGGTCCCTTCCAAACTGATTAAGTTTGATTGTAAGGGAAGAATCTTGTGGATTGCCAAACCTTGCATGAAACGGACAGTTAACGTCTGATTTCGGGCAATTTTCATGCAGGGCTCTGTATGCTGCTCTCGGTGCTGGAAGAACAAGCGATGGATTCGTTGCTGCTGGGGCCAGACAAACAGAACTTCATGCAGTCCATCATGAACACCATGAGAAAGCAGACAGATGGTAATCCATGAATGAACGTTGGAGACTGGGATCAGAGGCCAGGCTGATGATTCCTTTATGCTGAGTGGTTCATTCATTTAATAACAGATGACAATGTCGTCCTCGATGTAGGACCGCAATTGAGCCCGGAATTACAATTGTAAGTCATGCCAGTTTTTAAGCAGGTCATCGTCCCATCTCCAACCTGATTTCCTGACATTTTTTCAGCGGTCATTAAAGGAGTCACTATAATTAAATGAACCCATTGTTTGCAGTGGGTGGGTTTTGTTTTGTTTTTTTGCCAGAAATGTGATTGTAGGATGCTGCAAACTGTCATCAGTGCAGACATAACACAGTCACGTGACACTGGGGTGTTGGGGCGGTAAGTGGAACTCAGAATTTACAATCAGAAGCCTTTCGTGAGTTCAAACGGTGGCTATGTGACAGGTTGTTGACCGAGGATTTGTGCAAAGACATCAACTTTCTACAGTTGTTAGCAAAGCGTTTGGCCGTTTATACTTTCTGGTTGAGTTTTTAAGGTAAATGCAGAGAAACGTTACCCACAAAAGTGGTCAGAAGTGTGTGACTCGGGTGGTGAACCTACACGTAGAGTCTTAGGTCCTACGGATAGTCCTTGACTTACGACCACAGTTGAGCCCAAAATTTCTGTGGCTAAGCGAGACAGCCGTTAAATGAATTTTGCCGCATTTTATGACCTTTCTCGCCCTGCTTATTGAGTGAATGGCTGCAGTTAAGTTAGTCACACGGTCATTAAATGAATCTGGCTTCCCGTGACACCACCACCCCTCCGCCCCAGGTCACTGCAACCGTCATATATATGAATCCGTTGCCTGGTGTCTGAATTTTGTTCATGGGACCATGGAGATGTTGCCGTGATAGTAAGCGTGAAAAACGGTGGCAAGGCACCTTTTTCAGTACTGTTGTAACGTTGAACAGTCACTAAACGAAAAGCTGTAAGTCAAGGACTGCCTATACTCCACCCTCAAGACATTGACCCTCTTAAGCCCAGTTTGCCATACATGGTGGGAATGCTCCATATGCCCTCTTCGGCTTCTAGAAAGAACCAGGATTGGAAGTTTAGCAAAGAAACCAGGATAATAATTATGTTTGGTTGGGTTTTTTTTGTTGTTGTTGTTTTTGTTGCTCCAGGTGAAATCCATGACCCCTTTTGGCCCGTCCTCCACTGTTTCATGGTGATCCTGGATAAATTGGGGTCCAAAGTGTGGGGTCAGTTGGTGGATCCCGTCCAGGCATTCCAGACGATCATCAATAACGCGAGCTATAAGAAGGAAATAGAGAGCATTCGACAAAACTGCCCCAGGTCTGTGCCTTTTACTTCGGAATGGAATGGAACGGAAATTAGGAATAGAATGGAAATTAGGAATGGAGTACAGTAGAGTAGAGTAAGAACAGGAATGGAATGGAGTGGAGTGGAGTGGAGTGGAGTGGAGTGGAGTGGAGTGGAGTGGAGTGGAGAGTGGAATGGAATAGAAATGAGTAGAGTAGAGTAGAATAGAAATGTGAAGGAGTGGAGTAGAGTAGAGTAGGGTAGGGTAGAATATAAGAGTAGAGTAGAGTAGAATAAGAACTGGAGTGGAGTGGAGTAGAGTAGAATTAGAATAGAATTAGAATAGAATTAGAATAGAATTAGAAATAGAAATAGAATAGAATAGAATTCTTTATTGGCCAAGTGTGATTGGACACACAAGGAATTTGTCTAATGACAGGAATCTGGAAAGGAAGGACTCAGATTTAAGCAACGTGCCCATATCTCCCTCAGAGTTACGTCCTTTCCTTATCTCAAACAATTCCCAAACAATTTTCCCTATGGTGTTGTATGCACACGGTCAAATTGTACAAGCCTTTCTCTTCTCTAGCTGTCTCAGTCCCACTTAAAACAATATCATTTTGTTCTGAATCGGAAACCAAGCTGCCTTTGGTCCTTACTACGCCTCTTCTGCTCATGGAGTAATCTGTGAATGATCTGAACCGTTTCCCCCACATCCCTAACTTTCAATTCTTGCAAATTGAAAACCAGTTCGGTCTAGTGGTGAAGTCGCCAGGCTACAAAGCAGGTGACCGAGAGTTCTAAGTCCCAGTTCAGGCATGAAATCCATCTGGGTGACTTTGGGCCAATCCCCAGGAGACAGGGAGTTGTAGTCCTGCCTTAGCCATGAAAGCCGATTGGGTGACTTTGGACCAATCACTAGGAGATTGTGAATTCTAGTCCCACCTTTGCCAGCTGGATAACCTTGGGCCAGTCACACACACTCATCCAGCTCATCCCACAGAGTTGTCATTGTTGCGTGTGCTAGACCTGTTTGTTGCCTTGAATCATTTGTAAAATTAATACGGGGCAGGAAATACATAATAGATTTCCAATTGATTAGTAACCAGGTCATCAGTGTGTTCAAATTCACCACGTTCTCTTATTCCAGGCTTTAGGAAGGGGAGCATAATTTTTTCTTGTTCCTGGTTGTACACTGGGACGTAGAATTCAAAAATGACATGCTAGTTTTCTGCTTTTCTTTGATTTTTTTCCCCCCTTCCTTTTGCAGGACAAAATCAGAACCACCATCTGACTACGGGGATGGAACAATTACCTGCAGCCAGATTGTATATAACTACAACCCAGAAAAGCCCCACAAGGTAAATTCCAAACATCGTAAATGGTATTATTTAGTTCAGTACTTAACAACCATTAGAACTTACGACAGGTTGCTACGGTTGAGAAACATGTAGTCCAGGAATGAGTGGAAGCGTTCACTGACTCTGTCAGACCTCCTGCTACTTAAACCTTTAAATAAAAACGATCCTTGGCTCCATTTGTTGAGAAAGGTATAATTTTGTTAGAACCCCCCGTGCATTGCCAGAACTGAGAATCGTGCGCCAAAAAGTTCAACTTTTCCCTCCCTTAATTGCCTCCCTTCACTGATGACCCCGTGACCAATCAGGTTCAAGCAAAATGTTTTCAAAATGGGCACTTCAAGATAGGTTGGCATGCCGTTGCCCTCTTCTCACAATCAGATGACCTTGAAGCAGCTTCTTGGGGAGATAGAGCAGTTACTTTCGCTTTCCCCCCAAGTATTCCCTCTCTCACCTACCCTCCCCAGAGTCCATGCCAGATTGTCACCGCATGGTGGCATCTGACAAGACTCTCTGGATTATATTTCAGGACTCAAGATTGAAGACTACCGCTTGCTTGGACTACTGCCCCAACTTTTATGAAGAAATGCAGACTCTGACCGACATGTTCCAGTACGACATCGGGCGGGACATGCGTTTGCATCACAGCACTTTCCTTTGGTTCATTCCTTTTGTCCATTCCCTGATGGATCTCAAGGGGCTGGGTGTCGCCTACAGCATGGTGGTCATCCAGCACCTATGTTCCGAAGTCAAGGAGGTCCTCCACCATGCCGCCCAACCTTGTGACAAAGTGTCTCAGTTTTTCATCTGGATCCTCGTGATGGTGGTGGAGCTCAGCTGGAAGAAGAAATGCTTCAACACTTTGTGGGTCAGCTCTCAAAACTGGGTGGAGGTGGTGGTGACGTGCGCCGGGCTTCCAAGTATGGCGTTCACCGGTGGAGCTGAGAGGGACTTGGCCAGAAATGGACCCAGAAGCCACACCAAAGTATCATCATGGGAACCAGATTCTATACAGTCTGTTTGCATGAATTTGATCCGAGTTCTCCTAAAGGAAGGCTACCAGATGGGGCAGAAGGCCTCCCCGTTCCTGAATGAGCTGAATTTGCTTCGGCGTAGTCATGAAGACTGGAAGCTGAGCCCCCAACAGGCGCAAGAATTACAGACCTGCTTGATTGAGATCATCAGAAGCCTCTGGACTAAATCATCGAGCACTTCCTCCCACAGAGAGAGTCCGACCAGCCTCTTCAGAGAACAAGAGGGGAGAAGTCCAGGATATCTTCCCCAAGAACACTCCATCTATCCATCACCAAGAAAGCAGGATGAAATTTTTCAAGAAGGAACTTTA
Organism: Coluber constrictor foxii; assembly: GCA_038048745.1. NCBI lineage: Eukaryota > Metazoa > Chordata > Lepidosauria > Squamata > Colubridae > Coluber > Coluber constrictor. The sequence continues at coordinate 14,293,160 of CM075968.1, forward strand.
TTCGAGAAAAAATACAGCTTAGATGAGGAAGCCAAGGGAGCCCTTTGTGGAGAGCAAAGCCATCAGAGAAATTCAGAGTTCCATTTGACCAATGTTAAGCATGAACCTAAACAGAGTTTAATACATGAGGAACACATGTTGCATTCTACCTCAACAGGGGGACCTACCCAGAAGAGTGGAAGCTTCCACTCGACATTGGGGAACCAGAATAGCTCTCCAAACCAGAGCAGTTTTGACAAAGACTTTCAGAAGATAGACACCAGTGGGAAGGAAGAGAAGCCCAGAATTACCAACTCTGATCTCCACCAACAGCCCAGCAGTTATACTCTGGAAGAAAAACAGATTCCAAAAATGATCGCCGAGAGGTTTAAGTCAAACAGAGCGGACTTGACTTTGAAATTGAAACAGTTTGTGGAGAATAGGAAAAAGCTGCTGGGGTCGGAGAGTGAAAAGCAGCAGTCCATCAAGGAGGAAAACCAGGATGGTCAGGAAGGAACACCGAAAAGAACGTCGAGAGATGATAGCAGCACGTCCAGTTGTCTGCCCTGCAAACCAGCACTAAGTTTGGAGAACCAAGCCAAAATCCTTTCCATAAAGAAGGAACCCAGAGACAGTTTGGCAGAATTTAAGAGTGCTTGGAAAAGCGGAAGAGATTCAGAAGAAAGTAGCACAGATGATGAGCTGAATGTCCCCTTGACGGAGATCAGGAAGGAGCTGGTGAGAAAGAAATTGATGGTCCAAGCGATGGAGCCTGACGTAGACAGAGAGGGTAAATTGTATTTAGCTGCTCATAAAGAAAGTACTTTGGCTTACCAGAATCCTATTCAAAGAAAAGTCCAAGGGGCATTTAGGTCTCCATCTGAGAGCAAAAGTCAAACATTGTCCTCGGAAGCAGATGGACCTTCAAACCAGGTCATCATCATTTCGGACACGTCTTCCGACGAAGAAGAGAACAAAGTGAACTTGAGCCGGAGGAGCCAAGAAGAAAACCTGAGTGGGTCTCTTCAGAAGGACCTCGAGCCCAACAAACAAGAGGTCATAACCATTTCCAGTTCTCCGTTGATGTACGGGGAATGTGAATCGCAGTGCTTTGAGTTTGAAACCGAAGACGAGATCTACTCCGCTTGGCAAGATAGCCAGTTGGACAAGACGGCGGAGGCAGATGATGTTCCAGCGAAGGCAGCTGGCAGGCCCGCCTCACCTGATTTGGAGTTGGCTTGGCACCTTAGCGAGCGGGGAGATGATACAGACGGTCTTGGGGACGATGTCATCGAAAAAGCCGAGCAAGAACTGGAAGAGCAGGTGAAAGTCGGTAAAACCAAGCCGAAACTTCCTGCCCAGGCCGACGAAGAAAATGTCGGTGAGGGAAGCACCTCTGTTTGTTCAAAGCATTTCATAGCCACGCACGACAATGGTCAGGAGTCTCCCAGACAGAGTTCAGCTTTACCTTCCCCTAAGCCACTATTGCCATCATCATCTGCTGGACCTTTGATACCATCTCTGGAACCGACTCCTGAACCAAAGAAGAGTTTGGCCAAATCCAAGTGGCTCAACACAGCTCCACAGAGTCCTGAGGAAAAAAGACTCGTCACCAAAAAGAAATCAGCCCAGGCAACGCTGTCTGGATCGCCTGGTCCTTTTGTGGTCCCTCCCAGGAAAGTCCACCATTTTCCGGAACCGATGTCCACCGTTGAAAAGCTGGGCCTGAAGAAGAAACCTCGCAGAGCCGCTGAGCTCTCCCAACGTTCTCATGACGTCCTCGCCCAGTTGCGCAGCCATGGCAAAACAGCTGGGCAGCTTCCCGAAAAGAGCAGAAAAGCCAAACTGATTGAACCTCGACGGATGGTTATCCGGAGCAAAGCATTGTTGGCCAGCCAAGAACGCCAGTTCTTCAGACAGTCAAGATCCGAGAAGAAGAAGAAAAGGGAGGATGTTCCCAGAGCCAAGAAGAAGACTTTTTCCAAGTCACCTGAGGAGTCTATTGGTAAGAAGAAGAGTGACAATCTAAAAGGAAAGCCTAACCAGCCCAGCAGTTCTTCTAACCACCCGAAGAAATTGCTGCCACAGCATTCACAAGAGGATGATGGGTCCCATTCTGGAGCTCTGGAGAGAGAGGCCCTTCCATCATCAAGGCAGGAGACTATCATGCCCGATTCAGATGTCCCAGGGTGTTCCACCTCTGCTCCAGGGAGTGTCTGCTCTTCAAGTGAAGTTGGTGGGGCCAACTTGGGTTCCTCTTCCAAGAACTTGAGTGAGGATGTGTCTGACTTAAAGGAGGACCTTGACCCAGAAAAGAATGAGGATGACTTGTTCCTAACGCAGAGAGATGTGGTGGACATGGAGCTTTGCTCACAGATGGAAAGTAGCAGTTTCCCAGAAGACTTAGGTGTCCACCCAACCTTGCAGGATCAGCCTCAGGCTGTTGAGAAATGCAGGCATCTCGGATGTCCTCTAAAGATGGAAGGAGCAGGCCCCTTCTGCCATGGTCATTCTCTGCCTAACCCTCCAGATCACGTCTTTGCCAAGCCTTCCACAAAGAAAATCTTCAGCTCCAGTGCTTCGTCTCGGATTGCCAGCCTCACCAAAGACCTCGAGACCAGCTCTGCGCAGATCGCACCGACAAAGACCAAATCCAACCCAATTCGCTTTGCTCCCTTGAAAGCAGATGATGTGAGGGCCAAGCTAACTTTGGCCAATCTCCTTTGCCCTAGGAATGGGAATAATGTCTTCGCACAGCCCCACAGTGTCCCAAACAGTCATGTTGTTGGTATTGCCAACAAGATGCCCATTCCACGCTCTAACACTGGTCAGGAAACACACCCATCCTTTGCCCGAGTCAACAGTTCTCACAACCAGCCTAGAGACCACAGCATTTTCACCAAAGAAATCCTGAAGTGGAGTTACGATATGTTTGCCAACTTCAAGAAGTTTGGACCACCCAACCATCTCTTGCAAGCAGTTGTTAACCGTGTTCCGGTCAAGTTTCAGGACTACGATGACTATTTTAAGATTTTTTTCCCTTTGATGATGCTCAACGCCTTTGAAGAGGTAAGCGGCCTTCTTTGTTCCAAGACCATTCAGATGTCTAAATGTCTGCGGAGATTCTCAATCCTACGTAGGGTCAGAGCTGGCTTGCTGTCAGGGTTACGACGGATGCCCCAATTAAATCATGAGTCTCGAGCCAAGCTTCAAAAGAAATCCAGTTGTTTATTAGCAGCTTCATGTCGACATGTTCCCAAGTGAAGCCAGCACTGACCCTACGTAATTTATGCTCCAATTATGATCCTGTTTTCTCCCCAGCGTGTATCATCAATCACATTCGCCAACAGAACAATTTCGCAGGTTGTAGAGGTCACTCCCCTTCGGCTGCTGTAGGTATCCCTGGGATATAGCCTTGAGAGAGATAAGCATGGAATGTGCATCTGTCTTTGCTGTGACATTTCTCTGGTTTCCCATCCCTGGCCTTTTCCAAAAGGCAACTGGACTTTCTTGAGGAGCTGTGGCTCATATTTATGACGGCCACAGTGTTCCAGGGTCAACGCAATGCCCCTTTTATGACCTGACAAGCAAATGGGGGAGCCAGATTCGTTTCCCAACTGTGTGACTAACTTAACAACTGCAGCAACCAGGAAGGTCGTAAAATGGAGCTGAACTCACTGAACATCTGTCTTGTTTAACAACTGAAATTTGGCACTCAGTTGTAGCTGTAGAGGGTTATATGCGTTTTATTATCGGCAGGCATGTCCTTTTGGAAGTTTCCTGCTGGGGAGGGGGGGTGTCTTTGGAGGCGTGGATGCTAGAGGGAATAAGAAGTGTTTCTATGTTAGAGCAACATACGGTGTCGCAGATGCGATGAGGTCTTATCCACACACGATAATGTTAAACCAACGTTGGCTTCTTTCCCCCCGCCATTTCCAGGTCACGTATGAATGGCTGGAGAATCAGAAGCTAAAAGAGCCGAAGCCTTTTCATTTGACTTTGCTGAATTTCAACATGGACTTAAACAGAGCAGATTTCACAGGTCAGAAAACCAACGGGAGCCCAAAATTGATGATGTTAAGTGAGAAATTTGATAAGGGGGGGGGGGGGAATCCGAATCGTTAGCAAAACTGCCTTAAATAAAATGGAACAGACAAGCACACCCTAAAACATCTCACTTTAGGACACAGCGGTGTCTCTAAAGCATAACTTACATTCCCATTGCAATGAGGGTCAATCAGACAAGCAGTCAAAAGGGACGTCTTGAGATCAACTGGCCCTGAGCCACTGTTCACATTTACATTATATACCCGTGATGGCGAACCTATGGCGCAGGTGCCACAGGTGGCACACGGAGCCCATATCAGTGGTCATGCAAGCTCAGCTCTGGCACACATGCACGCATCGGCCAGCTGATTTTCAAGCCTTCTGGGCCCACCAGAAGTAGGGAAACAGGCTGTTTTCTTCCTCCGGAGGGTCTGGGGGGATGGAAAAGGCCAACTTAACAATCCTGTTGCTACAGCTAGAGTCATTCACTCTACCACACCGGTGAGGAAGGCCACCAATAGGGGGCAGAACTCACTTATCAACCCGTCTTGCTTATCAGCCCGGACCGTTGGGCTCAATTGTGGCTGTAAGTCGAGGGTGATCATCCTGTGTTTGTCTCCTCCCCCACAGCGAACATTTCCCAGCATGAAATAGAAACTCAGCAATATCCCAAAGAAGATGATGTGGTTTTCCTTATCGTATCTGAGAAACGGTTCTACTACGACGAACGAGACGGGGAAAACCATGTGGTCCGGCATGTTGGTTTTGTGACTCGTTTCTCTCAGCCTCCCATTCATAATACTAGTAAGTATTTTTGGGTGGTTGTTTGGAGCAGTTTTTTTTTTAATTTCAATGACTCATGAAAAGTCCATTCTAGCAGCAATCCAAAATAATTTATTTCTTTTTATCCCAGTTTTATTACAAAAATTTCAAGGTGTGGCCAACATCCCTAGTTCTTCTTTCTCTCCACCCCTAAAAAAAAAGCCTCCTTAGTGTCAGCCTCTCAACTTGCATTTCATTCAGGGCTGACATAGTAAAGAGGGGGTTAAATTCCTGTGGGATTAGTAAGAGAGACTGCCGTAGAATGATTTAGATAATGACCAATAAGGATAAGGAAGCAAGCCAGGAAAGGGAGGGAATTTGGAGCAGAGGTCATTTCCTGACTGCATATGAGTCCGTGAAGACGTTGTTCTAACAAATAAAAGTTTTTTTTTTCTTTATTATCAAAATGTGAGAGGCATTTTATTTCTTTAGACAACTCGAACTCGGACACTTAGAAGATCAAGCCATGATTTGTGTCCTAGCTTTGACGAGTTCTAATTAAGCACTTGGAAAAATCAAACCATGATTTGCGTCCTAGCTTTGATGAATTCTGATTAAGCGCTTGGAATATCAAACCATGATTTGTGTCCTAACTTTGGCAAGTTCTGATTAAGCGCTTGGAAAAATCAAGCCATGATTTGTGTCCTAATGTAGATTATGCCAGTCCCTAAAAGTGATGCTTGATCAAATCTTTGTTGGTCTGTTTTCCCAAAACAGAAAAGAAGGAGCAACAGGTCACCTGTCACCTCTCCATCCAGACTCAAGGAAATCTCTCGCGTGTCGAGAAAGAGATGAAATGCATGGTGGTCAGCTCCTTAGCGACAACCCACCGGAGGTTCCAGGCCCTCTTGATGCTGAATCGCAGCCCATTAGCCGTGCCTATCCTGTCTCCAAGTACCCCCTACTTCTCCCCGAGAGATTTGAACATCGAGCCTGAGAAAACGGTAAGAATGTTGATGGTTGTTCCCAGAATAATAGAATAACGGAGTTGGAAGGGGCCTTAGAGATCTTCTAGTACAACCCCTTACTCAGGCAAGAAATCTTATACCATCTGTCCAGTCTCTTCTTAAAAACATCCAGTGATGGAATACCCACAACTTCTGGAGGCAAGCTGTTCCGCTGATTAATTGTTCTTACTGTCTGGAAATTTCTCATTAGTTCTAGGTTGCTTCTCTCCTTGATGAGTTTCCACCCATTGCTTCTTGTCCTGCCCCCCTCAAGTGCTTTGGAAAATAACTTGACTCCCTCTTCTTTGGGGCAGCCCCTGAGATATTGGAACACTGCTATCATGTCTCCCCTAGTCCTTCTTTTCATGAGACTAGCCAAACCCAATCCATGCAACTGTTCTTCATATGTTTTAACTGCCAGTCCCCTAATCCTCTTTGCTGCTCTTCTCTGCACTCTTTCTAGAGTCTCAAAATGGTGATAGAAACCATTAAGCCCTAGCTTTCCCTTCTCATAATCTGTGTGATATGAAATAAGACACTCTTTTTTCAAACTTGACTACTACCGCCATTTGGAGAAAGGAGTTGGGGGTGTCACTTGGAACCCTGACCTACCTGGGTGTGTTGGGAGAGAAGAAGACGACATCTACAGTAGGTCATGGGGATGGAGAGTGTCTTCTGATGACCTGGTGCGATTCTGTTCCTTCTCCCTTTCCCCCCCAGCTTCCTTACATGAAGGACTTCAATGAAGGGCAAAGGCGAGCTATTGAAAGTGCTTATGCCATGATAACCCAGCATCCATCATCACCCAAGATCTGCTTAATCCATGGACCACCTGGGACGGGGAAGACGAAGGTGATCGTTGGACTTCTCCACCGCATCCTTGGTGAGGTACGCCATGTTGTAGTCCACCGGCAGCCTGCAGTTCTGGCAGCAGAGTCAGACAGTGAAGAGGTTGGGGAGGAACAAGGGCCAGTCCTGGAGTTTGGGGAAGGCTCGGACGAGGGCTCTGCATCAGAGGCAGAGAGAGGGCCAGGACCATCGGGGAGTTATGTGCTGCCTCCGGAGCCTCCAGAGTTGGACATCAGCAAGGCAGAGGAACGGGGAGCCTGTTCCCAGTGCGCGCATGCTCAGAGCTGCCAGAAGGCAAGAACAGTTAAGACAAAAGGGGCGACTCGGGAGGAGGGCTTGGAGATGATTGGCCCTCCCATAAGACATAAAGGAGGAGCAAAAGCACATGAGCCTTTGCGGGAAGCAACTTTGTTCATTCTGGTCGGTTTAAATTCTGAAGCTCCGTTTTGACTCTGTGTGCTCCATGTAGCCTTTCAAAGCTAATTGCAAGGTCTTTGGCAGCGTGTCAAGGGAGATAAAGGTGGGTGTTTATCAGCCTTATCTGTGGCAGACCTCTGTTGGACTCTTTACCAACTATCTGTGACTCATCACTGGCTGTGAATGAACAGAATTCACAGCCATTGAAATAAAAAGAGGGTTTTTGGGACTAATCATGTGCTTTTTACTGCCTCAGGAAGCCTAGGTCAGAACAGACCATACAGATCCCTTTGAAGGTTCTGATGGTCATTTTGAGGTGAGCTGAGGGTGGTGTAGGAGATGACTGGGCTAAGCCCAAGGGAGGGGTCAAACACATCATCAATCATGAGTTCCTGCGCGCCCGTAAGAGATCTAATCCAGCCCACCTTGAATGCCTTTCTTATCTCCCGCTCATTTCCCTTGACTGTTAGTTGGTCAGATTCTTGTAGAGAGGTTAAGCTTTCAATAAATCTTTATACTCATTTGAACCGCACTGAATCTTGGACACTTGGCAGTTGGTTCATATTTATGACGGTTGCAGTGTCCCTGGTGTGTGTGTGTGTGTGTGTGTGTGTGTGTGTGTGTGTGTGTGTTTGTGACGTGATCCCTTTTGCGACCTTCTGACAAGCAAAGTCCATGGGGAAGCCAGATTCACTTAAGAACGGTGGTGTGGTGATTCACTTAAGAAATAAGGTCATAAAACGGGGCAAAACTCAAGTTAACAAAGTTCTCACTTGGCCACATAAATTCTGGGCTCAATTGTGGTCGTACGTTGAGGACTGCTTATATGGAGATCCATAGGTTCCTTGGCAACAGTGCTCAAGCGGTTTGCTGTTGCCTTCCTCCCAACACAAATCTTAGAAGAGCTTCATGATTTTGTTATGTTTATATTCCGAAGCCAAGACCGTCTTGTGTCGTTTTTAATCTCCAGAGATCAGGAAAGGAGAATTCCGTCCAGAGGTTGAACGCCAAGATCAAGACGAATCGCGTGTTGGTTTGTGCCCCTTCCAACGCGGCCATCGATAACCTCATGAAAAAAATAATTTTGGGATTCAAAAGATTCCGAGAGAAAAACGCTTTAGGTATGATCGGGCTTCACCTCCCTTTTTCCCCCGCCCCCCTTTTAATTTTAATTATTTGTGGTCGTTGTCCTTTGGAGACAGTAGGAGAAGTTGCACAAGGCTTAAGACATTGAAACAACCAGGTGCGTTATGCGAGTTTATAATACAGGTGGACCTTGAGTTATAACAGTTTGTTTAGTGACGAAGTTACAATGGCACTGGAAAAAAATGTTATGGCCCTTTTTCACACATAAGACCCATCGTACCATCCCCATGGTCAAGTGAATAAAATGAACACAGTTCAATCCTGACCAGCTCAGCCTTCCATCCTTCTGAGGTCGGTAAATTGAGGACTGCTTGGGGGCAAGAGGCTGACTATAAACCACTTAGAGAGGGCTGTAAAGCATTGTGAAGTGGTATTTAAGTCTAAGTACTATTGCTATTACTACTGTCCGTCCTTCCTCCTTCCCTCCCAATTCTTTCTGCCTTCCTTCCTTCCTCCCTCCCTCCCTCCCTTGATTTCAGCATCTTTCAGTCCTTCCTTCCTTCCTTGATTTCAGCATCTTTCTGTTCTCCTTACTTCAATTCCTTCCTTAATTCTTTCTCCCTCTGTCTTCCTTCCTACATCCTTCCTTCCCTCCCTCCCTCCCTGATTTCAGCATCTTTCTGTTCTCCTTCCTTCCTTTCTTCAATTCCTTCCTTAATTCCTTCCTTCCTGTCTTCCTTCCCTCCCTGATTTCAGCATCTTTCTGTTCTTCCTTCCTTCCTTCAGTTCCTTCCTTAATTCCTTCCTTCCTCCGTCTTCCTTCCTTCCCTCCCTCTCTCCCTGATTTTAGCATCTTTCTGTTCTCCTTCCTTCCTTTCTTCAATTCCTTCCTTAATTCCTTCCTTCCTCTGTCTTCCTTCCCTCCCTGATTTCAGCATCTTTCTGTTCTTCCTTCCTTCCTTCAGTTCCTTCCTTAATTCCTTCCTTCCTCTGTCTTCCTTCCTTCCCTCCCTCTCTCCCTGATTTTAGCATCTTTCAGTCCTTCCTTCCTTCCTTGTTAGGATACAGTGCTATTGCTATTTGCTTAATTATTTATAAAATTTGATATCTTGGCAAACAACATAGGATTTGGTGTCTGCTCACTCTGTCTTGAGAAATAACACAACTCTGCCTTTTTCTCACCTCTAGGGAATTGTGGAGACATCAACCTAGTCCGTCTAGGGCAACAGAAATCAATCAACAGCGAAGTCCGGAAATTCAGCTTGGATGATCAGATTGATCGCAAGATCAGTGAGTGTAAAATTGTGTTGCCTTTTTTTCCCCCTCAAGCTCCTTTCTTGTGTTAGGAATTGGATGGTGCCCGGTGTCTATTTTGGCAGCCCTGTTTATTTATTTATTATTATTATTTTCCTCTCGGCTGAGGGATAAAAGGATAACAGAAGGGCCACTTTGCTCCTAACGTAGTATCAGAAAAGCAGAGAGATGTTTATTAGAATATAATACTCAACCAAATGGAATCTGGCTATTTAGAAATATCCCTGCAAACCATTAGAGATCTCGGAAAAGGATCTGGGCCCGCTAGATCCTTAAATCTAAATCAGAATATTCCAGAGGGAACAGGAAGAATAGAATTGTTCAGAGTGTAAGACGCACCTAAATTTATAGGAGGAAAACAAGGGGGGGGGGAAGTTTTTGACCTCCACACTTTGTGTTTTCACCCTCCCCGGCCCGTTTTCACCAAAAATGGATGTGTTTTTGGGCTCCCAAGCCCTCCGTGCATCTCATTTTCGCCCTCCCCAGCCCCCAGTAGCACTCTGCAGGCCAAAAACAGGTGCATTTTGGCAAAAACGGGCCATGAAGAGCACTGCAGAGTCCTTCTGGAGGGCGGGAAGGATGAAAATGTGATGTGAGGAGTGTCTGGGAGCCCCAAAACGCCCATATTTGGTATATAAGACACACCTAAATTTTCACCCATTCTTACGGATGGGGGGAAAAGTGCATCTTATACTCTGAAAAATATGGTAAGTAAAACTATTAAAGGAGAAAAGATCTCTTACCTTGAACAGGAGATTAGAAGGAGAGAAAACCAGGAACTGATCAATTTAAGAACAAAGTTATGGGTGAATTGTAAACCAGCATTACGTGTAACCCTGGCTTGGCTCGTGAATATAGGTAGTCCTCCACTTACGACAGTTCATTTAATGACGGTTCAAAGTTACAAAAAGTGACATAACTGTTTTTCCCATTTACAACCGTTGGGGCATCCCCATAGTCACGTGATCAAAATTCAGATGCTTGGCAACTGGCATGTACATATGACGGTTGCAGCCTCAAGCTGAATCAATGGGGAAGCCAGATTCACTTAACGACCGTGGATACTAACTTCACAACTGCAGCGATTCACTTAACAACTTCGTAAAACGGGGCAACATTCACTTAGACCAACGTCTCACAGAGCGACATCAATTATCTGGTTTGGAAACTCGGATGTCCAAAGGCCGACCTCCCTGTTTGATTCTGTAGATAAGGCCATGCTCGGTAAAGATCAAGACCTCCAAAAGAAGAAGGAAGATTTAGATCGACGGCTGGACGCGCTTTCTCGTCTGCGGGCCATGGACAGAAGCGAGAAGGGGGAGAAGGTAAACTACCAGTCCCAGATGGAAAAGTTACTTTTGGGGTCAATATGGCAGTAGATACAGGGACGCGGCGGCTCAGTGGCTAAGACGCCAAGCTTGTCGATCGAAAGGTCGGCAGTTCAGCGGTCCGAATCCCTAGTGCTGCGTAACGGGGTGAACTCCCGTGACTTGTCCCAGCTTCTGCCAACCTAGCAGTTCGAAAGCACTTAAAAAATGCAAGTAGAAAAATAGGGACCAGCTTTGGTGGGAAGGGAACAGCGTTCCCTGCGCCTTAGGCATTGAGTCATGCCGGCCACGTGACCACGGAGACATCTTCGGACAGCGCTGGCTCTTCTGCTTTGAACAGAGATGAGCACCTCCCCCTAGAGTCAGGAACGACTAGCACATATGTGCAAGGGGAACCTTTATCTATGTCAGTAGATGAGTAGGGATTTCTGACTCCATCAACAATCTCTTGGGAGAAAAAAAAAACACCCCACTAAAACACTGAAACTGAGTTATTTCTTCATCTTTTCCCTAAAGTAGTCTTTTGGGAAGAGCTTCAGGAATTTCTGATAGACCTCGTCATTTCTTCATCTTTCCCCTAGAAAGCCAAAATCTGTGAGCTCCTTGGTGCTCTCTGAACTTGGTGGTTTTCTTGTAGACATTTCATGATCCAGCTAGGTAACATCATCAGTGTTAGAAAGGGATGGGGTTTGTGGAGAGGAGAAGACTTGTGAGGTCCTTGGTGATCTCTGAGCTTTGTGATTTTCAACATAGCTTGCGTAAATATTTGCTCTTGATTTTGAAAAAAAGAAGGATTATTTTTCTTCTGTTTCAGAAACAACAATTGGAGGACGAAATTTGCCATCTCTCGAAGGAGAGGCAACGCTTGGCTTCTCAACTCAAAGAGGTAAGAAATGACTTCCGTAGAATCCATAACGGTTTGGAAACAGGAAAATCCAAATTCTTTTCTGCCTTGGGAGAATAAAGGAAGCAGGCTGGATTTTTTTTTTAATGATTTGGGTCTTAATTGTGCCTCAGCCACTGGACCAGATCTGTCTTTCCGGCAATGGTTGATATAGAGAGGAATCTAGGCAGCTGATCCATCCCTGATCCGAATTGAATCAATAGAGTCTGTAGTTAAGCTAATCATGTGGACCTTAAATGAATCTAAGCCTGTGCCTGATTTTATGGCTCAGCATTAGTGCAAACTCAGGAAATGGAGTTGACTTGAAGCCAGTTCGGCCTAGTGATTAAGGCACCAGGCTAGAAACCAGAAGGACATGAGTTCAAATCCTGCCTTAGAAGTGAAAGCCAGCTGAGTCACTTTGGTCCAATCACCAGGAGGTGGTGAGTTCTAGTTCCACCTTAGGCATGAAAGCCAGCTGGGTGACTTTGAGCCAGTCGCTCTCTCTCAGCCCAACCCACTTCACGGGGTTTTGGCTGTTGCGGGGAAAACAGGAGGAGGAAGTTGTGTCGGATGTGCTCAACGCCTTGAGTTATTTGAAAAATAAATGATAATTGAATCAGGTTGTGTAAATGCAATCCAAGTGGCCCCTGAAGAGAGAAAGCTCTTAGACCTGTTTTGAGTTTTAAGTTCCTTCCGTGAAATCAACAATGGCCGTTGCAAAAAGGACTGGATCTCATCCTGGACCGACCCCCAGCATCGAAAAGGATTCTTTCACATTTTAGGCTCGCGGGCGATCTCAGGAGTTGAAAGCAAGCATCATTTTGGAGTCTCATATCATTTGCTGCACCCTGAGCACGAGCGGAGGGGTGTTGCTGAAATCGGCTTTCCGGAGGTTGGGCGGGGAACCCGTCAGCTGCGTGATTGTGGACGAGGTAAGAACCCGGCGGCGTGGCCACTACCCCTGACTATTTCTTGAGCAGCCACAAAACTAGCCTATGTCGTTGAATTAAACTTTCTGTTTTCTTCTGAAACTTTTCTTTTCTTGGATTTATCCATGGTTGGCCTACCAGGGTTGAAAAGCTCAATAAATTGCATGCCAGCGGGTGTCACACATTGGCAGTTGTGACGCGTATTTTGAGTGACAGGGAGCCGCAGCAGAGGGGTGAAAGAGCCACATATGGCTCCAGAGCCGGGGGTTGCTGACCCCTGCCCTAGGGGATGGGACCTGCAACATTCCCTACCTCTCCGCTCTGATGGGTTGGGTAGATGTGACCGGCAAGAGGCAGTCTCTCAGATCAACTGTGGTTGACTCAGAAACTAGCTGTGTTTATGTCTGTACTTGTTCCTCATCACCTCCTTTGCAGTTTCTAACATTTTCCCCACCCTGGTACTTTTTGTTGTTGTCGTTAAAAAGGCAGGACAGACGTGTGAAGTCGAAACACTCATCCCTCTGATTCATGGCTGTAAGAAGCTGGTTTTGGTTGGCGACCCCAAACAGCTGCCTCCTACCATCAAGTCCCAGGTATGTAGTTGGGCCCTTTAAGACGTCCCCAGATGTGCAAAAGAAAGCCGAACTTCTCTTCCTGGCCAACAGCTGTTTTTCCTCCAGGCTGCTCCGCCCAGCTCACCACTCAGATGTCTCGGGGTTCTAAATCCCCCTTCTTCTTTCCCAAAGTGGCGAGCTCTGCTTTTTGTCTCTTTGTGACACTAGTGGGAATATCATCATCATCATCATTATTATTTTTAATCAGCTCCTAACGGTCTACAGACCGCCTTTGTGGCTGCCTTCAAGTTAATTGCAGGATTAAATTAATTGCTTAGTTCTTTGTCACCGCCTCCTCCGTTACTGCCACGGGGGGGGGGGGGCGGACTGCTTCCCCGCCTCCTTTCTAATCAAATCAACGATAGGGCTAAACACGCAGGGGAATTCACGGTCTGGAATTCAGGGATACTTGACTAATGAGATAATTACAGGAGCTTTTTTATTTCCCCGGTAGCTGAGCAAGTGGAAGAAGCTTTCCAAAATACACCAGCCGTTTGGGGGAAAGTTTTTAAGGCGAAATAAATTAAGCTTAATTTACGATCTCCTAAGATGTACCTGTGGCATCTTAGTGGCCTTTGTTAAGCCTGTTCTGAACCCAATCCTCTCTCTTTTTTGGGGAGGGATAGACGGCAAAAGCTTAGATCACGAAAGTTTGATCTGTGCTGACCATGGTCCCTCGTCAATGGAGTTGCTTGCCTCTGTTTTTGCCCATCTGTAAAATGGGCGCAGTGTAACTGCCCTTCCACCTTGCTGCTGAAAGATGGTGGAGATGAATTCCACAGTACAGTACAGTCCTCGGCTTACAATGGTTCATTTAGGGACCATTCAGAGTTACGACAACACTGGGGAAAAAAAGTGACTTACGATCATTTTTCACAGTGATGTGATCAAAAGTCAGGTGCTTGGCAGCTGGTTCGTATTTATGACGGTTGCAGCATCCCAACTCTGGTCAGAAAGATGGTAAAACGGGGTAAAATTCACTTAACAACTACTGGGCTCAATTGTGGTCGTACGTTGAGGGCTACCTGTTATATATTTTTTTCAGCTGGGGGCAGCCCTTCTGAGTGTCTTGTCTTCCCATGTTGTTAGAAAGCTCAGGAGTACAAATTTGACCAGTCTCTGATCGGCCGTCTCTGCAACGATCTCAAGGAACAAGATCAAGAAAATCTCTCGGGAAAATTTCCAGTCTTTCAGCTTACCGTTCAGTATCGGATGCACCCGGATATCTTCTTATTTCCATCCAAATATATCTACGAAGGGATCTTGACCACTGACAGGTAGGCAATTTTAAGACTTCCTTAAAAGAGTTAAAAAGTGGGTCTGACGTTCCTTTTATTCCAGATCTTTGCTTTTTTCCTCCCCCCCCCCCCCACCAACCATGCCATTTTTGCATATTTCATTACCCTGTTTCCCCGAAAATAAGACCCCCTTGGATAATAAGCCCAATTGGGCTTTTGAGCACATGTGCTAAAATAAGCCCTCCCCCCCTGAAAATATTTAAACGCATGCACAGCTAGTCCCCACCATTTCCTCTAGTTAGAGTTAGGTAGACAGAGCTGGAAATCAGGTAAGACAGCAAGAGGAGCCCCGTCTTGCTCCACACACCCCAAAATAATAAGACCTGCCCGAAAATAAGGCCAACCGCTTATTTCAAGGTTCAAAAAAATATAAGACAGGGTCTTATTTTCAGGGAAACACGGTATAAGAGGTGTTTGGATAGCCCCAAGGCGTCACAAACGGCTTATGTCATTCTGTCTTAGTCATTTAACCTGGGTTTTATTTTATTTTATTTATTTATTTGGGGGTGGGATAGTTTCTTGTGTGTAAAATCATCACCGTCATTAACCTTCATCTAGCAATTCAGATTGTCTTTTAACTTTTCCCCCTTTTTTAAAAAACTTGAGAGACAATCTTCCAAAAAAAAAAGTGGGTTTCTGAGTTGCAACAAGAAAATGATCAGTGTTTTGGGATAGGCCAGACCAAAAAACTTGACTTCACACGTTTGACCTGAACTATATTAATTGATATATTTTGAAAAGCCCGAATGGTGTTTTCCATTCCTTCTCTCTTTTTCCCCCAGTCAAATAGCAGTGGAACCAGTTCTAAGCTTCTTCCTAACACTTCCTGGGCTTCAAATCATGCTTTTGAACATATTGCAATATTTCTACACCATTTCTCCAAGCTTCGCGTGTGTGTGTGTGTGAGACAAGCTAAAAAATTGGGCCATTCCTGTACGATTCAGAATCTGTTTTTGAAAAGTGACCTGGTGTAAACTCCTTAATTCTACTTGGTGTTTTTTTCTTTTTAATCCCACGGCAATTCTCCCACGACAGTAAAATAGCAGAAGATCGCTGCTCGTTGGCGTGGCCTTTCCAACCCTACTTGCTTTTCGATGTCTTAGACAGCCACGAAGAACGAGAAAACGAGTAAGTTGTCTTGTCTGCATTGATTAAACGGCTTGTCTGACTCTCAGTAGCTGCGACAACTAGCCCAAGTTAACAATCACAGATGCAACAGCAAGGAAATAGAATCAAGAATAGAATAAATCTGGAAGGGACCTTGGAGGTCTTCTAGTCCAGCCCCCGGCTCAAACAGGTCAATATCATCTTTGGAAACTTCCCTTTCACAACAGCCACTGAAAAACATGATTTGCAACCAGTTCTCGCGCTTACAACCATCATAGCGTCCTCAGGATCATGGGATCAAAATCGGGACTCTCGGCAACTGGCATGTAGTTACGACAGTTGCCAAATCCCAGGTGACGTGACCGTCATTTCTCTGCCAAGCGAAGCCCGTGAGAGAAGCTGGCTTTGCTCAACGTCTGTAGGGTTCACTTAACAACGGCAGCCATTGGCTGAACAACCATGGTGTAAAACGGTTGCAAAATTGGGTGCAATTTGTTTAACCGCTGCTTTTGCCCAACAAGGGGAATTCTGGTCCCAAATTGTGATTTGTTTCTTCATGTGGGATGCAATATACAACAATCATTGTATTTTTATATTATTCCTGTTTCTGTTTGACAAATATATAATACCGTGTTTCCCCAAAAATAAGACCCTGTCTTATCTTTTTTTGAACCCTGAAATAAGCACTTGGCTTAATTGCCATGCACTCAAAAGCCCAATTGGGCTTATTATCAGGGGATGTCTTATTTTGGGGGAAACAGGGAAGAAAGAAAGAAAAAGAAAGAAGGAAAGAAAGAGAGAGAGACAAGAAAGAAAGAAAGAAAGAAGATAGACAGTAGATAGATAGATATGATAGATACCGTGTTTCCTCGAAAATAAGACCCGGTCTTATATATTTTTGAATCCTGAAATAAGCGCTTGGCCTTATTGCCATGCACTCAAAAGCCCAATTGGGCTTATTGTCAGGAGGTGTTTTTTTTGGGGGGAAACAGGGTAAATAAAAATAAAATAAAATAAAATGAGGCATACTATAGGATAGGACATTCCTCCGTCCCTCCCTCTTGTCCCCTAAATCTTCCCTTCCCCTATTTCCCTTTGTTCAGCTCCTATAATAACCCCCAAGAAGTGAAGCTGTTGGTGGAACTCATGAAGGTCCTTAAAGGGAAGAAGAAGGATATCGGCGCGCGTCAAATTGGAATCATCACCCCTTACAACGCGCAGAAAAGGAGGATACAGAGACAGCTGGATAAAGAATTCGGAGAAAACAGGTGAGAACAGGACGCTTGAATGGTGGCCATCCCCTCCATCTCATTACCCTATGCCCTATGAGTTGTTTTTTTGACACAGCATGGAGTACAGTTAGTCCTTGGCTTAACAACAGTTCATTGAGTGTCCGTTCAGAGGGACAACAGCACCGATCAAACTTCAGATGCTTGGCAGCTGGCATGTATTTATGACCATCGCAGCATCCTGGGGTCACATATTTTAACTTACTGCATCTGTGTATGGTTTGCCGATTGCACAGTGGCAGATAGGACAACACTCCAGAGGGTCAACGTCATTGCCCAGAGGATCACTGGCTGCCCTCTCCCCTCCTCGGAAGAGCTTTATAGCTCCTGCTGCCTTAAGGAAGTTCAAAACATCCTTAAAGATCCATCTCATCCTGGATCTCACCCTTTTTTTTTTTTTTTTTGAACTATTACCATCTGGCAGCCGGTACAGGACAATAAAAACAAGGACAAATAGGCTGAAAAACAACTTCTATCCCAGGGCAATAACCATACTGAATTCACTTAGCAACGAGAACAAGAAAGGTTGTAAAACGGGGGGGGAAACTCACTTAACCAGCATCTCGCTCAGCAACATAAATTTTGGGGCTCAGTCGTGGTCGTAAGCCGAGGACCACCTGCACATTATTTTATGGATGTGGCGTCCACTGAATCAAACCAGGTGCAGAAAAGTTATCACCGACTTGAGGGGCCTACAACCTCTTGGAACGTTCATTTCCCCCATTTTTAGAAGTCGGGGAAGTAGAAGCAGAGTTCTAACAACGTTAAATTTGGACGGAAAACATCTGTACAGGAGGTCCTTGATTTACAACCATCCGCACCCGCCATGGTCGCGTAATCAAAATTCAGGCCCTTGGCCACTGGCATGTACTTACGACAGTTGTAGCATCACGGAGTCCCGTGATGCCCTTCGGTGACCTTCCCAGCCTGTTTCCGATCAGCAAAGTCAACGAAGGAACCCGTATTTGCTTAATGATTGCACAATTCATTTAACAAGTGCAGCAATTTGCTTAACGACTTTGATTTTAAAAAAAAGAGAGAGAGAGAGAGAGAGAGAGAGAGGTCATAAAATTGGGGCACTTGAAAAAACAAATCTTTTTGCTTTGCCACAAATTCTGGTCCCAGTTTATGATTGTAATATTTTTACGATCTGTGATATTTTTTTTTCCAGCTGACCTCCTGCTTCCTTGCCACCCCCTCTCTCCCCCCCCATCCCATGTGATTGTAAAGTCTCCAAAATTAAGATTATTACTCATCTTTCCTGCATTCCCCCTTTGTTTTCCAAGAGGGTGTTTGGGGTGGGTTTTTTTTATTATTATTATTTGGAAGGTGGGGTGGGGATTAAAAATATCATCCTGACTCATCTTCCTGTCCTGTTTTTTTCCTCCCCCTCCAGTGTTGGGGAAATTGACACCGTGGACGGATTCCAAGGCCGCGAGAAAGATTGCATTATTGTCACCTGCGTGCGGGCAAACAGCCCTCAAGGATCGATTGGGTAGGTCTTTGCCCACCCCCCACCCGCCCCAGTGCCAGGACTTGGTGCCATTTTACTGCTGGGATGGGGGGCGGAGGTCACATTAGGCCTGACTCCTGGCCAGCTGGGGGGACTTCAGCCCCAATTCTGGAATAGAATGAAGCAAAACTGTCTTATCCTTGTATGCCCTAGAAGTCCTCTTTCTACCTTTGTAGACACTCCCACTACAACTCCCAGAATTCCCCAATTGGCGTGCTTTAAGATGCCCCTTAAAGCTGCTGGCTGGGGAATTCTGGGAGTTGAAGCCTGCCCATCTTAACGTGTTTGACTGGGGAATTCTGGGAGTTCAAGGCCGCCCATCTTAAAACATGCTGGCTCGGGAATTCTGGGAGTTCAAGGCCACATATCTGAAAAGTTCCCAAGGTTGAGAAACACTAATCTAGACACTACAAGGCCAGGCAAATCTCCAAAGTTTCATTCAGTCCCTTTGAATCCCAGACAGAGTCCTACTCTAAACAACTTGGGGAGTCCTGCATTCATTTCAACCCTTACTGGTTCATCGTGCAGAGTTTTTTTCTCAAGAGATTTCCAAAGCCTATCAGTCCATGCTGGACAGCTAGCGACGACCTGCCCTGACTCGGACACATCACTAGATCAGGGACACGATAAATGTTCCAAATTGCTCAGGAATAGGAGGTTTGCCCTTCCCTTCCTCTCTTCCCGTTTTGAATCCTTTTCCTCCCTTTAATTTAATTTTATTGGAATTGTTTCGAGCAGTGTCAGCTTGCACGGAGCCAGGCGCCATTCAAGTTGACCAATAAAAATGAAAAACTAAACTAAGAGCAATAACGAAGTGGCTC
The DNA here is from genome assembly GCA_038048745.1 of Coluber constrictor foxii. Lineage (NCBI taxonomy): Eukaryota > Metazoa > Chordata > Lepidosauria > Squamata > Colubridae > Coluber > Coluber constrictor. The sequence continues at coordinate 14,312,406 of CM075968.1, forward strand.
CATTCAATTTATCGTGTCCCTGATCTAGTGATGTGTCTGAGTCAGGGCAGGTCATCGCTAGCTGGCCAGCATGGACTGATAGGTTTTGGAAATCTCTGAGAAAAAAACTCTACACTGTAAACCAGTAAGGGTTGAACTGAATGCAGGACTCCCCAAGCTGTTTAGAGTAGGACTCTGTCTGGGATTCAAAGGGACTGAACGAAACTTTGGAGCTCCTTGCAAGCTGACACTGCTCGAAACAATTCCAATAAAATTAAATTAAAGGGAGGAAAAGGATTCAAAACGGGAAGAGAGGAAGGGCAGACCGGAAAGCAAATCATCGCGTTCCACCTCCCCAAAGTCCTGAGTAGACAAGAAGGTCTCCTACAACTCTTCCAAACCACAGCGGAGTGGAAACCGTTCTGAGTTTAAGGGAGAACCAATGTTTTCTCTTGGAGTTCCTCAAGGTTGGAGGTCTGCCCTCCCCTCCCTACTTGCAGGGAGTGCTGTCCCCACATTTCTAGGTTCAGAAGCCCTCGCTGCCGCCTTCTCTAGCAATCAAAAGCAGCCAGCTTCGCAGTTGGTCACCAGGTGGCAACCAAGAGTAGTGAATGAAATTTATTATGGCTGGACAACCTCTCTGTAGAGAGCGTTCGTTTCTCAAATCAAAGAGACTTTTAGACGGGCGGACTTCGACTCCCAGAATTCCCTAGCTGGCCTAGCCAGAGCGTGTTCGAAGTCGAGTTCAATTTGTTATCAAAAGACCCCAATAAAAAAAAAAAACCCAAAGAGGAAACCACGAGCAATAAATCTTCCTTTAAGATTCAGAGGTTTATTCCTGAGCAATTTGGAACATGGGACAGCCAACATAGCAATGCAATTTCATGACAAAACTTGCATTATTAAACATTGCAATAGGTTTCAGTGTCGCATACCACATCCTACAAAGACTGCTGTTGGGCAAAGGACACCATTCTCATCTCAAGCCACGTTTATTATACCTTCTTTTTTACTGATATACACATTCCATAGTTTCACTTCCTTTCTTACATTCTTACTGACCGTCACTGTCTGCAAACCCCCGTGTACATCTCAAACCTCTATCCATCGTCTACTTTCAGTTCCCTATTTCTCACGGTTTCAGTGTTCTGATTCCAAATATATCTCAAAACCACGTACTTCGTAGAAAATGCAGCACACAAGCCAGCACGTTAGAAATACGTCTGGTACATTTTGCAATTATTTTAGTTTAAAACCTTGGTTCAGCGAGGCTGCAAGCCCACTCCTAGGCCTTACTACAGTAGTGGGATTCAAGTAATTTAACAACCGGTTCTCTGCCCTAATGCTTTCTTCCAACAGCTAGTTTGCCAAACTGTTCAGAAAGTTAACAACCGGTTCTCCCGAAGTGGTGCAAACTGGCTGAGTCCCACCACTGCCTTAACTACCTGCAACTTTCCAATGGATATATTTCTCTTCTCACAATTTTATACCCCCATCTTTATTAATTTTATAAATAATCCAAGGTGGTGAACCTATCCAACATACCTTCCTCCTATTTTCCCCACAACAACAACCTTGTGGGGTAGGGTGGGCTGAGAGAGAGAGAGAGGGACCGGCACCCAGTCTCTGCTGATAGGCTCAAAGTCACCCATCTGGCTTTCATGCCTAGGGCGGGACTAGAACTCACATCTGGTAATCGGCCCAGAGCCACCCAGTCAGCTTTCATGGCTAAGGTGGAACTAGAATTCCCAGTCTCTGCTGATAGGCCCAAACTCACCCAGCCAGCTTTCATGCCTAGGGCAGGACTAGAACTCACTGTCTCCTGGTGTCAGGCTCCTCCTCTATCCTGACGCCTTACCCACTAGACCAAACTTCCTCGTAAGTTCAAGAAAGTTCATAAAGCCTCTTCAGGAAGTTTGTAGTTCAACTCCTCTCCTATGAGCTTCGGATCCATCATCCTCGCCTGCTTAGAATCCTGGGCTTTCTTTCTTTTTTTTTTTAAACCCTCCGTCCCGAGAACCTCGTCCCCTCAGGCCAGACCAGACCCCTGTGTTTCAAAAACAAGTCCTTCCCTTTAAACTTTGATTTAACAGCTTTTCTCCGAGAAGGAGGGGTGGGGGGGGGAGGAACTCATGCTTGCCTTCGTGGCGTGTTCCCAATTCGCAAGTCACCTTTGGAATGCATGAAATATTCAGTCCCCGCGTGAAATATTAATAAGAGTGTTTGTACATGAATCAGAACAGCGTCAAGTCTCTAGGTGGGTCATGCGGGGAGGTCTTTCAAGGTCTCGGCTGGTGAAACGAATCCAGCGCCTTTTTGCGCTCTGTTCCCCCCCACACACACACTTCCCTCCCCCCTCCACCCACCCCCGCACTGCTGTCTCCGATCAGGGCGACCCGGGTTCAAAATTAAGACCGATAAGCGGCCGCCAAACTCCAAGGCTTAAAAATGGAATCATAGGCAATTCCCCGTGGAGTTTCGTGGGAGTAAGTCTCTGTGTAAGGTCAAGGGAAAGGTTCCCCACATATGTGCTAGTCGTTCCTGACTCTAGGGGGCGGTGCTCCTCTCCATTTCAAAGCCGAAGAAACCCTATATCATTGCAGACAAATAGTTGTCCAATCTCTTCTTAAAAACCTCCAATGACGGAACACCCACAATTTCTGGAGATAAGTCATTCCACTAATTAATTGTTCTCACGGTCAGGAAGTTTCTCCTTCGTTCTCGGTTGCTTCTCTCCTTGATTGGTTTCCACCCATTGCTTCTTGTCCTGCCTTCTGGGGCTTTGGAGAATAAGCTGACCCCCCCTTCTTTGTGACAGCCCCTCAAATATTGGAACACCGCTCTCATGTCACCCCTGGCATTGGTACATCCAGAACAACGTGTCCTTAGCCCATCCTGGGCTAGAGCGATGATCGGTAAAAATGTATAGCTAGTCCTCCACTTAACAACCAATCACTTAGTGATGGTTTGAAATTATGACCTGCTTCAAAAAGGGGACTTAAGACCGAATCCGAAGTTCCACTTTAAGTCAGCAACTCGGCTGCGTTTACGGCTGTTTGCCGCCATCTGCAAAGCCCCCTGTCAGGGTTCCCAACGAAATCAAATTCCGAGGCTTGAAGTTCCTCCAAGTTCCATTTGATTAGAGATGTCATATTGGCACATCTGGGAAAACCCGAATCTCAAAACTTCCAGGTTTTCCCCACCCAAAGAAAAGTTCAATTCCTCGCCCAGCACGAACCAATCTGGTACCCTCTGGAAAAGAAGATACCTCCTCATTCTTCTCAGCACAGCTGCAGGGCACAATGGCCTTGACTTTCTGGAAAGAATTCTATTTTGACTACATATCTTCTTCGCTCTGTACAATCCCCCCACCCTCCCGTTTTCCCACAGTAGAATTTGCGGTAGGCCTGAAGCCTCAAAGGCATAAAGTTGCCTTCCAGGTTTGACACCCTCATTCCTTGACAAACATGTCAGCGGAAGGGATTTAGGGGACGAAAACTTCTCCCCAGTCTGGATGGATCCAGGGATTGATGCAGTGGGGGGAAGAAGCTTAATTATTTCCACCATTTGGCTAAGACAACCTCACCTTGTGGTGCCCTTTTCGCTGCTCCCTCTCCAGGTTTCTGAGAAGCTTGCAGCGTCTGAATGTCACCATCACCCGAGCCAAATACAGCCTTTTCATTCTTGGGAAGCTGAAAACACTCATGGTAAGTGGGAAAAGGCAAAACGAGGCTTTCCCGGAGTGCAGTTTCTTCTATTCTTGTTTATCAACTCAAAAGGGAATACACGAGAACTGGATAACGGTGTCTTTTGGGGGTGGAGGTAGGGACGTCCCTGTGCCAACTAGCCGTGAACCGTAAATAAAATAGGAGCCCGTTTCCAAACATCCGAATGCAAAGCACGTGACCATGGGGGATGTTCAGTGGTCGTAAAGTGTGAAAAACGGTCATAAGTCACGTAACTTTGAAATGTCACTAAATGAACTGGATGCAAGTCAAGGACTGCTTATATGCCCCTTTTCTGAAGGGCTGCTTCTGACTCACCAAGTGGGAATGGGGTAGTCTTCCCTCAAATGTCAAAACTATTTTATTTATATTTCATATTTCTAAACCGCCCACCTCCCTCAATGAGGAACTCTGGCTGGTCTACGATATCCCATGACCTTCCACTCTTTGTCCCATCTTGGTCCTTTGCAGGAGAACCGAGACTGGAACGAGATGATCCAGGACGCCCAACGGAGAGGGAACATCATCCAGACCTCCAAGAACACTTACAAAGCCAGCGCCATGAAAATCCTCAAATCCAGATCTTTCCCCCACTCCGGGATGACAACTCTAGAAAGGGACGCCCAAGACACCCTGGCAGCCCTCCGTGGAGCCAAACCACAGCCCCTCCCCACCCCAGTCACCACCCAGCGCCCTCCAGTCTCCCTTCCCACTCCGGCCAGCAAAAGGACCCCTCAGGAGACACCCAACCACCGGCCACCCCCGGTGGCCCAGGTGAAACCAATCCAGGACAGACCGCAAGACCCCCGCCTCTTCAGACGAGCGGAGTCGGCGTTAAAAGCCACCGGCTGCAAGGAGGGTCAGATTCTGGCCTTGGCACCCTGGCCAATGCAAAAACCCTCCGGACATCTGACCGTTCAGAGCCGTAGCAATTCCGTGGACACCCTGGAGGAAACACCGAGCTGCGTTAGGCCCACGCTGAGCATAGCCCCCTCCCCCGTGACCACGGACCGGAGCCTCCCCTTCCTGAACGAGCAATCCAAGACTTTAAAAGATCACCCCAATTATCCCCGAAGGACATTGGAGGTGTCCCGGGAGGAGGACGATTCTACCGAACCCAAGAAGAGACGCACCACTTTCTGACTTCCCCAAAGACCCCTCATTCCTTGCCAGGTGTCTTGTATTCGAGTCTTCCCATCACCTCTTGCCTGTAAGACTTGAGAGAGAAAGAGAGAGACTGACTGACTCTTTGCACGCCTGGGTCTGTATGCATAAATATACCGACATGAGGCAGATGCGCCTTGAAACAGAGCCATATATTAAAAAGAACCCCAAACTCTGTAAGCCTTAAGGGCCATGTACATTTGTATAGCAAAGAAAGCTTTATTTTTTAGAAGCGAGGGAGCCGAAAGTGCCCATTAAATGCTTCCATGTGTATAGTGTCCTATTTAACCACGCAGCCGCCCATCGATCGAGGACTTTCGTCAGTCACTGTGCTGGTATGTGTGGGAAACACACACACACACACACACCCCAACTTCAACACGCCCTCCTATCCCAAGGCCTGCAATCCTGTTTTTAATTTCATTGCTGATTCTTCAGGGTACACAACACAACGAGTTTGAGGAAGGAATTTTGCCCTGCTCAATTCTGGGTGCCTTGCGGGAGGGGGGTGAGTGAGGAATTGCTGTAGCGACATCAGCCGGAAAGACGTTTTGCGCAAAATAACTTCCCGTCTCCATTCGTTGAGAGATTCTGCAAAATTCTCGTCACCTCCCTCGCCTGTTTTCTGATCAAAGTGCCTCGGGGTTTTTTTTGTTTTTTTTTTTGCAAAGATATGGAAAGATTTGGGTTACCTTCTCAACTAGGTTGGGAAAAGGGGGAGGGGAGTCCCCCTCTCTGCTTTGCCCACTACTCTGCGGTAAATCTGATCTTTTATTAAAATCTTCCAATTTGGCAATTTGTAATCAACTTTTCCCTGGCGTCTTTCCATCTCAACATTTGAGGAGGGTCCCAAGCACCGGGATGGGTGGGTGGGGGAATGCTACTTAATTTTCACTGCCACTCAACCCTGGGCATTTTCACTTGTTTTGATAAAAAAAGTTGTTTGTCTTTATAAATATCAATACATATCTATCGATCTATCGATCTATCGATCTATCTATCTTTATCTATCTTTATCTATCTATCTATCTATATCTATCATCTATCTATCTATCTATCTTTCATCTATCTATCTATCTATCTATCTATCTATCTATCTATCTATCTATCTATCTATCTTTATCTATCTATATCTATCTATCTATCTATCTATCTATCTATCTATCTATCATCTACCCTTCTGTTATGAATAACCTAAATGTAAATACATTAAAATAGACCTTTTTAAAAGCTCTTCTCCCCCCCCTTTTTTTTTCCCACCCTAAATAAATAATTCAGGTTGTATTTTCAAAATACACTTGGCTTTTTCTGATTCGTGCTTTCGAAGGGTAAGTTAAGGACTTCTGAATTAAGAGTGAGAGCAAATTACATGAGATTTTTCCAGGGTTTTGGATCAGGGCCCTGTTGCGTAGAAGCAAGTGAATTTTTCCCCCTGAACAAAAACACTTTAATAGTTCTCTGATTTCACCTAGATCCCCATCCTTGGCACAGCAAATGGAGTAGCTCCTATAGATTCCCCCCCCCCAAAAGGCCGCTGGACTTAGTTTTTGCTTGAAGACATTTCACTTCTCATCCAAGAAGCTTCTTCAGTTCTGACTGAACGACGGAGGATAGAAGGATTGGTATTCCTTTACAGTCCTCTGGTCGTTAGCGCTCTTTCTGAGAGTCGTTGAGGCCACTGGCAGGTTTATGCGCCCTGAATAATGCAATATGGATGCAGAACTTTCTTGGAACTGCTGTGAAAAGATTGTGTTCTAAAGAGGAGATGGTGTGTGTCGTATCCTTCCCCCTCTGTTGAGAGAGGGCTGTTCAATTTTAACGTAGATGACCTCTTTGAGTCGTCCCTCTTTCAAACCAGTGGCTCCCTCTGTCCAGGATGTGGGCTTTGCTGTCTTTAAGAATGGCCTGTCTATCAAATTAAGATGGATTTGTCTTCCACCTAACGTGTTTCCCGGAAAATAGGACCCTGTCTTATATTTCCCGAAATAAGCCTTATTTTTGAGGAGTCTTATCATTTTGGGGTGCATGGAGCAAGACCATCTTACCTGATTTCCAGCTCTGTCTCCCTAACCATAACCAGAGGAATTGGAGGGGACCGGCTGCTCATGCATTTAAATATTTTCGGAGGGAGGCTTAATTTGGGGCATGTGCTCAAAAGCCCGATTAGGCTTATTATCCAGGAGGTCTTATTTTCGGGGAAAATAGGGTATCTCCTATTCACAACACAGCCCTTTTCAGCAGTTGTAAGAAGGCTCTATACCAGCCTTCCATCCTTCCGAGGTAGGTGAAATGAGGACCCAGATTGTGGGGGCAATAAGCTGACTTTGTATAAAAAAGAACGCCGCTTAGGGGGATCCGAAAGCCCTACTAAGCAGGTATATACGAAAGTATGAAGGCTATTGCTTAACGCATTGTAAGCCGCCTGAGGTTCCGCAGTAGAGCAGCATATAAATTAAATTAAAAAAAAAACTCTCAGAAAGAGCCCTAATGACCAGAGGACTGCAAGGAATATCAATATTTCCATTCTCCAGAAACGAAGAAGCTTCTTGGGTGAGAAGGAAAACCTCTTCAAGGAAAAACAAAGCCCAGTTTGCCTTTTGAAAAAAAAAAACTTTTGGGACAACCATGACCTGGATGACTGAGAATTCCCATAGATCTATGTTGAATGTGAGTCACTTGGGGTTTTTCCCCCCCGGGGGGGAGGGGCTTAGCTTAATTGACACCCCGAGAAGAAAATTTGATAAGAGAATCCTTGCTGATCTCTTCTGAAATCTACCAGAAGAGCAGCGATTGTATCCCGGGCAAATAGTTTCCCTACTTTCTGCATCTTCCAGATTTTGGATGGAATTTCCCATGGGAAGGACTTCATAGTTCATTTCCCCAGGATCCTGTAAGCATCGTTGCTGCAATTGGCTGCGAGATCTTGGCTCCTGATTTGGTTCAGGAAATGGAATCTCAGATCTGGCTGCTCGACGCGATGAGGAAAGAACATGGGTAAGCATGCAGAATCCAGTTGATCTGGTGCCATCAGGCTGGATGCTCTCTTATCAACTTGACTTGGTTGGCTTCATAAAGTTGAGTAGATTGAGAGACTCAGTGGCTAAGACTTTGAGCTTTTCGAACGAAAGGTCGGCAGTTCAGCAGTTCGAATCCCTAGTGCCGCGTAACGGGGTGAGCTCCCGTTCCTTGTCCCAGCTTCTGCCAACCTATCAGTTCGAAAGCACGTAAAAAAAAAATGCAAGTAGAAAAATAGGAACCACCTTTGGTGGGAAGGGAACAGCGTTCCATGAGCCTTTGGCATTGAGTCCTGCTGGCCACATGACCACGGAGACGTCTTCGGACAACGCTGGCTCTTTGGCTTTGAAACGGAGATGAGCAGCGCCCCCCAGAGTCGGGACCAATTAGCAGATATGTGCGAGGGAAACCTTTACCTTTTAGAGTCGGAAGACAACCCCATCAGAATCCACTTCTGAGGAGTTATAAATACCTTGGTAGACCCTGAAGCCAACCAGAGATGGTTGGAAGTTGTGGATAACTTTGAGAACCTCAACTCTCGTTTTGTGTCTCTGTGCCCACAAGACGCACAACTAGGTCATTGGAAAGCCACCAGGTGGCACTCCACTAACCACAAGAAACTTGATCACCGTGATTATGGGATGTGGGCTTTGCGTGTTCATTCAATCAAGCCTTCCACCCCCCGGCTGGCTCATGATTGTGCTGTGCAAAGCCAAAGAGCAAGCTCGTTCAATTTAAACCAAGTTTAAGTATGACTCAGTACAAAGAGAGTTGAAATTGGTCTTTATTTGCCAACTCCCCAGATTTGTCCTCGGGAAAGGAGAACTATTAATCCTCCATCGTTTGATGCCCAGTACAGGTACCCATCTTTCCCCGAAAATAAGACCGCGTCTTATTTTCTTCTGGGCCCCAAAATAAGCACCAGGGCTTATTTTGGGGGGTGTCTTTCTTTTTTTGCCCATGTATGGGAGGCCCACTTCTTCTGCATGCTCATGATGGGGCAGGCCACGCAGCACCCGAGTGCCACCGCTGCAAGGCAGAGGAAAGCGAAGCTGACCCATGCGCCCTGCACCGGCTTACCTCGGGGGCCCTGCAGCCAACACAACGCTCGGCCTCCTGCTCTGTCATGGCCACGAGCAATTGGAAGAAGTGGACCGATGGCTGCTGGTACTGCCACCACAAGGCAAGTGTCGGGATGTAGTTGGCTCGGCTGCCGGGGTCCTGAAGTAAGCCTGTGCAGTGCACTTAAGACAGCTCCACCACCATCCCACCTCATGGCCGTGGCACCATCAGCAACCATCAGGAGCCTTGGTGGTGCAGTGGACTAAAGCGCTTTTAAAATAGCACTTAGCTGCCAGCTGCCTGCAATTACTGCGAGTTCGAATCTCACTAGGCTCAAGGTTGACTCAGCCTTCCATCCTTCCGAGGTAGGTAAAATGAGGACCCGGATTGTGGGGGCAATAAGCTGACTTTGTATAAAAAAGAACACCGCTTAGGAGGGGCCCAAAGCCCTACTAAGCAGGTATATACAAAAGTATGAAGGCTGTTGCTTAACGCATTGTAAGGCGCCCTGAGTCTCTGGGGAAGGGCAGCATATAAATCAAACTAATAAATAAATAATAAACCTGACGGAATCGGCGGCCGGGCAGCTGTGCAGACTCTTAAATAGGGGTTATTTTTTGGTAGGGGCACACATTTAAAAAAAAACCCATGCTAGGGCTTATTTTTGGGATAGGTCCTCGACTTACAACCATTCATTTAGTGACCAAAGTTACATCGGCAATGGAAGAAGTGACTCATGGCCGTTTCTCACGCTTACAACCATTGCTGGATCCCCCCGCTCACGTGATCCAAATCCAGACGCTCGGCAACGGGCGTGTATTTATGACGGTTGCAAAGTCCCAGTGTGTGTGTGTATATGTGTGTGTCTGTGTGTGTGATGCGATCCCCTTTTTGCGACCTTCCGACAAGCCACGTCAACCGGATTCACTTAAGAACCGTGTGACCGACTGAACCACCGCAGTGACTCACTTAACAAAACCCTGTTGCTGGCAACTGCCGTGGTTTAACTTAACCAATAAGGCCAGAAAGTCCGTCGAATGAGACAAAACACACTGAACCACCAAAATCTGGGGCTGCATTGTGGTCGTACGTCGATAGCTTTTTTTTAAAAAAAAAGCAAAAAACCTCATAATTTGGGACGGATCTGTAGATTTACGAGTCTCATTCGCTCAATGTGAGGCTAGATGATGGAACACTTATCAATGTCATATAATAATTTTCCTGTTAGAGCATATTTGTGTCGTCGTTGTTTTTGCAAAGTGCTTTTCAATTCACACTTACGGTTGCGTTGAAATCCACCTAGAAACAAAACCCCGGATCCTCTTCTAAGGCCATTTATTTACATCTAACAAATTCTCTCCAGGATCGAATTCATCCCGCGTTCCCCCACCCCCACCCCCCCAAGCATCCTTCTACGTTCCAGAATTAGGGCACAGAGAACCGAATTTTGCATATCTTATTCAGGCTGAGGATCTGAAAGCATCAAAGGTTGAAGGCTGCGAGTTTGGTTATTTTCCCCTCAAGGACCACAATCCAGCAAATTTCTGGGTTCCCAGCCAGCCCTGTGATTTTATTTATTTATTATTATTATTATTGGGTTTGGGTTTTTTTTTTTTTTTTTTTGGCAACCGATTCCTGCTGTGTTTGGACCAGATGATTCACTTAGCTCAGGGGTCGGCAACTTTAAACACTCAAAGAGCCAGCTATGGCGAAGCTTTTACTCTCCGAATTGCACAGAATCTTAGTTAGAGGTTCTCCCGAATCCTTGAGGGTTGAAGGGTTGGTTCCTGGTTTAAAAACTAGGACACCTAACCATCATAACGTGGAAAGCTAGTCTGTTTAAAGGAAAGCCCCATGCAAACTCTCAACAAACCCCTAATTCCATCTTCGGCATCCAGGAAATGCGAAGTGCCAATTGCTTGTCCTTTTCACAATCTTTTTTGGAACGATGCCCACCGAACCAACGAGTTAAGTCTGCAAAGCTGGAAGAGAAAAATTAATCCGAGACCTAACAGCAATTAATAAGTTGCTTTTATGTAATGGATTATAACACCATAATATTTCAGGTAAAATGGTTTTTTTTTTCTTCTCTAAAGGCTGTAATAGTTCACCTGATTATTTTTGTTTTGTTTTTTTTTTAATCTCCCCTTCCCCCACTCTTCTTTAGGACATGGATCATTCCAACAAATATAATTCTCTACCAAAAAGAAAGAAAAAAAGAAAAAAAGAAAAGAATCACAATCTGTTCGGCAAAGCCCAGAGGAGTGTGATGTATTTTTGGCATAATAAAAAACCAGTGTTGAAAGCTGAAGACTCTTAACCAAAGAGTAAAAAAACAGAAAACGAGTCCAAATAGAAAAAGGAAAAAAAAAAAGAAAGAAAAACTTAATAAATTCAGCAACTTGATTTTTTTTAGGCCACGTTATCCTTGGAGGCCTGAGCAAAAGAAGGCCTCCATAAAGTTCCTTCTTTTCCAATTTTGTACCTGCCAGCCTCCGTTTAGCCGATTTCCTAAACATCTTCCTAAAAAAACTGGGCTGGAAGGAAGAGGAGAATTTGGAAGGGAAAGAGAAGTGCAACATAAATGCAAGATAATCGAAGACATTTTGCCCCCGAACCCTCCCCCTTTTTTTTTTTAGAAGCTACCCCTGTGCAAAGGAGAGCTCTGGACAATTTCCCCCTCGGGAAGATAGTTGGAAAAACTGCAAACACTTTGCGATTTCCCCCCCAAGTCCTGTTGAGGTGTCCTTTCCTGCCTTGGTGGACCCCATAACAGGTATCTGTATGTTCCTTCAACTGATGTCCAGCCAAAGATCTGCATGAGGAGCAGGAACCTCTGTTGAATCCTTCAACGCTTGGCCAACAAAGACCAAGAGACACCAGCTCCGGCTGGAGGATGGGTCTTTTTTCTGAGCTCGCAACATTTTCGAGCTGTCCCAATCCTTTCTCGCTTCCGCTTGAGCCTTTCCGTGGGATTTTGACGGAGCACCTTCCTCCTTGTCCTTCAGAGGTCCAAGAGTTGTTGCATGTGTAGGCTCACCACGCTGGCCGCGAAAGCCGAAAGGCTGAGATACGTCCTGGAGACCGAGTCGCACTCTGTGTCCTCCCCTTCGCACTTGGTTTGTTCGCACAGGATGCCCTTGGTACCCGGCGGGCAGAGACACCTCTGGTTCTCGTAACATGTGCCTCCGTTTTGGCAAATCAGGAGCTCGTCGTCGCAGACATTCGCTGTGGAGAGAAAGGGAGGCGTTGGAAGTGCTAGGAGTTGGGAGCCAGGGTGAGGAGCGAGGTTGCGGGCTTGGTTGCTCCCCCAAATTAAAACTTCAAACCCCAGAATTCCCCTTTAAGTTGAGTGGATTTCAAGCCCCAGAATTCCCCAGCCAACTTGCTTTAAGATCCTTGGACTTGCAGTCTCAGAATTCCCTAGCCGGTATGTTTTAAGATGAGTAGACTTCAACTCCCAGAATTCCCTAGCCAGCTTCTTTTAACGTGTGTGAACACCAACTCCCAGAATTCCACTCATCTTAAAAGCCTGCTGGCTGGGGAATTCTGGGAGCTGAAGTCCACAGGTCTTAAAAATGACCAACTTTGAGAAAGGCTGCCCTGACTGGATTCAGGTCAGCCAATCGACTCCCACACCTCCATTCAGAAAGGGGAAACATTAACTTACGTAAGCAACCTTGCCTCCAGTAGTAGCCGGGTAGACAATCGTCGCATTTTGGCCCTGTCACGCCCGCATCTTTGCATTCGCAATAGCCGGTCTCATTACAACGGTTAGCCAGCGAGCCAACTCGGTTGCAGTTGCAATCTGGAAGAAACAACGGACCGGTAAAGTCAGACCTACGGTGGGAAAACCTCGGAAGCCATCCCTAATTCTGACGATGGGGATGAGACTGGGAGCAACTCTGGAAATCCTGTGTGTATGGACCTTTTCAAGGATGGATTTCAAAGAGCCTGGATAGCTCAACAGGCTAATAAGGAGACTAAAGCCTGTTATTAACATCCAGCTGTCTGCAATTGCACCAGTTCGAATCTCCCCAGGCTCAAGGTTGACTCAGCCTTCCATCCTTTCTAAGGTAGATCAATTGAGGACCCAGTTTGTGAGGGATATAAGCTGACTTTGTATAAAATATACAAAAGTATGACGGCTATTGCTTAACACATTGTAAGCCGCCCTGAGTCTCTGGAGAAGGGCGGCATACAAATCTAATTAAAAAAATTTTTTAGCAATTGGGTTCTCTGCCTGGTTGCTGGATGGGTGTGGCCTAGTTGGCCTCCTGCACCACGGAAACTACCTGAGGAGAGAAGCAACCTGGAATTAAGAAGCTATCCTGGTGGCTTTTATTCTTTTCCAAGAGGGCAACTGTACTTTCTGTTTTGTTTTTTTCTTGGAAGATGTTTTGCTTCTCATCCGAGAAAGCTCCTTCAGCTCTGGCGCCTTCCACGCCTTCTACTCACCTACACACACATTCTCATCGTCCAGCTCCGCCGAGCTATTTCGGAAGTAGCCAAGCCGACAATACTGACAGTGCTGTCCCCGAGTGTTATGTTTGCAACTAATGCAAGTCACCAAGTTCAGGAAATCAATGAAGCTGCACCGGTTAGAATGCCCATAACATTCACAGTCTGCAAGATCCCAAGTCACAGGGAGGGGGGTGGGGGGAAGAGAGAAAGAACATAGTCTGATTCATCAGGTGGTGTGAAAGCTAGTTGAGAAATCAAACAAAGTTTCTGGAGCTTCTAGAACCGAGCTGTGGAGACACCCATCTTTGCATTCCGTTGGGTGGTTTTCTTTCACCCATAGCTTGGTTGAGAACCTCACGGAAAGATGAAAGAAGCAAGGCAGGAGGAGAAGACACATCTGGGAGACCTTTGAGGGAGCATGCAACCAGAAGGCCACGCCTGTGTGCTTTTCCTCCCCACGGTTTGTGGCAAAAGAAGGATCCTATCAGCCTTGACTTGAGGAAGACTGTGTTGAAATAAGGAGTCCTTCCTCTCCCTACCCAATGACCCATCCCAAGAAGACCATGGGTCTTCTTGAGATGGGAAAAATGAGAGGGTAGCTCAGACTGCAGACTGGGACAATGTTTCTTGCAAAAGAACTGCTTGTCCTCATCCACAAGAAGACCATATCGGGCCAAGTTGGCTTGAGTAGGTGGAACATCTCACTCACAATGACATTCGATCCGTGTGCAAAGACTTGGTGTCATCAGATGAAGTGTCCTCCTCACCTTATTAATTTAAAACAGTGCGACGTTTCATAACAACAGTTTGAGAGATGTCCCCTTGATGGTCTATCTTGTGACCTAGGCTCACTTAGTCATTACAAGGCACAATTAGTCCTAAACAAACCTATTTTATTATTACAGCTGAGAATTACTTCATTCCCAGCTTAGCCCAAATTAATTCCAAAACAAGTCCTTTAGAAAGCACCCCTCCGAAGGCTTTTCTTGGCAAAGCCCCACGAAGTTCAGAAACAAGAGACACCGACTGGAAACAGATTTTGCAATGTTGTTTTCCTACAAAGAGCCCAAGAGCCTTTGCTGCTCTTTTAAGCCTTGTGGGAAGGGCCAATCATCTCCTGGCCTTACTCCCGAGTTGTCCTTTTTGCTTTAGCTGCTCTTGCCTTCCAGCAGCTGTTGGGATGTTAGACTCTTCTCTCCACCTGTATCATGTCATCTTTGCATCCCTCTCCATCCCACTCCCACAATATTTGGCTGGCCAACATGAGTGGCCTTTTGGCCGAGGTTAAGAGGCTATTTTGCTTTAGAACAAAAGATTTGCCATCGAAACATTCTCAAGACAAGGTAACTGAAAGTGTGAATGCTCATTATCTTAAAGGAAATTCTTGATGTGACCTCCGAACACAAAATTCTCCCCCCTTAGTTGAAGGAAGAGAGAACGAACAAATGAGAATTAAATCAGGTTCCCTCAAAACTCAGCTGAGTCGAGATGATAAACCCTCATGTTCTTCACCCAGACTTTCAGGGAACACGTAACATGTTAAGGCAGGACATGCTAGATTACTACATACGAGAAACAGAGCTCCAATGAACTCCATCAACCGTCAGATTTTAATCGTCCTCTTTTAACGACCCCATAATCCCTTGCAGGGTGGAGTGTCTGGGCAACTGAATGGAGCTGAGTTTTTTTCTGGCCGGATGCCCTTCCTGTTGCCAATGCGGAGTTTTGTTCAGCAGATATATTCTCATTGTACCCAGAGAGGGAAATATCTGCCACCAGATATCTACCTAGGATCGAACTCACAGCCTCCTGATTGAGAGGCGAGCGCTCCATCTCTAGGCCACCACGCCACTCACCCGTCAGTCTTTATTACATCAGAGAAATCAAAATAGTCAGTGAAGGTGACCATACCGTTCCACTTTTCTCTGGACACACGGCAGGTTTTCCATTTCAACACATTGGCTGCCCTACCTGTCCTTAAGTCTTACCTGGAAATGTTTCAATAGGGAGCCGGTCATCCGATTCAGGTTTGACTTTGATGGCTCTGGAAATCTCGGGCAAAACTTGAGAATAATGTTAAAGAAGGGGGAAAAAAAACCCCCACCCAAAAGAGATCTCTTTTTCTCTCTCGTCCCCTTTCCCTTGTCCACAAACACAAGCTATTGTCAAATCGGGGGTTCCTCCTTTTAATTATTATTTATAATGAATAATTATTAATTAATTAATTGGGGGGGATATCTCTTTTGTCTGCTCTTGGCTAAGGATCTTTAGAATGGCTGAACGGGTCTTCCTTGACTTACAACAACTGTTGAGCCCCAGATTTCGGCTGCTAAGTGAAACATTTGTTTGAGCGAGTTCTGCTCCGCTTTACGACGTTTCTTGCCACAGCGTATCACTGCCGTTGTTAAATGTTTAACAAGTGAATCGGGCTTTCCCCATTGACTTTGCTTGTCAGAAGGTCACAAAAGGAGGACCACTGGGACGATGCGACCGTCATAAATGCCAAGGTTCTGGATTTTAATCACATGACCCCAGGGAGGCTGTAGTTCAACAGCCATAAGTGGGGGAAATGGTCATAAGTCCCTTATTTCAGCGACGTAACTGTGGACGGTCACTCAGTGAGCTGTTGTAAGTCGAGGACTACCCATATGAAAATCATTGTGCTAAACAAATAAATAAAGATGGTTCTTCAGTTGTTAAGTGAATCGGATGGCCATTAAGCAAATCCGACAGCCCCACCACCACCACTTCTTCAAGGACTTGGTTATAAGATCACAAATGCTGATCATATGACCCTGGGATGCTTCAATCGTCATAAATCTGAGTCAGTGGCCAAGTGTCTGAATTTTGAACATGTGACTATGGGGATGCTGCAAGTGTGAAAAACACAGCAACCGTCGTAGAAACACAGCGACTGGTTGGCTAGCGTCCAAGTTTCGATCACGGGACCGTGGGGATGCCGGGAAAGTTGTAAGTGTGAGGACAGGCACTTTTTTTTCCCCCAGTGCCGTTGCAACTTCGAACAGTCACTAAACGAGTGGTTGTAATTTGAGGACTATCTGTACATTTGAGGTGGAAAAGCCCGGTTTTGGAGACGTTCAGAAAACAGGCAATTTATGCGATGAAAGAAAGAGGTTTTTAAGATGATCTGAAAACTGTCTGAAACGCTGTGGGATCTCTCGCTTCAGCAGGGGGTTAGACTAGAAGACCTCCGAGGTCCCTTCCCACTCTGTGATTCTGTAACTACTCTGCCGGCGCAGGGCGAGGAAAGAGACACCAGCCAAGAGCTGGTGACCCCAGCTGTCCTCTTCTCCTGTAATTGCCTTCCTTACATTTGCCACCTGAAACAATTTTTATGACTGCAGTAATTCCATTAGAGTTCGCTCTGGCACACGCCGGGCTCTAGAGATGCCAACTTTGGCATCTTTTGGCCAGGACCAGCCGCTTAAGACACGTCCACCATTCCCTCCTTCCCCTCTGAATTCTGCTGATCCCCGAGCACTCCTTGACGGTGTCCACAATTCTTAGCCTTACGACATCTGCTCCATGTTAGTTTGTTAATTTCACTTGTATCCAACGTTTTATTATATCATCATATAAATTGAACCAATAAATAAATAAATAAGAGGCGCCTTCCTCTCTCACCCTGGACCTGGCTAGCAAATCCTATCGTGATTTTGAGTTGCCTCTTTAGATCAGAAGGAATGAAAACATCAGGCAGCCAGCAGGAGAATTGGATGTTCCTCTGGTGCCTGGCATCCTTAGAACAGGTGTGTGCTGCAAGATACAATCCACAGGAGGGAAAGAAGAAAGGATGCTGGGCTACTCGGGCATCGCTGCGGTACCTTGCCTGCCAATCTCTGCCTCAGTATACACACACACACACACACACACACTTTTTTTATTATACAGGTTTTTTTTTGGTTATACATCGGTATTTCCATTTCTGCAACTATAGCCATTATTCTCATAGTATATACCAGCTAACTTTTTTGCTGTCGCGTGCCGAAAGTGGGGGGAGCACAGGGGAAGTCATGCATGCATGTGTCCACACCCATAATTCAATGTGCCCCACCCCCTCATGCATGCACACATGACTCCCCCTGCTTTTGGCACACGATAGCATGGTGGGCCTGGTAGGCCTGTTTTTTCGCCCTCCCCAGGCTCCAGAGCCTTTCCAGGGGCCTGGGGAAGGCAAAAACAACCTTCCACACCCACCCACCCCCCGGAGGCCCTCCGGAGGCCGGAAACAGCTGGTTTCCCGACTTCCCCCCAATATGGCTACACGTGCCACAAGTTCGTCATCACGGGTATATACAATATAATCTTCACTTCTGGTCGTTCTGTACAATTTAATCTGTAATCAAATGTAATCCAATAATAATAATAATACTAATATTGCTTATAATGTTATGCTTATATATATATCTATATATTATGCTTATCTATCTATCTATCTATCCATCCTTAAACTTCTGCTTCTGTTTTCTATAAAATAAGTCCCATGTTAAATAATAGCCTGTTTCCTCCTTATCCTTGATTCTCATCATTAACCTGTCCATTTCGGCGCAGTCTAGCATTTTCCTGATTACATTTTCATCTATAGGTACTGTATACTTTCGCTTTCCTAGTTTTGTGGATACATAATTCTCACTGCTGGGCCTCGGAATCCTTTTCTGATCAGGGCCTGACAGCTTTTATTTTTTCCCCGAGACTCGCTGCCAGCAGTCCTGTTCTGAAACCTCCGAATGAGACAGCACATAAAGCACGCATCCCAGCCGAGTATCAGCAGCCAGCCAGCGCTCGCCCGAGAGCGTGGGTGGAAAAAGAGAATTGTGCGCTGGAAACGGTGTGTCTCTCTCTTTCTCCCGGCAGCTGATAAAGACGGGGAGTTCCCCCTCCAGCTCTCTCTTATGACTTGCGAGTGGGCCCTTCCACCCGCTCCGGCACTATGCCATCCTATTTAGCCATGTTTTTAAAGCCACATGCGTGTGTGCGAGCAGCGGGCGTGAGCAAAGCGCATGAGGAGAAGCAGGCTCGCATTTTCGGTGCTGAGGGAACTGATTTGTTGGTCATTTTCTTTCGTTGGGGGAGTCAGTGGTGGGTTCCTCCCAGTTCGGCCCGGTTCCACCGAGCCAGTAGCGGTGACGGTATGACGTCACCAATATGAGCTGATCAGTGTTAAAAGAAAACAAATGAGTAGACCGGCTCGTATATGTGACGGTTGTAGCATCCTGAAATCACGGGATCTCCTTTTGTGACTTTCTCACAAGCCAAGTCAACGGGGCAGCCAGATTCGCTTAATGACTGGGTTACTAAACAACTGCAGTGATTCACTTAACAACTGTGGCAAGAAAGGTGATAAAATGGGGAAAAGTTCACTTAATTGGCTTGCTTAGCAATGGAAATTTGGGCTAAATTGAGGTCGTAAATCAAGGACTAATTCTAATCTATTCCATATTATTCCATTCCATTCTTATTCTTATTCTATTATTCTATTCCATTCCATTTCAAATTTCTATTCCATTCTATTCCATTCCATTCCATTCCATTTTTATTCTATTACATTCTATTTCTAATTTCTATTCTATTCCATTCCATTCCATTCCAAAATTCTCTTCTCTTCTCTTCTCTTCTCTTCTCTTCTCTTCTCTTCTCTTCTCTTCTCTTCTCTTCTCTTCTCTTCTCCTCTCCTCTCCTCTCCTCTCCTCTCCTCTCCTCTCCTCTCCTCTCCTCTACTACTCTACTCTACTCTACTCTAGTCTACTCTAGTCTACTCTACTACTCTACTCTACTCTACTCTACTCTACTCTACTCTACTCTACTCTACTCTACTCTACTCTACTCTACTCTACTCTACTCTACTCTACTCTACTCTACTCTACATTCTATTCAACTCTGCTCTACTCTACTCTATTCTTATTCCACTCCATTCCTCCAGATCAAGTTCTCACCTGAGAAGTTTTAGGAGTCTCCCTTACAACGGCTGAAATCTTATCCGATTTAGCATTTTATTTAAAGGGTGGGAGGGAGGAGGGGACACAGTCTCTGCAGCTGTTCTTCGAAGAGCATCATTCCCCCCACCAACTCCACAATTGGGGGGACCCTGACTGCCATTATCATAACCACCCACCCACCTGCCTATCCCCTGGGGATTTGGGAAACAGCTCCCTGCAGGAGAGAAAGCCAGTTAAAAATTCAAAGCATCGTCTAATTAGGTTTGAGTGTGTCAAACCAGGATGCCAAGGTGCTCAATTACGTCTGCCCTTGGATCCCTTGGAGTGTGTTCGGAGACGACTCCTTGTGAAATTGCTTCTAAATAAAGCATATTTGCCTGCAATTTGAACACCTGGCTGAGTTGCAGCCATATTTCTCCTTTTTTTCTCATCTTCTCTGTCACCCATGAATTGAAAACCTGGGATAGGATAGGTTAGATAGAACGAGGCTAAATATAGAGGCGTTCAGTTTTAAAAAGTCTGTGATCAAGCCTTCACTACTCCTACCAACCACTAGAGGGCATCTTTTTATAGTTCCCTGCTGCCCTCTAGTGGACATTTGCAATCCCAATCTGATAGCTCAGTTTACCTGGATCCAGGTAGTCTTTGATTTACAACCATTCGTTTAATGTCTGTTTGGAAGTTTCAGTGGCATTGAAAAAAAGTGACTTACAACTGGTCCTCGTGCTTCTGACCATCGCAGGACCCCTCACATCTGGCCCCTCAATGCTTGCTAAGACATCTCAGGCATCTCAGACGGCTAAGACATCTAAGCCTATTAAATTGAGTTAACCTCAAACTATTTTTAGTTTAGCCCTCTTTAAAACCAGACAAGCAGAGAAGCTGGTCCCATCCTGGTCTATGGCTCAGTGCGAATCCATGCGATGATGATTCGTTCACTCATTTATGGTTGAAGACCAGCCTGTTTCGGTGTCTACATCTTGAGAATGAATGGTTTAATCATAAACATGTTTTTGAACGATGCATAAATCACCCAATCTGTATATTTTGCAACTGATACAATGTTTTCCCCAAAATAAGACCAGGTCTTGTATTAATTTCTGCTCCAAAAGACACATTAGCGCTTATTTTCCAGTTAGGTCTTATTTTGGGAGGAAATACAGTACTAAATGCCTCCATCTGGTTGACGATCTTAATTGGGGCTTCTTTGGAGAGGTAGGGCATATATTACGAGCATCCTGAAAAATCATGCTAGGGCTTATTTTCCAAGGGGGAAATTATTTGGGGGGAAACAGGATAATAAGTGAGGAAGCTGGTTCCCTCCAGCTGTTTTGAACATCTCCCACAATCTTTTGCCATGGGCCGTACCAACGGGAGCTGATTGACATTCAAAGCTTCTGGAGGTCACCCGACTGCCTCTTCTTGATCTATGAGCCTCCTGGAAGAAAACCTGAACCTTGGAAATGAGGTATGCTATTGTTAAGATCAGGGCTCTTCAAACTTGTCAACTTGATGGACTTCCAACTTTCAGAACTGCCCAGCCAAGCATGGCTGTCAGAGGAATTCTGGGAGTCTTAAAAAAGTTGTCAAGTTTGGAGAGATGCACTTCAACACCATTGTTCAGGTCCGTTTATACGGGTGCTGTGTTGTTCCCCCCACCCAGAACAAAACGGATGTTTCCTACATGCATGAAGACAATTTGATCTTCCCCCAAGGCATTTAAGGTCCCCTTGTTATCACGGGAGCCATGTCTATCAGCATAACACAAACACTTGCACAAAGAAAGTCAACAGCTCCTAATCTACACATCACTCTGCTTTCCTTTGTGGGAACCCTTTTCTTCTTCTTCTTCTTCTTCTCAAAACATCCTAAGAACAATCTCACCACTACTTAGCACCATCTTTGGGGTCTACCACTGCTTC